>VWZW01007004.1:1378763-1688477 GCA_013397115.1 Edolisoma coerulescens
CTGGGTGCGGGTGGGCTCCGGTGGGCAGCGTGCGGCGGGCGAGCGCCAGCTCCGCTGCGGCGTAACTTTTGTTAATTCTTATTATTTATGTTTACAACCCCATCAGTATAAACTTCTAAGAGCGGCAGATGTGTATGGCCGCGGCTGCCCGGGCTGCCTGTCCCCCCTGCTCCTACTCCTCTCCCCGCTCTCCTGGGCTTTGGCAGCACGAAAGTCGATGGTGGCTGCGGAGCCCGCCCGGTGGCGGCACCGAGGGAGAGAGGATGGGCGGGGGATGAGGCAGACCCCGGCCCCTGCCTCCCTCCGGTTTGTGCTCACCCTCGCCTGAATTTGACCGATCCCTGCTGGCCTGGGTCAGCCCGCAGGGACCCGCGAGTCGTAGCAAGGGATTTACTCTGTGAGTAATTTTAGAAGTACCTACATTCGTCTCTAATAGCGAACAGCAGGTCAGGCTGCAGAGAGAATAAATAATGTGTAGCGTGTTTTTTGTGCTGCCGTGTTAGTCTTTCAGGGCAAATCTCTGTTCCTGCATTTATGAGCCCCCAGTAAATCAGGGCAGTGGATGGGGACCAGGGGGTGAAGGAGTGGGAACTGCTGCTGCTTTATGCTGTTTCCATATCTGCTTGCTGCAACTGGATCTAATCACTGACAGTGTCAAAACAGAAATATCTGCAAGAGGAAAGGTGCCACGGCATAGCAGCTGGATGTAGCAGGAGATTTTCTTGGCTGTGAGGGAGTGAGAAACCAGAGCTGCCTATTAATGTGTGAGGAACGAGTCTAACTCTCTCTGTGCAACTCCTCCTTTAGTGGCACACTCACAGGGCTGCACTTGCCTAAAGACTGGTATCTAACCTGGAATAATTTTTCTGCGCTGGGATAACTTTAAATAGATGGGAGTGCTGTGATGCAAGGCTGCATCATCCTCCTGCTCTCAGAAGGGGAGTCAGTGGAAGGAGACCCCAGCAGAAAGGGGTAAGTGTACATAAGGTGTGTTACCGAGGGGGAAAGGGACAGCTTTCTGTCCTCAGCTTTTGCTGCAAAAACTGAGTATTGTACTGACCTTGGTTGGGCATCCTGGAAAGTTGTCCTCATCTCCTGGCGTCCAGGACGAAATAAGGTAGCAAACACTCATCCCTTGTGTTTCATCACAGTGCCCTGGGTCACTGTGTCAGGGAAGGCTGAGGTGGAGCTTTAAATACCTGAGGAGCTCATATAGATATAAGTGATGCTAAATCTTCCCCAGGAGGAAGAGTATTACCAGGAAAAATCTTCCCCGAAAGGCCCCTGGGACGGAGGCCAAGACTGTCTAATGAGGCAGACTTTTCCTGTTAGCTGCCGTTGTTGATGTGGGAGGGTGAGGGCTTTGGGGCTTGGAGTCAGGCGATGTGGGAATCTCAGAGGGCAGACAGCCCATCTCCAGCTCTGCTCTGCTCTGGGCAGCTGATTGCCTCACCTGGGCATAAGTCACTGTTCTGGAGGTGATGCAGCTGCTGAGTCGAGACAAATCATCTGTTTTCTTCTGGTTTAGCAGATAAATTGGTTGGGTGATGGTGCTGCAGGGATGAGCAGCTCTGTAGTGCCGAGGTGTGTGCTCTGTTGGTGTTGGGAACAGGACAGCCGTTCAAAGCTGCAGCTTGGCTCCAGATAAATCTATGCACTGCTTTTCTTTTCTCCTTTAATGGTTCTCTTAGGTAAGCTAAATACAGTGGAAGGAGCTGTGTTTTGTGGGCTTAGTGGGAACATTGTGGGGTCCTCTGCCGAAATGTGTGCCTCTGGCAAAAGTGGTGTGTGGCCTGAAAATGCAGATGGACGCATTAGTGAGCTGCCACATTCTCACTGGAGCTGCAGTGCTCAGTTGGGCGCGTATGTGTCTCCTGCTGACAGCAAATGTGAGGTTAGGTTTCAGAAAAGAGGAATAAGTGATCATATCAACTTAATTCCTGGACAAAAAAATATTTGTTGATGTGGCTTTGAGCAGGCTGCCTGCTCTGGTGGCTGCTCTTTGTGTGCTCTGTAACTTGGTTGAAACCAAGGAGTGGAAATGTAGGTGTATCATTGTTCATGGAGACCTAGTTTTCTAGGGACAAAATAGGCGAGTACTTAAACCTTGTTTTGCAGTGACTGCTGGCAGAGTCATCTCCTGCAGGAGCTGGGAGTACATGAGAGGAATTAGAGATGCCAGTTTGAGGTGGGCTAATGAAGGGCAGAGCAGATGCAGCCAGTAATGTTCTGTATCTTAACTGTCCTTGAGACAGCGGTGCCAGAGAAACTGCTGCAGGAGCAGATTACTGCGTATCCATAGGCTTATGTCCCTGTGGCCTCCGTCGGAGGACGGGTGGGTGCTGAAGGGCAGCCCTGCATGAGCGGGTGTGTCCCCAGCACCGCCCGCACAGGCACCTTAACCACAGCCCCTGGGCAGCACAGGCTCACCCAGCTCCTGTCCTGCTCTGGGCTGGAGGAATCAGGGGATGGTAATGGATCCGGTTGTGTTGCCCTTTGCTCTCAGGCTGACTGATGTGGAGGAGATGTTTGAACTCAAGTTCTTCGACTGCCAGTGCTTCTCCTCACACCCCTGCTCTGTTGGATTGGCAGGTTTTGGAAGGGCAGAAATGGTGCTGCGGAGTCATGGTCCTCATCCCTTTCCACAGGAGAGGTTCAGTGACGTGCACAGCTGCCGGTGAAAATGTCGTTTTCCTGTTCTCTATTCAACATTCATAAAGATCACTGTAAAAGGTCTGACAGAATTGTTTTGATGATCTTTTACAAAGTATCCAGACCTTTTCCATAGCCCTCGGATTTTGGAAGAGTGATGTAAATCACAATTCTGCACAGGATTAGCAATCAGAGAGCATTATGAATCAATCTGATACTTTGTCTTAACCATATCCCTTCTTAGAACGCTGACCTACATTTTACAGCTTTCACTATAACTGCTTCACCAAGGACAGGCTTTGCTTCGGAGTGAAAGGTCGCCCAGCCACTGGACATGTTTGTGTTTGAAGAACATTCCTGGTGGCTTCAGATGTGCTTGAAGTCTGTGCTGCTTGACTGGGTAACTTGTCAGTGAAGTGTGATATACAAGTGGTTCCTTTGAATGTTCTTTTAATTATAATTGTGCTGATGAAAAAACTAGAAGATGAAATGAGATGCTTTCTGTATTAAGTGCTCTTAGATGTTCAGCCAGCAGGGATCATTGTTATCAGATCCTCTAATCACTTGTGTGATTAAAAACCTTGGAAAAACTTGTATGTTTGCGCCACTTGCTTTTACGTAAAAATGAAGGTTTATTGCCTTGCTGAATGTGTGCTGCAGCTCAGCCTTTAGTGAGATGTGAACCTGAAGCTTCTGTGAAATCCCTCCCTGTGGGTCACTGATGGCACTGAATGTGAATGTACATCTGCTTGTTCCACTTGCAGATGAGTTTTCCTGCTGATTCCCTGAGTGACAAGATGAACGATGGTAAAAAGGAGAGTCCAGAACCGTGTCTGCAAAGCAGTGACTTGGCTGATTTAAGGCAGCACTTAAGCCCATTTCTACCTGTCATTATGATTTCAGCTCTGCAGGATAGATTTCTTGGTGTGAAGGACACTGGGAAGCAATGAGAAATGCGTGTACTGGTGTGCACGTGCTTCCCAGCATGTACCAGTAGCACGGGCCATGGTAACGGCCCTTCCAGGTGGAGTGTGTGTACAGCAGCATGTTCACGTGCAGATCTTGGGTATGGAACATGATTTGGTTCTATGAGTGTCCAGGAGCTCTTCTGTGAAACCAGAACAGAGGAGGTCTGTCCTGTAGTTTTTTGTCTCAGCAGGTTCCAAGCTGTACCTTTACCTAGCTTGGGTTTGCTGGTCCCTCTGCAGCATCTGGAAGCTGCCTGGGGTGCTTGGCTTGGGATGTCTCTGAAATTAGGAGCTCTGCCACCAAGTCATCTGATGGTCTTAAATGTTTGCTTGTGGTCTGTTGCTCACAAGTTCCCACAACCTCCGTTCTCAAACAGAGGTTGGTGTAGAAAGCTGCAGCACAGCATCTTGCTGTTTCTTTTTCTATAAATAGTTAAAATAAAAAGGTCTGCTTGCAAGATCTTTATTTAAAATGGAAGCATTGCACATAATATCCCTCCTTCTAACAACAGGATGCTGAAGTGCAGGGAGGCCTCTGCTTTTCTTCCTTGTCTCCTGTGCCTCAGACTCCTTTGCCTGGGAATGGTGTGACTGTACAAGCAGAAGAGAGCTCTGTGCCAGACTATGCTAACGTTTCTCTGTGCTCCTGATGTGTGCTAGCTCTGGGAATAGGCAGCTACTGAAAATGAGCTAAGCAAAGCTGCTCCTGGTACCTCAGTGCTTCTGAGGAAGTGGAGAACCCGAATGCACCCAGCACAGGATGCCAATCTGTCTGGCTGTACATCCCACACTGATCCTGGTCACTGGTGGGGTGTGTTTGTCACAGAGCTTGTGCCTGGGACTCCCAGCACTGATGGAAACTGGAAACAAGCTAATGCTCCCTTCATAAATATTGCATCCATTCTGCTTACAGTGGCTGCAGCAGTTTGGATTTTCAGCTGTAAAATTTTGCAGAAAAATAAAAGTTGTTGACAGCAGTGATTAATTTTTTAATATGCATTGCAGCTTGCCCTTTGTGTCTTTGTGGTACAGTGTTTGCTGATTAGGAAATCAAAGGGGTTCCAATCAACTTGACCGTGTTCACTGATTTTCTACAAATACCCTGTGTGCGCCAGCAGAGTCCCAAGTGTGTGGGGAGAGTGTGATGACCCTCACTGGGATGGAATGACAACAGAAAATGCCACGGCAGTTGTGCAGCAATGACAGCTTTCTAAAATGGAACTCCTGGGGACGAAGGGACATCTGTGGTCCTGGTTTCCCCCTGGTAATCTCAAGGACTTGCTTTTACCTTGAAGTAACATTTAATGCACAACATCAGAGTAATGACTTTTTTGTTCTAAATTTGTTTGCAAGACAGAATCCTTAAGAAAGGCTGCAAGCAGAGCTCTGTTGCCTGAGCTGCTCTCTTCCGAAGGCACAGAACATCCCAAAAGCAATTAGTTTGTATCTTAAATGAATAAATTATTAAAAAACTTCTCAGAGAAGATGCCCTCATGCTGTGAATTGCATTGCCTAACAAGACTGAAAATTTGAGTGTGATCCTTTGTTAACTAAGTTGGGTTAATGTTTATTTATTTAGTTGGTTTTAGTTTTTATCTCCTTCCCTCACCGTTTAGTTCTATCTAAATTCAAGATTTTTCTTTGGTCCAGTGATGGATGATCACTGTGTTAATTCTTGGTTATCCCTGTGACCTGACTGTGGTCCTGCTATTCTTTGTGCTTGCAAGGAGTCTTAAGGAAATTAGAAATTTAGGTGTGCAAGATTGTAATTGTTGATGATGGGATAAAATCTCTCTGTTGGTCTCATGAGACCCCACCTCGAGGGCTGCATCCACCCGGTCTGGGGTCCCCAGCACAGGAAGGACAATGGCCTCTTGGAGCGAGTCCAGAAGAGGCCACCAGGATTACTAGAGGGATGGAGCACCTCTCCTGTGAGGAAAGTCTGAGAGAACTGGGATTCCTCAGCCTGGAAAAAGGAAGGGTTCAGGGTGACCTAACTGGGGCCTTCCACTGACTGAAGGGAGCCTTCAGGAAAGGTTGGAGAGGGACTATTTACAAGAGCCTGGAGGGACAGGACAAGGAGAAACGGCTTCAAACTGACAGGGACTAAGTTTAGATTAGGTATTAGGAAAAAATTCTTCCCTGTGAGGGTGGTGAGGCACTGGAACAGATTGCCCAGAGAAGTTGTGGATGCCCCATCCCTGGAAGTGTTAAGGCCAGCTTGGACGGGCTTGGAGCAACCTGGGGTAGTGCAAGGTGTCCCTGCCCATGGCAGGGGGTTGGAATGAGATGATCTTTAAGGTCTCTTCCAACCCAAAACCTTCTGTGATGATTCTATGATACTTTATATTTTTTGGGTTGCTTACATTTTTATATAAATTTATGTTTGTACTTCTCCAGCTCTTATTTTTCCAGCAGAGGTTCAGTGTAACTAATTGTCAGGGAGTTGGGCACTTCGTAAGTGAGGTCCATTAGCAGAAATGTAGCAAAGATGGAAAAGTTGTGTTCTGGCTCCTCTGGGCTGGTATTTCACAGGCAAGTCTGACGAATACTTTATATGTTTTATGAGAGTCCGGAAGGTGCTGGATGGATTTTGCTCTCATCCAGATGATGGTGTCCGTGAATATGAAGCTTGTTTCCTATTAACAGCTGTTCTTGCAATTTTGAATCCACTTTTCACAAATGCTTATGTCCATGAGAGTGTTGCTTTCTTGGGAAGATCATAAAAGGGGTGACTGATTGTGTCTTAACAAATTTCTTCCAGAGCTTGATAATGTATATTTTGTGAAGTCTGTAGCTGCCTAGGGAGTCGCCTTGCACCTTTCTGAACAGAACCCATTGTGGAGGGGAACCTCCTCCCCACTAAGTGATGTGTTATGACTTGCCTCCAACAAATGCTGCAGGGGCAGGTTTCAGTTGGACAGGGGTGGCACTCAGGGTGAAGGAATTGGGAACAGAGATGAAATAGTCCCAAGGATGTGTTTTAGTATTGAGGCAGGGGGATTCCCAAAGGCAAAAATGGAATTGGTAGAAATAAGTGTTGCTTGTGCCTGTGACATGAAAGGGTATTTTTGGAGATGTGGGAGTCCCCAGCTGGAGAGGAAGGAAGAGCAATGGCTGGAATGCCTCATGTGATAGGTTAGTCAGACTTTCTGCTAGTGGGACAAAGTGAGGGATCACTGGCATTTTTAGGCTCTTCAAATTTAATTTGTGTTTAAAGAACAGCTGTGTTTAATCCTGCAGACTGAGCAGCTACCTGTGGATTGAGGAGTCTGAAAAGGTGATGGAGCCTTGATGTTGGGCAGTGGTTCCATGTGCTGTGTGCATGGACCACTGCCAGGCTGCCTGCTCTAACAGAGGGGTCTGAACAGTGCAGAGAGGTGGGGGAGCTGTATGGATGGGATGTGATTTTCTGTAGATTTATCTGCTGATTTTCAGAGCAGTTGTTACTTGTGTCTTCTCTTTTATTCTTTTATAACATAGCGTGGGTGTGGACTGGCAATTATTTTAGGTTCTGTGGATGTGGCTCAGCAATTTCAAATGTGGTTAGAAGTGCGTTTTTAAAAATTGAGGTGAACTCCCTAAAGTCTGCACCTGGGGTAACAGTCAAATTAATTTTCAAGTGTGATATAGTTCTCCCTTTCCACTCTCAGTTTTGGAAACTTCTTACCACTTTGTAAATCACTTTGCAAAACACCCATCTCTTTCAGATGAACTACATGTTCTAAGGTTAAGAAGTTTGCCTGGTTATTAGGGGAGTGCAGTTGGGTAACTGTTTTATTAGATATTCATGGATGGATTGTTTAATTAGACAGATGATGATATGCTTGCAAGCTAAGGAGAAAAATTCAGAAATGTTAATTAAGGAATGGTTAGAAAATTTGATGTCAGAAATGGTGTTAAGTTTCAGAACGGACCCTCTTAATTAAAATTAGTTTAGTTCATGCTGGAAGTGAATGGAAATGAAGGAAATTTAAGCTTACCATAGCTACAGATGTGGGGGTGTACCAAGGTCATTAATGCATATTAACTCCTACTTTCAAAATTAATTTCTGGCATTAATTTGGCTTGATTTTTCCCATCTGTCTTCACGCAGACAACGCTCTGGAAGCATCACTTATTTGAGGTATTGCAGAAATGCCTTTTTTCTCCCCGCTATTCCTTAGGGACCTCTGCGCTGAGATTTTACGCTGGGTGAGGACAGCAAGTCAAACCCTGCAGGTGATGTTTCGAATGCTTAATCGTGCGCCTAAACGTTGTCTTGCTGCTGCCAGCGCTTCACATCTGTGCGGTGTTGTCAAGAGTGAAGGTCGTGTCCTGCCACACGTGCACCGCAGCCCCTCGCTGGGGTGGCTGCCTCCGCGGCTGCAGGGCAGGAAAGGGGCGGCTCCGTCTCAGCCGCTTCTCGTGGCTCAGCCCTGCACAGCCGAGCCTCAGTGTGTCAGAGCCCGTCTCAGCAGCGCTCAGCCTGCTCAGCATCTCGGCCGGGAGCTGACTGGGGGCTGAGCTGATAGAAACAGTCGCTGCTGTCAGAAGATCTCTGGTCTTACTTCCCACGTTCTACCTATGTGGATTTCCCCTGATTGCTGTAACTTCCTAATCTGGAAGAAAACAAACGTGGGGTGTGGTTAAACACTACACAGGGCTCCCAGTAAGTGGAGGGAGCAGCTGTGAGCGTGTTGCCAGCCCCCCACATTCCCCTGAGTATGCAGCCCCAGCTTGTGCTGTTCTTGGCCAGCTGGTGCTGGAGACTGTGGGATGGTGGTGATGGCTTTTGGAGAGCGTGGGCCACCATGGCTGCCCTAAGCCCACCTGCCAGGTTTTCAGCAACCACAGGCTGTGCTGCTGGGAAGGGATTTGTGGCTTGCTTTTCTATCACTGGCTGTTTTTCTGAAGTGAAAGGGTCAGGCTGGGTGAGCAGGTGATCATATCCTGCTTCTCCTCGTCTGAGATTGCCCCACACACATGTTTTAATGCTGTGTCTTACAATATTGAAGTTGTTTTAGAGCATTTGGCCAAATTCCTGGCTAGCCTTCTCATCCTTTCCAGTATTGCTCCTTCTAGCGCCTTTCAGCTCCTGTCAGATTCCTAAGCAGCCATGCCTTAGACAGCTTTGGGTCTCTCTGGTCCTTGAGCGTCTTTTAGCCCTCCCACATCCTTGGCTTTCTTTCTCTTAGGTTTCATGAAAACAAACTCTTGGGGAAAAAAATCCCAAACCAAAACCAAAAATACCACCACGAAAACCCCTACCCACTCTCCAAATGTCCAAATACATTCTGCCTCTTTTCTCTGTAGTTGCACTTACTATTTTTCACAAAACTGAATTTAGCTGTTGGTGTTATCAGTAGTTCTAATGAAATTTTTTATAGCCAGTTTCCAGGAGACTATTAGCTGTGTGTTTGTGTCAAAAAGTAGGCGTAATGGTTCAGAGCAGATGAGCTGCAAAAACTACCCCCTTATAAAAGGCCTCTGGAGAAGCTAATTTGGTGTTGCTCACTGGAGAAACAGCTTCTTTAGCTCTGGTTTGGGGAGGAGGATCAAGGAAGTTCAGTTCATCTTGAGCAAGATGGGTTTGGAATGGAAATGTTAGTCTTTGCAGTACCTGGGGAAAGCAGTGAGAAACTTGTAAGTTGGTAGGTGTGGAAAAAGGATCCTGCTGGGACAAGACCATGGTGAGAGACTGGATCAACCATAACTTGCACAGGTCATCTCTCTCCATGGCCACGGTGTAGCTCCAGCTTGAGCTGTGGCTGTGGGGGTTGGCTGTGTCCCTGTTGCTGTATTGCATCCTGGTGACGTGTGGGAGACAGTGTCTTGCTTCAACTTGCCTTGCAACAGGTGAGTTCCTCTCTTCATGGGAAGAAAGCGCAATAGCAGGGGATTTCCTCTCCAGGGTATCCTGATAATGTCCTGATAATTGGGTCTGTGTTTCCTCATGGCTGTTGCCAACCTAGCAATCAGTAACTGGATTTTCAAATCCTGCCCTTGAGGCTGTACCCTGTTCTGGGTAGCAGAGGTTAAGGTCTGGCAGCAGTGATCACATCAATCCCAGATCCCTGACTAAGGCACTGCCCAAGTGCCTTTGCCGCTCTCTGTGTCCTTGGTTCCCGGGCCTCTCTTCTGCAGAGGGGATGTTTTGGGGTTTCTTGGTCTTCTGTGGTGCTGCTGAAGGTACAGTATTTGCACAGAGTCAGTTCCTCTGAGATGATGATCCTTCTTCTGCTTAGGCATAAACTGCCATCTTACAGAATTAATTGCCAGTGGTCTGCAGTAGCCCTTGACTTGTCCTAGAATTTGCTTTAATAAAAGGGAATGGATCTTTAATGAAAGTGGAAGGACTTCTGTATTTTTTCTGGAAATACAGAAGGGGTTGCAGAGCCAGGCTCTCAGAAGGCAGGACAGCTTTTAAGTTATACAGCCTGAATCTGACTTGTGTGCACTGCAGGTTCTGATTGCGTGGTTCCACAGCTGCTGCTTGGCTTGATGGTGCCTTGCTCGTTGTGCATAACTGATCTGTGTTTGTGGTTGTTTGGTGGGGGTTTTATTTTCCTTTTTGCAGCTCTGAGGTTGTGCTTACTTGTGTACTTAAGCCCTGCCCCAAGGACAGAAACACAAGTTGTCCAATATGCTCCTCTGTGGTGCTGCTCATAAATGTCTGAGCAGGTGCAGTTCATGGTGTGCTTGTGGGAAAGCAGCTCTGTAAATGGGGAGCTGAGGCACACACAGGGTGCTCAGCCAATTCTGGGTGCTCCTCTGGAAAGCTGCCAGGAATTCTCTCCTCTTAATTTCTGATGTCCATGAAATGGAGTTCTGTGGCTGAGAGCTCAGCCCATGTGCAGACCTGATCATGGTTCTGTCCTTGTGCAAGGGTCTGGCGACAAGGGATGTGGGAAGTTTATTTTAAGGTTTGTTTGGTTTCATAGCAGCTGTAAAAGAAGCAAGGTGGGAATCACTTCTTTGTCGACATTGGTTTGCCTCTCCTGAGACTTTATCTGGCTTTTGTGCCTTATTTACTACACCTTAAAAAAAAAAATCTGATGGAAAAAAACTCACCCAGGTACAGTGTTATTTCAGTGCTGTCATTCAGTGAGTGCTTCTACTGTGTGAAAGGACTGTGCTGTGATAAAATGAGGGGCAGGATTATAATGTCCTTTTTTTTGAGTTTTATGGGTAGGGAAGAGGGCTGGGCTCCTAAGTCCACCAGATAGGCTCATCCTGCTTGAATGATCAACAGGCAGTGCTAATGGAACATTGTCTTCCCTATGGACCCTCAGTGGGGAGGACAGGCTGTGCAGACAGGATTTGTTGGCTGGCTGACACCAGCGACCAGGGGAACCATGGGCTCTGCCAGTGGCCCAAGAGCAGGCATTTGCTCCAGTCATTGCTTTTCCTCAAGCTTGTTCCCAGCCTACCTTCCAGTCCTTGCCTTAGTTGTCTTCATGGACCAGTCCTGGTGTGAAGCTCTTCAGTGTCTCATTCCATTTCTTCTCTGAGATGTTGTCTGGGTTTCACATCCCACTCCCCTGTGTCTGGTAGACCTGCCCCATCCTGGCTTCTTTATTCCTCACATCTTCTCGTCTGACTGATGTGACCAGAGGCTGCAGCTGTCCCTGCCAGTGGTGGCATTGTTCGTGTCCCTGCTCCCCAGCCAGTGTGTGCCCTCCCAGCCATGCTGGCCCCCGTCTGTACCTCTCTTGTGGGGCTTGGGGGCATTTGTGCTGGTGCTCTGCTCTGCAGAGGCTTTAATGATTTTCCATTTAGCTGTGATTAACCTGACTGGCAGGGCTTTGCTTATTGCATTCTGGAAGAGTTATGGTGGCAAGATTTCTAGCTTTGGGATGAATCAGCATTAACAATTAAGCAATAAACAAATACCATTTCTTTTACAAGATGACAGACAGCAGGATGCTTTCCTCTGCCAAAGCATCTGTCAGGCTGTTGGTTATGCTGTAGCTGGTAAGGTGGGAAGGAGAAATAATTCCTCACTGTAGAAAGAAGATAAGTCATAAGTCTCCATTGACTGCCAGTGGGAGGGATGCTGAATGACAGAGGAGGCAGTTGCCTCCTCCTCCTGGTCCCAGAGTCTGGTGATTACTGGCTGTTAGTGCACAGACCTGTCACACTGGAGCCTGGATGTTCCTAGAGTGTATTAAATCTGTTCAAGCAGACAAACTTACCTGGGCTGGTACTTAATTTACGGCATCCTCCAGGATCTTTCTATATAGATCCTCTGTCTTAGAAGGGAAGAAGAATTAATGATAAATTAATGAAAACTTTTATATTATTCTGAATTAGGGGGTAGTTATGGGCCCCTACTTAACCTTGTCATCTTTCAAGCTATCATCTCTTTTAGTAATTATCTGCTTGTATTCCTGATGGGGAAACTTGCCGTGTAGAAATGTTGTGATGATGAATTCCTCAAACTCTGGTTTGACCAGAAGGCAAGAAGGCCTGATCACTCTTGTGCTCATGGCTTTCAGAACAAGTGCTGAGAATTCAAGCTCTGCCAAGGGACACTGCCCACCCTGCAGCTGGTGGCTCTCAGCACCCAGCATAGGCTCTGCGCACATCTCGAAGGTGCTGGGCTGTCAGAGGTGCTCCTGAGCAGGCACTCCAGCTGTCCTGCTTTGGTGAGGGGCACATGTCCCCTTGATCCTTTTGCCTCCCAGAGATGCTGATGAATATTTTTGAGCATTTTGCCCTGTTAGCAGGAGGGAGTGGGTGGATGGCTGGGAAGCTCCCTTGGCCCCAACTTGGCTGCTGTACTTCCTCTTACAGCTCTGTGCCTGCCCAGACTCTGCCACGGCAGAAGTTACATTGCTTCTGGTGGCATCTCTGGGCTCACTTGCCAGTCATGTATAAAGGCAGACTTCAGCAGGGGGCAGGTAGCCAGGGGTGGATTGTTGTATGTTTTTAAAACTGCTGTCCCTGGAGAAGTGCTGCCTGGCTGGACAACCAGTGTGCCAGGCTTCTTCAATTGTCTGTGCTTCTCTGCATCCCTTTTATTTCCTGTTTGCATCATTTTTCTCACTTAAATGCTCCCTTTCTACAGGCCACAAAGCCTGGTGGGAACACAGCCTGCAGCAAGGAGATCCTGCTGAGCTTGCAGGCCAGGGACTTCCTAGCCTAGCATGTAAATTTTCTGGGGCTGTGGTCACCATGACCCATTCAGCTTTCCTGGACTGCCTTTCAGCTGTCCTGGGGTCTGCCTGTCCAGATTTCCTCCCTTGCCATGATGGCTGACCCCTTGCTCAGTGAGGTGCTTCTCAAAGATGCACCTATGCCGAGGTACTGCTGCAGGCTGGCAAGCACAAAGAATGTTATTTTTCAGTCTAGCAGATAGCTGTTTCTGGTTTTCCTCTTTTGACCTAACTCTCGAGTATCCTTCTAGTTTCACTCTTTCTCACCTGGCAGGAAACTTCACCAGCCTGTGCTGGTGGGACCTCAGTGCTTGTGGTAAGGCATTGTGTGCTAATGTCTCTTTGCATGAGCAGTACCCCTCGTTTTAATATCTGCCTCCTTTCTTGCTTTTTGCCTCTCTTTTTCCCCGTCTTCCTCCTTTTCTTCATCACACAAAATGTATAAAACCTAAGCTTACCTTTTTCCCCACTGCTTTCCCTCCCCTGCTGTGGTGTGCTGCTGTGGGTTAGGGTCCTTGGATGGTTCAAGCTGGCAGTAATTTGGGATATGGACATATTGGGACCTCTTACTAAGCTGTGAGTGCTTGGGTTCCCTACTGAGAGCAGAAAGCTGAGCTGCTAGACTCGAGGTGGAACATATGCCAGGCCATGCACATACACTGGAAACTTGCCCAGGGCAGGATAATTATGGGAGGCAGTGTTTCCTCAAGTGGACTGTGTGCTCTTGCTTGCTAACCAGTCTTGTGATTAATATCTTATTTAAGAGGATTTTAGGACATGTGCTGCAGTTACACTGAGTTTCTTTAAGAAGTAGGGGAGAGGTTAGAAATATAAGCTGTGTAAAGGCTCTTTTGTGTTTCCAGCAAGGGTCAGCAGGTAACTGCAGTGCATCACTGCTCTGTTGTGTCAGAGTAGGCAGTAGGTTTTGCTATGGACGGTTCAGTGGGAGAAGGATCCTTGAAGGGCTTTGCACATGTTTTTGTACAGGCTGCATTCTTAAGATCTCCTTAGGGACCCATGGCTCCAGCACTAAGGGTGAGTTCTTCTGCCCTGATGTCAGCATTACCAGCTCACCCTGGCTCTTGGCATTAGACTCTGGCAAGTTCTGCAGCCAGCAGGTGTTCACCAGCAGATTTTGCCTTCAAGACAAGGCTCTGTGTGCTGTTTTACTCAAATAATGTTTCAAGGTGTCACCAGCTTGATTGTTGGCCTTGTCCAGGACACTCAGTGTGGACACAGCACTATCTGCATGCTCTGGGTGTTTCTGTGCCACTGCTGATTTGCTGTGTGGTCCTGGCTGGTGGTTGTAGTCTCCTGTCCAGTTGTTTCTGATCAGTCTGATGTGGCTCCCTAACATCTTCACCTTAATTTCTTTCCTAGGCTAGAGAACTCAATTAAAAGGGACATGGGAGCATGAAGAATTGCATGGAGAGCACAGATGTGCTGCCCGAGGTGGCATCTCCTACAGATCTTACGTGGCAATCTGCTGCTGCCTGGAAGGGATTGACAGGAACCTCTCTGGACAGCAAAGGAACCTGGAGATGAAGGTGATGACCATGGCTCTTCCTCTTTTTTTTTCCCTGCCCTTTTTTCACTTCCACATGTCTGCAGCAAGAGCAGGGCTGCTGTCAGCATGAAGGCCACATACATTGAGGCACTGCTGTTTGCACTGATGCTGTCTCATGTTACATGCAGATTTGGGAGGATGGTAAAGAAAACAGGGAGGGTTCTCTGATACTCCCTTAGCAACTATCCTATATTTCTCTTTTAAAGCAAAATAAAACATTTATTCTGCTTCTTGTGGGAGCCCTTGTAGAAGCTGACACGTAATGGTTGTGCGCCAGAGATAAGAGTCTGATATCCAGTGTTTATTCTGACTTGCATAAAATGAATATGAGATGTGCACTGGGGCTCATTTTGGTAAGGGCTTTCCATAGAAACCCTTTGGGACATTGCCTTTGGCTCTAGGTTAGAGTAATTAGCTGCCTACTTACACAGCTGACCTCTGCTGATCATGCCTGAAGTGCTTTTGTTGGTGGTGCCACTACTTTTCCTATCACTCTTCCCCACTGGCATCCTGCCCCTTATCACAGCACTGCAATCCTTTGGCTGTTGCCCTCAAGGATGATGAGTATCATGTGAGCCATTGCAGTGACTATTGCCGATGCTGGGACCTCCCTTTTTCTCTCGTGCATGGGAAAGCTAACTTGGTAGGAAGCATTTTTAGAGGCAACTGCAAATGTAAGTATTGGGTTTATGCCTGTTTTCATGCGTGAAGAAGGTTTGGGAGGACCTCCTTGTGTAGCTGCTTCTCTAAATGTTTAACTTGATGGCATCAAGAGTGCCAGCTGTTGCTTCTTACTTTGTTTTCTCCTGGAAAAATGCTAATGTCCTCTCCTCCACTTAAAACCTGATCTTTAATATGGAAAATGCACCACCCTTTCTTACTTTCTGGCTGAGCAACACTTCTCTCTCCCAGTGTTGTGTTACCTTTAGCATTGCAAACTGTAATGCTTGGGCAAGGGTGGTGGAGTTCCAGCAGCCTGCCTGCCTGGGGGCTGCTGGACTTCCAACCCCAAAGAGGGCAGATAGCAGCCAAAATCTGTACAGAGGTCAAGACAGAGCAGTATGGAGCCTGGAGAGCATTGGCAGGAGTGGGAATGCTCTGCTGGAGGTAGGTGAGTGGAAAAGAAGAAGCATAGCCCATTGCCTTGGACGTCTCTGGCAGCTGCTCTTTTCATGGGGAAATAAGAAAACTAAGCTGGAGACAGTTTGATTTCTGGTTAGGTGGGATTGGGTGGAGAATAAAGGATTAAAGAAGCAGGTCAGCCATGGAGCTCTTCTGCTGTAAAACTTCTTGGTTTTGGTTGTTGTACAGAAACAAGGGGGTTTTTTAGTTCTGTTTTTCTTCCTTGTTCCTCTGTGGAAATCCTCTGCTCACTGGACAAAGATGTGACTTGGGGTGTGATGCCAGGTGAGCTGGTGAGATAGCTGGATTTCACGTGGACACAGGAACCATCCTCTCTGAGGCTATGGCAGCACAGGGCAAATCCATGTGCATGTGCAGGGCACAGATAGGCAGCAGGGACTGGGAATATTGGCCTTGACTGGGTGCCTGCCTTTGGGACAGCTGAAACCCAAGGCCAGGCTCACCTTTCAAGCTCAGATAGACTTTTTGTGTGGAGATACTCCTTCTCTTAATGAGCATTGGTAGCACTGAAGAGTCACCTTCTGTTTGTGCCAGAACAAAATCTTGAGCCCCTTTTGAAACGCTCGGAAGTCTTCCTGTCGAAAAGTCAAACCCAGCCCTCTGTTACTAAGTCTGGTTTCAGATTAGGCAGCCTGGGTAGGCCTGGCTTGCAAGATGGCAAGGCTGCTGAAGGAGATGGATATTTGAAAACCAGCAAAGTGATGTATTTGGTCTGTGATATCTGTATCTCTGCCCACCCTCTTGTCAGTTACACTGTTTTATATGTTAATAGCTGAAGTGGAAAAGGGACTTCCCTCCTTCTTCCTCTGGGCACATCTGAAATAGGGAAGTAAAACCAAAAATAGGCACACACCCCCCTTCATGCCCCAGTGCTCCCTGTGGCTGTGTGGGAGCCTCTGACCCCCTCCTGCTTTAGAAGGGGGCAGAGCCTGCCTGTTGGAGAAGAGGGTTTGTTGTGTGTTGGGCATAGATGGTCAGAGGCAGAGGAGAGGATAGGGATGCACTTTGGTGTGTTGTGTCCAGGTTTAAGAGTGGTTTTCCAAGGTGGGTGTCCAGACAAGAGGACACCAGAAGCAGAGCCTTCGACCATGTACTAGAATAGTTTCCCGTCATGATAATGGGATGATGCACATGTAATGGTGTTGTATAAGATGAACAGAGCAATTAATTCTGCTTGTGCTGAAAGTGCAGTGTGAACCCATCTGCTTGTTTTGGCTGCAGTTTTGTTGTGTACTTTAGAGAGAGTCCCACCACTGCTACCAGTTTGGGGCAGCTCTGTCAGGAGCTGGGTGTTGGTGTATGTGGCTCTGTGGCCCCTCTTGTGGCAGCAGCCTGTTTCTGTGTACTCGTGGCTTCTCTTCTCTCTGAGGTCCTGTGGCAGGTGACACTCATCTCAGACACTGCTTTGCACTTGAAGCATTCTGTGGGACTTGTGCATGAGCTCTGAAATACCTGGCTGAGCAGAGGATATGAGCCCAGGACAGGCACTGCATGCAGTCGATCTGGGAGAGATGGGGGGAAAAGCTGACCAAAACTGAAGATACGGGAAGGACTTCCAAGAAGGAAGGTTAGTGGAGAGTGGGAGGAGAGCTGGCGGTGAGATCTCACCAAGACAGGAAGGCAGCTTCCTGCTGCTGCACTGTGGGGAAAGGCCACAGAAATTAGGGCATTCCCTTGTGCTGTGTGAGTGCTGGAAGGGATATGAGGGGCGTTAGGGGAGATTTCCCAGGAGGAAGAGGAGAGTCCCAGAGATGCAGACACAGTAGGAAAGCACCCAGTTCCTCGTGGGTAGCACACGTACCCACCTCCAGCCTCCCCTGCTTCACGCAGCGCTGTGCGTCCCTGGGCTCTGAACACAGCTCTTGCACGAACCACCGCGGCTGGGGACGGGTGCTCAGCACCAGCGCTGCCGCTCCGTGGGATCGGGCAGGGCGGAGCGCGGGGCTGCCGCTCCGTGGGATCGGGCAGGGCAGAGCACGGGGCTGCCGCTCCGTGGGATCGGGCAGAGCGGAGCGCGGGGCTGCCGCTCCGTGGGATCGGGCAGAGCGGAGCGCGGGGCTGCCGCTCCGTGGGATCGGGCAGAGCGCGGGGCTGCCGCTCTGAGGGATCGGGCAGAGCACGGGGCTTTCATCTGCGCTGGCAGCAGCAGCGCCTTGGCCGCGTCAAAGGCTTTGGGGGAGGGAGCCGGTGCCTCCAGACGAGTGCGTGGGGAATTCCTGCTCTGCTCCCCTGCTCTCACGCAAATGATTTTTCACTTCTTTGGGCCATAATCTGCCGAGATCTCTGAAAGAGCTCTGATGTTCAGTCAGCTTTTAAAGACCTCCCAAAAATGGCATGGGAGGTTTGCTGCAAGTTTCTGAAGCACTGGTGCTTCCCCTGTTTGAGATGCCTCCAGATAATGCCGTACAGAGATCCAGACAAGATAAAGAACCTATCAACTGGGGCAGGCTTATAATTTTTAGCCTTGTACTTTGGGGAAAAAACCCTTAAATTGCTGTTCTAGCAGACTTCAGGAAATACTCATCAGGCTGATGCATTTTAACTAGTGATTTCTATATTTGTTACTTTAGAGTGAGGAAGAAAAATTCAGAGCTAATGCCATGTAAAAGTAATTTCACTTGACAACATACAACTCTGGCCTACATGCATGTTGGACAGCTTAGGAAAAAGTTTTTATTTCTGAAATATCACTGTATTATGAATGCATTATTTCTTAACTCCAAAATATGAGGATGAGGATATGTATGTAAATATATAAGTACATGTATTTGTTATAAATCTGAGAGAGAGTACATGTTTCAGTGGAACAGAACCACCTTAGCTGGATTAGCCTGATTCTTAAAAATAATTAGAAAAAACCTCCAAACCAAAAAAAAACACAAACAAAAAGACCAGTGAAATGCAAATTAAAAATCCTGAAATAGTTTAAGACAACTTTGCTAGGCCACTTTGCTCTTTTTCTTTGCTTTAATATTAAGGTGCTGTGGCTCTTCCTACATGAGAGGCGTTATTCTAACCAGCATACCTAGGGCTTGAGGATTCTCTGCCAGTTTAGCCTCAGGGGATACTTGTATGACGGCATGAGGGGGAAAAAATATTGTGTGCCTTTTTTCAGGAGATATCCAGGACTTTGTATCTTTCAGATGCTTGTGCAAGCTTAAAACACAGTATGGTAGCAGCCAAGCTCCCATCCTGTTAACCTGGAGGGGAGTTTATGGAGAGGAGAGTGGGGTACATTGCTGTTAAGGATTCTTTTGGCAGGAGAAGGAAGGAAAGGGAAGATGAAGGGTCACCTAAGATCAGCTCCCATGAGACTGTGGTGGCATTCCCATCTAAAGTGCTTAAAAATTTGTCCCTTAGAAGTGTACTGGAGTAAAGATAGGCAGATTTGTTTAAATAAAATGAATGAGTAACTTTTAACGTAAAACTTGGTTTGAGCCAGATCAAAAGTCAGCCTTGTTTAATGTTCAGTGAACTTTAAGCCCAGTGCTTTTCCACTTTGAGCTTGGATTGGATGTTGAGCAGCAAGAAGAAATGGCCTTGTGCTACAGGTGGCATCAGATCCTCTCCCAGTCTGTGGGATGCTGTGGCACTGAGTGAGATCACTGCTGTTGGAAACACCCAGCTCATGCTCTAAAGCAGTTAGGCCTGGTGTCCCCCCAGGGTGTCCTGTGAGTCACCCCCAGCAGCTGGCAGCCACCACCAGCATGTGGAACATCTCTGCTGGGTTTCTGCAGGCTCCTTGCTTGCACAGGGGTGCATCCCTTCTAGGCATGACAGATGCCTGACTTCTGTGCCTGGGGAGAGTTCCCTTATGAAGGAGGTGTCTTTGTGGCCAGGTGGTAGTGGGTGGCCAGAAGGAGCTGTGTGTGCTTGTGAGCAGGAGTCCAGCCCTTGGCAATGACATCCTCCTCCCATTCCTCCATGTGTCGTCCTTCCTCTCGTATCTCATCCATCCCTCCAAAGGGCTGTCTGGTTGTGGGAGAAGATGAGGACCTTTCATTGCTCTGGGATGCTCGGAGAGCTTTTTTAAGTCTTACAACTGCTTTCTAAGACTGCAGAAACACGTTGTACTAGAGGCAGTATGAGAGCCAATATTGAATGAAGGAGATACAAAAATGTCTGGTGCCTCCTTTACTGCTTTAGGGAGTAACTTACGGTGTTTTTGGAATAATCTGTCTACATCTCTCCCTCCGTGCTGCAAGTCATTGCCTGGCTTTGATGAAAAATACATTTATGCTGAGGCTCGTTATTAGTCTCCCTTTTTTCCCTTTTTTCCTACTTTCTCAGGCCCCCTGCCCTCTGTTCCACGCCCCCTGCTCACTCAGCTGCCCGCCCATGGTGCTGGTGCCAGGCTCAGGCTCAGCCCGTGCTGGCTGCACTTGTGTGTCTGCAGCACTTCAGAGTCTCTCGAGGGTGTGTGGGGCCCGGGAGAACAGCAGGGACTGACTGTGGCTGTGCTTCTCCCCTGGCACCGTGCACACCCGGGGAAGAATGGCCACCATTCGTGACACTCTGGGAAAGCAACGATCCTGCAGATTTCAAGAACTGCTGCTGCTGTGGGTAGTGACCAAGTTACTCCTGTCAGCTCATCCAAGGGATGGCACAATGGGTTGGCATCCTTCATAGGGGAGGCACAAAGTCCCATGTACATGAAATGTCTTCAATACCAGAGGGCAGAATGCTGCCTGCTTCAGGAAGTGGGGGTGTGGTTCAGATCCATGATGGATCCATCCACTTGTCATCTGCAAGCTCTGCTGCCACACTTGGTTCTGAAGTGCTGACTATAGGAAGTGAGTGATGTGTTTGGGAGCAGGAGCTGGGTAGTGCTTTCCAGGCTTTGCACCTGGTTTACTGATGGGGAAGTAAGCAGGCTAAAAACACTGGGAGGAGGTGATAAAAGACATTAAAGTGGCCTTTATTGCCTTCTTGACCTCTCAGAACCGCGGTAAGCTTTATGTGGGTTTCAAGCATGGTGTTTTCCTCCCTCCAGCAGCTGTTTAGACTTGTTGTGTTTCAGATCAATTCATGCCATGCCCATAGCAACACTGATCCATCACTGGGATGCTGTCAGGGTGTGTAAGTGGGGAAGAAAAAGGGAATTCGTTGGCTATGATGTACGTGGCACCGTGGAGCTGCCAGATGGGTGGCATGCTCTGTTTGGGAGCTTACAGCTGGAGGTGGTGCTAGGCTTTGCCAGTCCTCCATCCCACCAAAGAGTGGGCATTGCACATCAGAGAGGCACCTGTTTGTTCCTGCAAAGTGTTCTCCGTGCTGGATCCTTAAGCAGAGGACATCATCTTGGGTTTGGGTAGGAGGCACTGCTGAACCTGCTTCCCTTTCCTGAACATCTGGGGGGATGCTGAGGGAAGAAAATAGCAAGGAGGTTTCAAATGCAGGCTTTCTCAGGAAAGTTGCAATAATGTTTTCTGTTCTTATAAATATGTATGCAAAACTTTGAGGGCGGAGGAGTGTCTTAAGCTCTTTAAATGTCTTTGAATATGTCTAGGCACCTAGATTTGTGCTATACATTTATATTGCCTATGATTTATAAAACTGAATTGTATTTAGGCAAGGTCACTTCCCTAGCAATATTTTTGTGGGCTTATTGACAGTAGATATATTTGAAATGCTGATACAAGGGGATAGTGTTCCCAGATGAATGTGTTTGAAAAACAGGGCAGCACTTGCTGTTATTATTGAAGTTCAGCCACGCCAAGAGCTCCCTGTGTGAGGATGTGACTAGCTGACATGCCTTGGCAAAAAATATCTGCTACTGCAGATAATCTGACTTTTGAGAACCTGGCTACTGCTTCAACAATGAACAAAATCCAGGATCTTGGGGTATATTGATTCCTGTGTATCTGCTGCCTTGGCTGCTCTGCTGCAGCCTGCTGCTGAACTTGGACCTGGGCTTTCTCAACAATTTATGTTGAATTATACCTGGCTCTCCTCTGGTTGTTTCACTCTCAGTTTAACCAGTAGAAATGGTGATGTGTGGTAGAAGTTAAGCTTTCCTATTGCTATGGCTATGGAGACCAAAACCAAGTGGTTTTGATCTGTGGAGAAACACGTGATTATTGTAACACGTTTTTTTTTCTTGCCTCTTTTTCTGTCAGAGACAAAATAGTTAACTCTAATTTTGAAGTTTCCATTTGTCCTCCATGCCTCAAGTTCCTTGCATAGAAAGGAACTACTTTGATTTTTACTGGATAAATAATTGAACTGCTTGTTACATTGATTGTTTTTACAATTTCTTTGGTAGTTATTTGCTTTGCTGAGTTCTACTGGGTGTCCTTTCTAATGCTCTCTTAATTGCCATCAGGACCTGCCTTTTTTTTCAGCTCCTGATACTTCTTGATAAAGTCTTCACAGCTGTATGTGTCTTTGCATTATAAAATATGGATTTCTTAGTGAAAACCAGTTTATTTTAAATGTAATGCAGGAAGTGTTTTGCTTAACATAGAGTAGTTTGATTAAGGCTTTCTGAAGTCAATGGCCAGAACTGACACTTTGCTTCTTTCTTCCAGTGAAGGTGGTGGGGTAGAACACTGCTGGTGGGTGCCAGCCCTGCCATCCCCAACAGGGATGAACTCTGGATATGGAGGGAAAAATAAATCTTGGTGGTGCTATTAGACTGAAAACCAGCAATGGCAGATCCAGACTTGTGCAAGTTTATTTCACTTAGTGAAAGACTAGGTCTTTGGTTAAATTGAATTAGATTCTTCCTTGTGCAAGTTGTAAAGAGTTACTGCATTGTCCTTGAGACAGAAGGACATTGTCCCCACCTTCCAAGGGCTGGTGTCAGACATTATCTTGAAGGGGAGTGTCTCTGCAGCTGGCACACAGGGAGTTTTATTGTCCTGGGGCCATGGAACACCAATTGCGTGTCCTGGTGTTAAAGTATTGACCTGCCACCTGTTGTTAATTTAAAATAAAGAAGCTTCCCCCTTTCATTTTGAAGGATAAACATCGCAGAGAAACATATGCTTGGGGGGGAATGAGTTAAAGGTGTAATGTTCCATGTTAAGTTAATAGTCATAAATGAGCAATTGCATCCTGGTCTTTAAAGTTGGGCAGGGTAGGGGGATTTTTACTGTTGGCTTCAGTGTGGGAATGGCTGTGATAAAGCTGACTGATGATGAAAGCCTCACTTGTAAAGCCTGACACTGAGGCTCTGGGTACGGGAGAAGCAGCAGCATTTTCGGGAATTTGTACTGTTCATGCATGTACTTCTTTCTCCAGCTGAACATGAAACTGGCAGTTTTTGAAGTGGAAGAGGTTTGTTACCAAGAGGAGTCTCCAGGTATCTTGCTGAGCGAGACTCCCATGGGCATGTGCCCTTCAGGAAGTGGTTTTTGTGCTGAGCTGCACTGAGAGCTGCCATGGTGGCCATCTGGCTGACTGCTCCAAGTTGGGAGCATGCTGCAAGAGGGCAGGGCTGGCCTGGGGCATGCAGACACTCCATGCAGATGGGGTCTCTTTCCTGTCCCTTGCTGTTAACAAGGAATATTCAGCAGGTGTCTGTCTGTGGGGTAGGAAGTGGGGTTTTGTAAGGGAGAAGTGCTGGTCCCAGCAGCTGAGGGCTTGATCCTATTATGGAGTTCATAAACGTGCTGTCCCTCTGGGCAAGTAACCCACCAAACAGGGTGCTGTGCATGGTCCACTACACTCACTCATTAATTAGCTCAATATATTTCGTAACTGGAGTCCATATTATGAGGCACTAAAAGCACCCTCTTTAGCAAGAATAAAATGTAAACTTTTAGTTAGATGAAGTGCTGATAAATCTGATATCCTGGATTTATGTGACATCCTGTGACTCAGAAAGCAGTTTTAACTTATAAATAATATTATTATTTAGAATACTTTCATGGTAAAACTCGAATACATGTATACTGTGGTTAAGGTACTAGATCTGTATAAAATACTCCTTAGGAATTATTAAAATAAGAGTTTAAATACTCATTTAGACCACAGCAATATGTATTAAGAATTATTTCAGTGGATTCCCCCATAAACATCAAGATTACTGTCATCTGATCATAGCACAAGTGGAGTGGGTTTGTCATCCCATATGTCATACTTGTTAATGTCAGGCGCTTTGTTTGGAGCTGCTGGAGCTCAGCTTTAACATGCACTTCATTTAAGACTGTGCCTGGTGTGGGCTGGTCCAGGGCCAGAGCTGTGGTGGCATCCTGCTGGGATGGCAGGAGCGAGGGGTGGGCAGCCACGGCAGTGCGGGTCACCTCTCGCCTTGCTTCCCGCTGGCCGGCGGTGACTGTGGTTCTGCAGGTGCCTGGCAAAGCCTGTGTGGGGAGTGAAAGCAAAGCTCCTGCCTTTTAATGAGGGCAGAGGGGGAGGCAGAGTGCTGCTAGGCAGAGCCACCCTCCAAAACCAACATGGCACGTAGAAAAGAGCAGGAATAAAGGGCTGACACAGCCAGAAATGAAGGCTTCTGACTTCTATTAAATCCCAGTGTTTGTTGACATGTAAAACCGAAATGAAACGCACGCTTAAACCTTCCCCTGTGCCTCCCTCCAGAATCTGCCTCTCCTGTTCTCCTGGGAAGATTTTTTTTCAGCTGTGACAGCAGCATATTTTCACTGGCACATGCAGAGATTTTTAAGGCAGGCAGGACTAATGGAATGATTAATTTCATTACAAGTGACCTGTATAGCTCCTCAGTGTGTCACCTGAAATTTAACCACGTTTCTCATGTAAAATTTTTTTCTCTCAAATCTCTATGTAAAGTTTCCTCATTCTCCCCTTTCTGTTTTGTTCTGTTTGGTGGCATTGGAAACACCTAAATGTATGGCTCAACAGATGTTTTATTTTCACAGCACAGTGATATTTTGGAAAGAAACCAAGAGCTGCTAGAAGCAAGCCTTCCCTGCTTTATATATTTACAAATTCATGATACACACAGTTGAATTAACAGGCTGGGCTGAATAAGGTATCAGAGAGATCTGAAACTTGGCTCCAGAGGGGATGGACCTTTAGCCTGGAAAACATTTTATCACCTTTCATCTGGTATATCAAGCATGTGGAAAGTGGAGCTTCTTCATTTGCAAAATGGCATGAGCGTAGTTTGTTTAATACTATTCAGGATCTTGATAAATATTTTTTTCCTCAGGACAGGAATAGGGAATTTTAAGAGCAGATACAGTTTTGAGGTTACTTTTTGAATCCAAATTTTTTCTCTTCTTAGGTTTTCTTGAGTGTTTATTTTGAACAGAAAAATTCCTGCCCTACACCTCCGTGTCTTTCCTCTTTTCCACACGCTTACATGGGAACTCATTCAGCCTCTGGTACCAGCCACTGCTCTTTTGAGAGATGCTTTACAGAGGGTGTGTGGTGGAGGAAAGGGTTAGCATTGAGAAAGGTGTAGTTAAGTATAAAATGTTCATATAGGGCAGCATAAAAACATTCAAAAATACACCAGCAAAAGTTGGGAACAAAGCTTTCCTACTTTGTGGGCAGGCATGGCATAAGTGTGGTTACAGATGGAAATGCATAAATGAAGGAAATCTGGAAAGAAACATAAATGCTCTGAGTTTAAATATGAAATAGTTACCACATTATCTAAAAAAAAAGATTGAGGAACAACTTGCTAAAGTAAAAAGCTTCTGTGCATCCATCAGAGAGAAGAAAACTGCAGCTGAATGATGCTGATGCATGAATGGCAGGACCCAGGGGAGGCATAGTAGACCAGGTGGATGTGATTCTTGCATGTGCCCCTCCCCAGGGGTTACATCTCTCAAATCATCATTTAAATTAAATTAGAGGTGTTGTTTGGCATGGTTATGTTTCAGAGGGACTCTGGTAGGATCTGTTTCTTCAGACCAGTAAACATAATAAAAATAACTAACACCTGTAGAATATGTAAGAACTAGTGAAGAAGTCTCATCATGTGTTTGCAGAAGGGTCACATTTCAAATCGATCTGCCTATTTCCTCTTCTCTCATTTTCAGAAGTTTGTGAACATGGAGAGAGGGAGACCTTGAATTTTCAAGGTTTTGGTGAGATTGCTCACCAGGAGCCTCAGAAAAAGCCACCATAAGCTGTTGTGGGATGAGACGGTTCCTGTTGTGCATTAGTGGCTGCCTAGCTGGTAGGAAAGCAAGCGGTCAGGTTTCACAACCTCACAGAAATCCTTCAGGGATTTTCTGGGATCCCCACTCTTGAATAGTGATAATGGATCTACAGAGCAGAGGAGGAAGGGCTGAGTTCTGAGCTTGGCTGCCTTTGTCTCCAGAGGGGCTGCTGGGACCAGGGGAAACACCGAGCAGCTGCAGAGGGTTCTGGTGATCCTGGGTGGCTGGGCAGCACAGGGGCAAAGGAAGCCTCTGCTAGCACGGGTAAGTTACTGCTCTTCCAGATGTATTTATTCCTGTCCTGCACCAGGGACAGCTCTCGGTGAGTCAGTGCTGCTTGCAAAATAACCCGAAGTCATTGCGGGCTGTGTAGAGATCAGGGCTCAGAAGTGGTCAGGAAGGGAAATACAGGGAGGAAGTTTCATAAGGAGTACAAATCAGCCCCACTGTTGTGTTGCTGCCGGACCATGTGGCATGAGCATGTTCAGCGGGGTGGCCGGTGTGCCTGCCTCGAGGGATGGTCACGCCCTGCTGACAGTGCTGGGGAAGTTGACCAAGAGCGTCTGAAGTATGGAAAAGCTGCTGTGCAAGGAAGAGTTGGAACAAGTGGGACAGAGCCTGAAAAAGCGCAGAGAGGAGGGGTTGTCTGTGCCCTGTGTGCAGTTGCAGAGTTCATTGCCTCGGGCTGTTTGGGAAATGTGAGTGGTTTCAAGAACCAATTAAACAAATGTGCAGAGGATGGGCATTGGTACAGCTGATGACACAACTTTTGGGAAGCTGTGTGCATTTCCTGGAAGAAACATTCATACCTTTGTCCATACTCGTGTGGTTTGTCTGTGTACCAGCTGTCGGGACACCGTAGGAGACAGGTAAGGGCTGTTTGGGATGAGGACACTTGGTAGCATTTTTAGGGTAAATCTGCTGTGGGATGTGGAAATCGGGATTGCTGGGTGTTCTGTGCTGTGGCATTGCTGGCTGCAGCTCCCTGGGCAGACAGCAGCCTCTGGGACACCAGAGGCAGCAGGACTTCCACACTCTCATGTACTTTGTCAGTTAAGACCTGAGACCAGTGAGGTAATTGGACAATAAAGGTTAAGTATAAGAGTGTGTGGACAGAATGTAATTCCCTGACTGCCTTGAAGATACCACATCCCTCACTTGTTCTTTGCACAGGATTAATTTACCCTCAGAGGACCTGCTGTGTGGGCTTAGCCTGCCAGCCAGTGCTCTATGCTACAGCTGCATCAGGTTCTGGGTTTCAAGGAGACAGCTGTTTGTTTAAGTGTTTTTCTAGGTTTGGGGGATTTTTTTTTTGTCTTTTCTTTCCTCATATTCATAGCTGGTACCTTGTGTTTTGCGTAGGTGGCAAGCTTCCATCACCTTTGGAAAAGTACCTTTGTACTGACCACTGCCAGACAGAAGTGCACACAAGTGGCCACTTGTGGGCTATCCTACTTTAGCAGGAAGAGCAGATGCTTTCCTTCTCCACAAGAGAGGTTTGATGGCAGAATGCTTGAGAAGGGACCCCATCTTAGGGCACTGCTTGTGCAAATAAAATAAAATCCTATCATGTGAAGTAGTAGTAATAATTAAGCTGAATTGCAAAGAATCCATGGGGAGTAGAAGGTATCTTGAAATGTTTTGGCTCTGCTAAAACATGCTTGCAGAGCCTACTTTGCCAGCTTACAAATCAAAGCAAAATAACTGTTCACATTGCAGTGGCATGTACAGTCAAAGGTGGGGATAATTTGTGCAGAAGGTGAGTTTTCCAGGTGCCTTTGAGTGGCCTGGAAAGGAGAGGAGGTGTTGTGACTTGCTGGGCATCCTGTGCTGTGCAGCACCACGAGGAGTGTCCCAGCAGGAACTTGCAGAGAGCTGTAAAGTTGTTTCACTGTAATGAACCTGCCACCTTTCTAGATGATTCAAGCGTGAGAAGCAAAAGCTGATGGTTACTGATATGTGCCTGCTATCATCTCCACCTGGAAACCCCTCAGGAGACATTTGAAGTCAAAAGCAGGGCAGAGTCCTGCAGGGCCTGGAGCACAGAGCTCTGCTCTGCAGGGTGTTGGGCTGCTGGGCACCTCCGACAGCACTGAGGCTCTGTCCTCCCTGCACAGTAGGTCTTAGTTAAGTTTTCTGGGAGCCAGATCCTTGTCTCTTGTAAAGAGATGCAGCGTAAATAATGTCAGGCTGGGGGCTGCATGAAGCATGGTCAGAGGGAGGTGTCTCAGAGTCTTGTACCAAGCTGACACTGGACAGCTCTGTTTTGGTGTTGCTCTCGATTTGGAAAGAGCTGCTGTCTGTGTGTGGCTCAGTAGAGCCCTGCCAGCATGGAGGCTGACTCAGCGGTGCTTTCCCCAGCAGCAAATGGCTTTGCAGTCAGCTGCCTTCACGTGGTGCTTTCTGTTCTCCACAGCACCCGGCAGGCCCCGAGTGAGTTGTCCCTGCGGGGCCCCCAGCTGCAGAGGGGATGGCAGGAGGCAGCAGGGAGAGCCTGGCAGAGACCACACCATAAACAGTGTGGAGAACCTTGGGCTTACTCCTCACAGAACAGAGCACAGGGGTGTCCTGCATCCCCTCCTGGTTCCCCCCGCTCTCCAGACTGCTGTACCTCTCCTGGTTCAGAAAGACTTCAGTGTGCCCTTCTAGCACATTTGTACTTATGGAAATGAAAAGTTGTGCAGTCTGTCAAGGTGCTGGAATTACTTGTGTTTCTTGGATCTTGTTGTTGTTGTTTAGGAACTGGAGGTAGAGCAATATTTGCTTTTTCATTGTGGAGCGCTCTATAAAAAATAATTCTGTTCCTTAATAAAGTTAAAATATAAGTTGTCAGCCTTAGGATGCTTTAATAATTTAGTATTCAGTCCTGTAAAGGATGGCGTTTGTAATTTAGCTCATGTGGCATTGTATTGACTCACACTTCCTGTAAAAGCAAGCTACTTTCTTGATTTCTCAGATAATACTGTCAAATCTCCCTTTCTCTTGCTGCATTTCCTTGGTGGAGTGAAACTGTAAAGTCTAAAACACATTTATCTATTTTATGAAAACTTATGGATTAAGATATGTTTTATAAAGCAACTTTCCATGGGTCTTGTTCCAAAAAAGCAGGGAGTCTTCTCTGCAAGAGTGCTTGAATTACTCAAGAATAGCCAGTAAGATATTGCCCCAGGAAAAGTTAGCTTTTTCTTTCTTTTCCCCTGTTCATTGTGTTAAGCACCAGCATCAGGTTATTTCCTTCAGTGTATTATGGGTGTTTCCAGTGCTCAGAGTGGATCTGGTTCCTCTGGTGGGACCACAGAGCAGGCAGCCTGTGAGCTGGTTCCTGTTCTAGCTGAGAGCAGATTTCAGACAAAGAAGGAAGATGCCAATTTTAAGTGGGCATTTAAGCATTTAAAATGCTCATGTGGTGTTCATGTGTTCGCTGCTGTCCTTCCAGGCCTTGGTAACAGCTTTTTTGGGACCACAGGGTTTATCTGAGGCAACACTTGCTCATCCCTAGAACTCCGAGGTTTTTCCTTAATAGGATTTCCTTTTTCCTCCTTTTTTTGCAGGTGTTTCTTGAACTCTTCAGCACATCACAGAACTGTTGTGTTTTGGGATATCCTGCTTAAGGCCTCTGAAGAAAATCTGCCAACAGCCAAGAATGACTTGAGTTGAAGAGCTGCTGCTTTATCCGCAGGTAGTGTGTTGGTAGCTCAGTAATCTCTCAGCAGCCCAGCGTGGCAGTGTTTGCTTTCAGCAGGTTGAGGTGAGGAAGTTGCTGCTTGTGCCTCTCTGGGAGTGGCAGTGATCTGCATGTGTTTGTATCCTGAGGACACCTGGAGTTTCCATACTGTTCCCATGCTTTTGGACACATCTGGAGCAGCTCTGTAGGGAAATGAGCAGCTGCCATCCTGTCTTCTGCGATCCTGTGTGCTGCTTGTGAAGTGTTTATGCATCAGTGTATGTTTTGTGCACCAGCCCCCCCCAATAAGCCTAGTTTGAGCTACTTTTTGGGGAGTCCTCCTATTGGATTCCCCCTTTTATGACACTATGGGAGCTGGAGGTATTTGCTAGTGTGAGGTAGTGCAAATGAGGAAAGGCAGTGCTTGGACAACAGGGTCTGCTTTGCTTTTCCCAGGGGTAACTTACCTGGACTAATGTTCATCCAAGTACATTTATGAGCCCAAACATGCCTCAAACCTTACTGGGGCTTAATTGGCTTCCAGTAGCTGTTCAGTAAGGTTTGATGTTGAGAGTGCACTCAGCCCACTGCAGACTTGCAGCAGTTCCCTGGAAAGTCACCAAAGTGCCAGGCTGGTGAAGCTACTGGTGCTCATGAACACAGAGCTTTTTTTTTCTTTCCAGTTCTGTGCTTGATTATGTGCTTTTTTTGTCTTAAAGCCTATGGTCAAGTAAAAACTCATTTCTGGAAATGCATTTGTTGAGATTTGGATATTTACTGTCAGGGATGGGAGATGAAGGAAAATGAAGTGGAGACTTACCCTGCTTGCTGGTATGATACTGGCAGTGTTAAATTTGGCTGTCACTTGTGGAAGGGAATAGAAAAAAGGTTTGAGTGGCAGTGGCCTCAGGTCACCATTACATAGCATGTGATGGCTGATAGCCAGCTCAAGTCTTTCTGTTTGGTTTTTGAGGTGGTGGACTTTGAAATGAGATCTTTAAACAGCCTGAAATTTTAGAATTATCCCTGTGTTGTCTCTCTCCCCTCCTGCTGCCTGCACACAGATCTCCATGACTTTACCTGTGCACATGCCTGTGCCTGCAGCCCTGACTGAGCTGTTTCCTTTTCCCAGGGCCAGCTTCCAATGTCCCATCTGGATGCACCGTACACTATGGTTCACATCAATGTGTTGAAAAAGTTAATGTGTGTTCTTGTGATACTGGTAGCACTGACAGTTTGCCTGTGGAGAGAAACGAGAAGAAGCCTCTATGATCCTTTGAAGAGCAGGAATGATGATTTGCAGGGGCACAGGAGTTCGGAGAAATGGAACCCGGTTAAATCACAAGGCCTTTTCCGTGAAGCAGCCAGTGAACTGGGGCAGATATCCAAAATGTGGCTTGGTTCCCCCAACAAAGTAAAAGACAGCACTGCTGTAACAGCTGAAAAGTCCAAGAAAGCAGCCTCTCTGAAGGTATGGGATAAGGACAGCTCATCCAGAAATCTCATACCCAGGCTGCAGAAGGTCAGGAAAAATTACCTGGCCATGAACAAGTACAATGTGACTTACAATGGGAAGAGGAGTGCTAAACTCAGCCCAGAGAAGTTGCTCTGCCAGCTGCGGGACAGGGTCAATGTGACCATGATACAGAGGTCGGATGGTCCTTTTGATACCTCTGAATGGCAGCAGTACCTGCCAGGGAAAAGCCTCAGTGAAACAGTGGGACACCTGGGTCGCTGTGCTGTCGTGTCCTCAGCAGGGTCTCTGAAATCATCTCGCTTGGGACAAGAGATAGGTTGGTATCTTTCTGTTAGCATGAAGTCAAATATCATTGTTTTATGACTTGGGCTGAATAGAAGTAACCTGCTGTCATGCTCTTACTTGGAAGTCTCTTGTGGTCAAAAGGTGTTTAAAATAAGTTGAAATTTTTTCCTTAAACTTCTAAAGTCAGCCTAGCTGGAGGTGGGAGTAATAGGTAGCTCTATTCTAGCTAGTCCTTTCGATTTTCATGATCCCATTGGCATTACTAGAGGGTCAGACAAATACTCGATACCAGAGAGCAATCTTGGTTCCTCATGTGTTTGTTTCTTGAGAGGGCTTGGGGTTGGTTGTGTAATGCTCGTTGTACAGTCAGAAAAATTTTCATACAGGAAGACTTTTTCAGAGAAGAAATAAAAGAAAATGCTAAAAGGGAAAAAAAAACCCTGGACATAGCCCTGAGCAGTCTGTGTTGAGCAGAGGGCTGGGCACAGACAATCTTCAGAGGTCCCTTCCAGCCTCAGTGATTCTGTAATTTTTGCTCAAGGCTTTCTAAAAGTGGCACTGCTTCATTCTCAGCCACAAGGCAGTTGGCTGAATTTGAGTGGCCCAGAAGACCATCAAAAAACTTTACAGGGATTTATCTCTTTGGACAAAGTTTGGTGATGCTTTGCAGTCTCATCTGACCATATTTACCTGAGGTTAATACATTAATTAATAAATGCCAAAGCTTTGGTCTTTTACTGTGGATTAAAAAGAAGCATGTTTTGATGCCAGAGCGTTTTGTATCTTTACAAAGCAGCGTGCTGGGGAAACCAGCTCTCCAGTCTTCAACTCAGGATTTTGTACCAGGCAGAAAATCCTCCGGAGCCTGCAGCTCCCTCAGCTTGCTTCATTATTTGGTATTTGGAGCTCAGTTAAGGTTCATGATTTGCCGAACTGTAGCTTCACTGAAGGAGAAGTTTTAAAGTCTGGGAGTTTTCTCTCACATGGAAGTTGTTCACAAGCTTTGGTGTGTTCATAAGTTGTCTGTTGGATCAGGTCCCTTTGGCCTGCACTTAGCTGCAAGTAGCCTTCATCTTCTGAAACAGGTAGATGGATAGATTTCAATGCATCATTCATGGACAACTTTTGCAAAGCCTTCAGAATCATAGTACTTTGTGGGAGAGAGTGTTTAGGTCTGGCACTTGCTCAGAAGTTCTTCCCCAAACTCCTCTGTGTCCACACGGCAGGTGAGCAGGAGCTAGAGTGAGGTTGAGCAGCTGGAAGTGTGTTAAAATGCTATGAAATATGCAGTGAAGCACAGCATTGCCTCCTGGTACAAATTGCAGGTGGGAATTGGTTGATGTAATTGTTTCTGCTTCTTAGGAGTTTTTGAGGAGATATAGGTCAAGACTTGGGAAGCCAGTTCTCACTTTTCCTTCAAGTACCTGTCTCAGCTTGTTTGGGTGCCTCTTGGAGCTCAGAGCTAAAGGTTTGCACAGAAGTGACCTTCTGTTGAACAGCCTCCCCAGCACAGCTGGCTTGTGCCCAGGGGTGTCTGTGTGAGGCTCCAGCACTACTGACAGCAGTGCTTGTTCCTCTGGAAGGAGACCCTCACAAGAGTGGGAGGTGATGTTCTGGAGCGTTGGGATGCAGTCCCTGCAGTGCTGGATTGGGTGTGGGAGCAGCCAAGTGGAACGGGCTGTGCTTTGGCTCCGGCACAGCTGAACGGACGTCAGACAGGCAAAGCCCTTTCATTGCTCCCGCAGCCGCTCTCTGAGCCCGTCCCCACGCTGAAGCACTGGTTTGTTCCAGATGACAAGGGATGGATGCTGGGGAGGTCACTGTGTAGTGTGCCTGCCCGAGGCAGATGCCATTAACCCCTGCTGGTGTCCCTACCCTGTGTTCTTGGTGCCTGGGTCACACACTGTCACCTTTCTGCTCAAGCAGTTAACTCTGCTGCTGCTTCTGCAGAGCTCGGGCACTTGCAGCCTTGAGCTGGGCAGGGTAAATATTAAGGATTCAGGAGCATTCAGTGTATTTCTGTAAATTTTGTCCCACTTCTGGCCTGATGTATTTTCATGTAGGAAATGTCATGGTTTTGTTGGAGGAAGTTGTTGAAAAGGTACTAAATCTTACAAGCTTTAAAAGAAGTATTTGTGTAGATGAGCACAATGGATTGCTGAGTTATTATTCTATGAAATATTTGTTCTGTGTAATCATGTTAAGATATCAAGTGAGCATTTAGTTAAAGTAAGGGAGGCTGGCAGAGCAGCACAGGGTTATAAACAACCACCTTTTACTGGGCTCTTGGTATTACTGAAGGTTATAAATTGCCACTGAAAAATCTGATGTGAGAGATACCGCGTGTAGCACAACCACCTGGAGACAGAGAGCCAGCTACTCTGCCTGAGCAGTCACTAAACACCCTTTTAATGTTGCAAACTTGGGGCATATTAATGCTTGGTGTCTGGCTGAAGTTATATATGGGGAAATCATAACCCTGTATTGCACTGGTGCAAGGAAGGATGTGGAGCTGAGGGTCTGTAATGGTAACCACAGAGCCACTTCTCAGCATGGAGACACTTTTTCCCAAGAAATATCACCTTTCTTGGTTTTGGATGGTGCTTTGGAAGGGCTCTTAAGAAGACCCACTTGCCTAGGAGAATAAAATAGCTGAGAAATCTGTCTTTGCTGCCAGTGATTACTGATCCTCCAGCACTGTTTGTGAGAACACCCCCGTTTTCAAGAAAACGATCTCAAAAAGACACAGTTCTGGAGCAGGTAGGTCCTTCTGCCCTGGAACTTGGCAATTCCCCCGCAGACCCTGACTGCAGGTGCTGTGAGTTGCAGTCATGTGGCCTCAGTGTGAATTCAGGAAAGATGGCCCTGCTTCTCTAACTCAGCCCCTCTGATCCCATGGAAGGTTTCTTACCCAAATCTAGCCACAAGGCAGGGAGAAGCCAGGATGTCAGGGTGACAAGCACAAACACCCTGCATGTCACAGCAGCAGCCTGACTCCAGGACATTACAGTGGCCTGGCTGGCTCTGCCAAGGCAGAGGAGGGTGCTGGAGGAGTGCTGTGCTATCTTAAGAGATTATGCCAGCAGAGGAAAATGCAGTGAATCCCAAGGCATGTAAGAAGCTGTGTCTGTTGAAGGCAGAGCAGTGGTTTTACTTCTGTGGGAGGCATGCTGGCAGGCCGAGGTCACCTTGGCTTTTCACTGTGGTTGGTGTACTTTTCTGGGCCTGGTCAACCTCCAGGCTGGAAGAGAGCTGGCTTGCTGCTACCTAGTTTCTTAGTTTGCAGCCAGCCATGTGTTGAATTAGTTGTGTATTGGTCTATCTCCTGGTAAAGTGTTTGGAAGGAAGAAGAGGGAGACCAAATGCTTGGGTTGTGCTCTCAACCTGGCAGTGGGTTGTAGTTTTAAAGAGTAGATTTTAAAAAGTGTATTGATCATGAAGTTTGAGCCACAACTCCCTCCAAAGAATCTGATGTGCTACTTCTAGATGTTAGGTTGAAAGCCAGGGATTAGCCAGATTGTATTAGAAGTGCAGGTGTGTAATGTTACTTGTCTCTGGTATCACTCAAACCCAGGTGTTGGCTCACAGGTTTTCCCTCTGTTTGGCTTTCAGACAGCCACGATGCCGTCTTGCGATTCAATGGGGCTCCTGTCAGGGGCTTTCAAGATGATGTGGGGCAAAAGACAACAATTCGTCTTGTGAATTCCCAGGTAGGTCTGAGGAACGTGTGCCAAATGGGCCAGGCATGGCAGAGCTGTGTAGCTGCACTGTCTGGGAGCTGAGAAAAGCTGGGCTGTCCATCTGATTTCCCCTGTCCCTAGCACATAGCTGAAGCATGGGGATGTCCCTCGCTCCAAGGAGTTGGTAAATCTGAGGTGACTGGAGTGACACTGGCATGTGCTCTCAAACTTGCAGTAGCCTGCTTGTGATTTACAGCAGGCACAAGGTAATATGTGTTTTGTCTTTGCTCAAAGGCTCTATGTAGGCACGGGAAGGCCAGCTCCATGCTGCTGCTGTGCCTTTGGAGTGAGAAGCAGGAACACCACCACAGCCCAGCTAGTGCAGGTCAGCAAGGAGGGATGCGCCAGGAGATGAGCTGTGCCTGCCCCAGAGATGGGTGTGAAGAATGAAGGAAGTTTATTTGGCTTTTCATAAAACAGTGTTTCTTTACTGCCCAGCAATGCTGCAGACTCTGCAGATAACACATTAACCAGGGCTGCTAAATGGCTGAAGACACTTGGCAAAAGACCCACCTTAAAAGCTGTAGCCTGTGCACAGCCAGGGGAAGGATGGGCTCTGCTGGGTCCAGGACCTCATGGCAGAGCGTGGCATAGAGCCTTTAATGCAAGGCCTTGCTTACGGAGTTAAAGCCTCCCTGCCTCTGAGAGCTCTTTGTGGGTATCAAGGTGTCCCTTCGCTGACTCCCTTTGGCCATGAGTAGGCTGTGAAGCAGACTCTCCAGGGTTAGGACCATGTGTAAGAGTGCATTAGCAGAGTTAGTCTGCCACTTGGCCAGCAGCAGCGAGACCTTTGCTCTTGTAGGTACATCTCGGAGTGTTTGCACCTTTCCTCCTTAGAGCTGTTACCCTTCACGTTTGCCCGTTTTGAGGGGAGAAATCTTCAAGTGTAGACATGCAGAGAAAAGAAGAAATCACAGTAGTATGTGCTGGTGAGGGAATGGAGGAGGATGATAGTAAAATGTCAAACAGGCCAGGAGTCATTTGGTTAAAAGACCTGATGCAGCACTGCAGCACATCTCCTGAGCTGCAACTGCAGCACATCTCCTGAGCTGCACTGCAGCACATCTCCTCACCCCACAAGAAGAGGTTGTAGGCACATGAAGGCTGAGGAATTGAGTGAGGGAGAGATGAGTGGCTGAAGTGTAGCTTTTGTAATCCCGAACCAAAAAGGCAGTTTCTTTTCCTTACCCCAAAGCTAAGATTTGTAGGCCTGGAGTTTTCTCACCTGCCCCTGTGTGAGGAGTGCATGGATGCTGCTGTGTAACGCGGTTGGAAATTTCTCAAAACAGCAATAGGAGCTTGACCATCCTCTTCAAAGGCAAGAAGACACAGGGCTAATGTGTAACCAGTTTGCCTGGTTCATTTTGTGTGTCTTTTAAAGGATATTCTTGCTTCTTGTGTGAATGCTGTTGCTACCTCTTTCTGCTCTTGGCTCTCTCTTCACTTGCTGCCATGCTCTTTGCTGTTGCTTGCTGCATCTCGATTCCCCTGCATTAAACCCCCAGTCAGAAGGGGGACAGTTTGTCCTTTCTGAACCAGTGTGGTTTGAGCAGACAGATCTGGCTGCTGACTTCTGTGCCCTGTTTGACATCTTCCTTTTTTTTTTTTTTTTATCTTTCCCGTCTCTGTGTATTTTTGTGATGTCAGATAGGTGTTATCACTTAAGCAAACTTTCTCTGGAGGATGTGCTCATTGCCAAGCTTACAGTGATATGAAGAGAAAATATGTCCGTGATCTATGTGTTATCTGCACAGGGGGGAGGGCAGCTGTGTGGTTGTACAGTTGTAATGTAACTCTCCATGCAGAGAGTTCCTCCCAGCCCTTGTTTCCAGTTCTCCTGGGCTGGCTTCTTGCTGTCGCAGGGAGCACTCTCTGCTTTGGCTGCCTTTGCTGTTATTGGCACTTACAGTCTGCAGGGAGGAAGAGAAAGGAGATAGCACATCAGTGGAATGGAGGAAGGCTGTGGTGGGAAAGGAGAGAGCCTGTTTAGATTACAGGACGTTGACTGCTGGTAGCTGTAAAGAAGGAAATCATTGTGACATGGCCAATAAATGTACTACGAGGGTAGGGGCTGTATTAACAAGATACTTGTTACACAGTGAACTGGCTAAAGAAGAAATCAGGAAACCAATAGATCAGCTAACTAATTAGGATCAAAAATCTGGGCAAGACAAGTAATGTAGCAATTTAAATGAATTATGCTACTTAGAGTCAGTCACTATTAAAGAACAAATGGACACTAAAGGTAAATGGGGAGCCAGATTCCTTCAGCAAACAGGTTAAGGGACTGATAGCTAGCAGGCAGTGCCAAGAGCCAGCTCCAGTGTGTGGGAGGTCACAGCAAACAGCTTGTGGCTGTGGAGGTGCTCCTCACCTGGTTTCTTATCCCTTTGCTTTTGTGCCTGTCACAGCTCTCTCGGGGTTTGTGTGCTTCTGCCAACTCACATGGTTTTAGAAACAATGAAATGAAAATAAAGTGTGTGTGTTCCTTGCCATATCCCCGTCCCTTTGCAGTGCTCCATCCCACTCGTACCCAGCTGAGGGGACGGCTGGTGCCAGCTGCTGTGCCCCTCTTTGCCTCTGGTGTCCGCAGGCTGCAGGCAGATATTCACACCTGCAGCGTTGCACACTCCAGCTAACAGTGGCCTAGATGTTTTAGCTGCTATAAGGAAATGAAACCAGGCAGTACACGTGGTCAAGGCCAAGGCCTAGTCCCATAGAGTTAAGAACAGATGCGAGGAAACTCTTTTTGCCTTTGGAATAATTCCCATCTGGGCTGGCTGCAGCGTCCTTGTGCTCGGGTTATGGGGACAGTCGTGCAGGCAGCTGGCTGCTGAGGCAGCCAGGATGCTCAAGGACTAATTGGCTAGCTCATAATTAGATCTGGTGAGAAAATCAGGACAAATAGAAGCTGATTTTTATGATTGTGATTTATGATTAGTGTTTACAAGCTGTGCCTGTACAGGTTATGGCTTTGGGTGGGGAGGACCGGAGATGGTTTGATTCAGATTGTTTCCTTTCTGCTGCAGACCTGGGTCACCCTTGGGTGTCCCAAGCAGTGGTTGTTGTGTCCAGAGTATAGAGAGAACTCTGTTAGAAGCTTTCCTCCACATTGCTGCTCTCAGGAGATTCAAACCTCCCCAGCCTGAGTTGCCCCCTCCCTGTTCTATAGAGGCGATGAGGTGCTTGGCATGAGGCAGGGTTGGCTGGGCGTGCTGTAGTCTCTCATCTCCTGCACTGACGGTCTCACAGGAGGCTGAGCACTGGCTGCCAGGGTTCCTGTTGCTGAGGAGAAACCACCCACCTGCAGGCCTCTTTCTTTTTTGGGTTAAGTGAAGGTTCTTGATAAAGCTAATAGTGTGTTTTCATTAGGCTCTGCCCGGACTGTCCTGGTGACCACTGGCAGCAGCTGGTGTTCCCTCCTGCTTCTGGTGGTTGTAGTGATGGGATCCCTCACCCAGGCTGGGTCACTCTGCAGGTCCTGTCCTTAGTGTGTTACTGGAGATGGATAGAAAATCTTGTAAAGAATTATGGCAGTTTTTCTTGTGGCTCTCCACAAAGTCTTTTGCTGCTAGACAGGACTGGCTTGGGCATTGGAAGGACATTGCTGGGGCTGTGTCCTTCCTGCACACAGAGGGCCATGCTCAGTAACCAGCAGTGGGGTGGCTCTGGCTGTTTTCAGGTGTGTTTTATTGCTTGGCTGCTAATTCTGACAGCATACTGCATAACATTGTATTTGTTGTTGTTATTCAAGCTTGTAACTGTTGAAGAGCAGCAGTTCCTGAAGGAACCACTATATAACACTGGAGTCTTAATTGTCTGGGATCCAGCACCATATCATGCAGAAATTCATGAGGTAAGGCTGAGTTTTTGTAAATAAAATCAGATTCACGTGCTTTGAAGTGCTTTTGTTAAACCACTTTCTCCTAATGTGGGCAATCACTCATTTTAAGGCCATTCTTGTTTACCGTTTTTTTTATTGTGGATATATCCATGTGTACTTCTAGGAGTATCCCATGCATGAGTGCTCCCAAGAAAACATTTGCCTGTTCCTGATCACTTTGAAGGGCTTCAGGCCAAGTATAATGGGTCACCACCTTTACTTTCCCGTGGGCTGATGGCACAGGGAGGAGGTCACTGCTGGCTGCAGCAGTTGTCTCATTAGAGGATGATTTCCTCTCTCTGACAGTTAATCTAAGAGTTGCTGATGGTTGATGCTTGGATATTTCAAGCACCAGTCAGCCACGGGATATACTTGATGCATTATGAATGGCTTGGGAAACCCTCTGAAGAGCTGTGTCAGCTTTCACGTGTGGGTGTGCAATCCCTCTAGCATTCACTTTGATTTTGAGTACAAAAGAGCATTGTTTGATATGTGGTGAGCTTTGGAGGCTCACGGTGAAAGCAGGTAGGAGTGAATAGTCCATTCTTGACTTTTATTTTAAGCTGTGTCTGTAGCTGAGAGGTCTTTGCATTCCTTTCTTTGGCCTCCATTCCCTATTTTCTCACTGATGTTTATTGCTGTGCCTGGTCCCATGGCTCCAGGAGGCACAAGGGGCTATGTACAGCATGTTTAAGAGTCAGTAAAACCAGGATGGGACATTTATAGCATAGGGAAAAAAATCTCAAAATGATTTCAAGAACACGTAAACCCTTCCTAAGTGTTTTTACTGAAAGGGGAAATTTAAGGATGCAAATCAGCTCAGCCTGGTTCAGGAGGCTGAGCTGGGAACACTTGCCTGCAGAATAGGATGCTTTGTATTGCAATGTGGAGAAGGATCTGGGTCTGTTACATTTAAGGCAGAGTTCTCAACATCGTCTGCTGTTGGGGAGTGCAGAATGAAATTACAAAATATGCTGATCTCATTTAATGGTCCTTCACTGAGATTTAAGGTTTCCCTGCTCTGTGTTCTGAGTCAGCTCATCACAGTGACCCAAGGGGACAGGGAGTGAGGATGTCCAGGTGAGTGAGGAGTGAGTGAAGGTATGTAGCAGGATCTTTTTCCCCAGCAGCAGAAGGTTCACTCGTCCTCCTTTCCTGGTGGTTACAATAAAGTGGGCAAGACATAAAGAATCTGATGTCTTGTTTCTGTTTTGCAGTGGTACAGAAAACCAGATTACAACTTTTTTGAAAGCTATAAGGCGTATCGTAGTACACATCCAGAGCAGCCCTTCTATATCCTGAATCCCAAAATGCAGTGGCAACTCTGGGATATTCTGCAGGAGAATTCCCTGGAGCATATTCAGCCTAATCCACCATCATCAGGAATGCTTGGTAAGATAATTGCCCTCTAAACTTCTGGTTCAGTTTGCAGACAGGAACTCTCCAAGATGCCTTTTTTCAAAGACAGCTACAAATTTATGGTGCTTATCAGAGTTGTTTTTACAGTGTTTGTCTTGTGCCAAAATTTAAGCTTCCTGTCTTCAGAGTAGCAGCTCGGTTGTATTAAAGTAAGTGTTTTGCAGCACCCCTCTGAAACAGGAGTTACAAACATGGCCCAGTTCCAGGTGGAAAGAGGAGGGCAGACTGCAGCTCTTGGATGGTCTCTAGGATTTGCAGCTTCTAGTGCCAGAGCAGTTCCCACAGGGTGTGAGAGGAAGGATGTGTCTCCTGCAGGCTCAGATCTGGTCAGGCAAATAGATCTGATTACTGTAAATGAATTCTAAGGGCGTGCCTGTTTCTTTTCCTTATATTATTTATATATAAATTTATGTGTGTGTATATGTATAAGACTTACTTGGGGGTCTGTGGAGGGTCAGACTGAGTAGCTGCCCTGAAAAGGTCAGTGATATGCCCCCTTACTCAACATACCAACATCTTGCTTGTCAGCAGGCTAAATTCAGCCTCTCAGCAAAGGAACTCATTTTGACAATTCTGCTGTTGCAAAAGTTTTCCTACTTAGTGGAGAGCAGATCTCATGACCAGCTGAATAAAAAGGAGTGAACCTCTGGGGAAGCTGCCATGTTTTTGAGATCACAGCATAGATGTATAGTCTTGTTTGCCATGGAATGTCCAACTGCTGTGCTTCCGCCCTTTGTCTGCTCCCATCTCTGTTCCATCACTGCTGGGGCAGAGGCACTTTCTGGCTCTGTGTAAACAGAGTCGCTTTGTGTTTTTGCCTGGCCCAGCACCTATTAAATCATTGCTTGGATATGTGTAGAGCAGCTGTGTAACAGCATAATCAATGACTTCAGCAGCAGAATTGTTAACTGGAGTTACGGGCTTGAAGACACGCACGTCAGACAGCAGTTCCTCCAGGGCTTAACTTTGGGCCAAGTTACCTCACTTTTTGCTTTGTAAAACAAGTCACCTTGCCAAATTCAAGGGCATAGATGAGTTCCAGTTTCCATTTCTGTGTTCCCTGGAAGGCCTGAGTGGGGTTGAAAATTTTCATTTGAAAAGGTGGATGAAAACATGTTTAAAATATACATTAGGTTTTTTTAATGTCTTGCAGTTCCTCAGATTGTGCATGGTCCCTGATGCCTCAGATACTGCATGAATTTTCTGGGGTGTTACACACCGATTCAGTTTCTCTGGTGTATTCTTGCTATTTCTTGCACTTAGAAGAAAAGTAGCCAGTAACTATGGCTTCCATCTGTTCTGGCCAGACAGCTGGCAGGCTGACTGGTGTGGTGTCCTCGGGTGGTTCCTGTGCCTGTCAGAAGACACAGGAGGGCAGCACTGCTCTGCTCCGGGGGAGCCTGAAGAGCCAAGGCTGCTCGGTCTCCCTGAGCATCTCCCAGCACTCCCTTTATATTCCCTGCACTCACAAAAGGCAGGTGGGACAAATGCAAAGGTCTCATCTCTGCTTATCCAAGCAGGTTTGAGATGGGCTGTTCAGATCAGCTATTTGCAGTGCACGCTTGGCAGACACCCAAGTTTCTATGAAGGTCACAGATAATAGTAGCACTCTTAAAAATTGCCCTTTTGGCATGGCTGCCACTGTAAACAATCTGCTGAAATGACCTTGATCATACACTTTGCAAGGGAGGGCTTCAGAAAAGAGCCCCGTCTGGCCAGACTCTTCTCCCCCTCTGCTCTGAACATTAATAAAGGAAACCTTTCCCCTTGGAGCTGCCTGCTCCTTGCTGGCTGCCTGTCCCTCTGGAATGTTTAATCCTGTCTCTGGTGTGATGTGGGGGTGTCTGCTCTCTGTCCCTCCCCAGGCATCATGATCATGATGACGCTCTGTGACGAAGTGGACGTGTACGAATTTCTCCCTTCCAAGCGGCAGACAGACATTTGCCACTACTACCAGAAGTTCCACGACCATGCCTGCACCATGGGAGCTTACCACCCACTCCTGTTTGAGAAGAACTTGGTGAAGCACATGAACCAGGGCACGGATGAGGACATCTACACTCATGGGAAAGTCACGCTGCCTGGCTTCCGAAAAGTGCATTGCTGATGGATTGGTTTTACTGTGTTTAGTTTTCCTTGACTTTCAAAGCACTTTTTAAATCAGGGTTCTCAGATTTGTTAGGTCTAAGCACTGGTTTGTTTTTACAGCTCTTCCATGTAGCAAAGCTTGCTCTTAGGACTTTGTTGACCAACTCTCTGAGCTGTAAGGCTCACTGTGGTACAGCCACGCCGTACCTGCATGAGTCACTGCAATAAATGGACTCCCAGTGGAACCAGGCTCATGTAGCACGTGGATACCTCTGGCTTCATCTCAGCCGATGACGGTGTAGGGGAGGAACAGGAGAGGCTTTCTAAGCAGGGATTGCACAAGTCAGGATCATATGATGAACATAGTTCGGTGCTTCATAGGGGTTGTGACAGCCAAAAACCTGGTCCATTGGGAAACATGAAAAATCATTTAAAATTTGTTCCCATAGTCAGAAGCTCTTCAGAGTAGGGCTGATTTACGGGAATGCTGTCAAGCTGTGTAATGATAAGCTAAACTTCTAGTCCAAAATATTTGATTTTATAAACAGTCTGTTAACTTCCTTCCAAATTGTAAGACTTCTGAAATCACTCAGGTGACATTTTTGGCAAAGGAAGAGGGAAGCAATTCATAATTCAGTGATTCTTGTAAGAGTTTTTAATCTTTTTACTTTTTTTTTTTAATAATTTAAAATAAATTTTAGTGATCGTTTCCTTCTCCAGTACAGTGCTGGGCTTGGTACAGAAGAACCCTTATATCGGAAAGGTTTTGGGAAGATGCTGCAAGGCACAAATGGGAGAACTCACTGGAAGTCAGGGCCTTTTTCCAGCTCTCTGCTGCTCTACCTTTGCGATTGTTGGTGAATTACTTGCTATACCCAGTAACACAAACACCACAGAGCTGCTGCTAGATGAGCTCCAGCCCTCTGCAAGCCGACAGAGGGGATCTCTCAACTGCTGCGTGCTTTTCTGCATAGGTGGGGAGCAGGTTTGCCACTTCCATGCTTCTTGAGTGGTGGGGAGGGAGAGTGTGCTCTGCTTCTCATGCTGAAACACAGGCAGAACTGAGAAGGGCTGCTTCTTCCTGCTCCAGGGACTCCTCTGGCAGCACGGTGGAAGTGGAAGCTCTGCAATCTCTGTGTGTTGGTGAGAACACCTTCCCTGTCTTCTGTACTGGTGTGTTCCATCAGGTCTGTAAAGAAAGCTTTCTCTTCTCCTGTTTTGAATAAATCCTGTGAAGTCATTGGCCTGTTTTGCTTTGGTGATTGGTAAATGTCTTGTCTCCGTGGCCCCGGGGGATTTGTACCAGCCTTGCACCAGTGCAGGCACAGCTGCTCCCTGCTCGTTCCAGGGAGCCCTCAGCTCTTGCCCTGCTGCTCCTCCAGCTCAGAGCCTGCCTTTCTGCACACCCACCTCTTGGGATGGATTGGATCTGTCAGTGTTTATAAATTACATACAGGTAAAAAGATCCAGGTCCTTGCACTACTGCTCAGGAGCACCACATTCCACGAGGACAGGAATGCAATGAAGGCAGCTGTGTCTTGGCATTCCTTTTCACTGCCAGGGGAGGAGAGAGCTTACAGAGGAAAAGCCATCGGGGTTGCTTGGGAGAGCCACAGTAATCCTCTCCCCATCTGCAGCCTTGGGTTTTGACAGTCCTACCTCTGTTCCTTGGATCCAGGAGGTATCTGCCACAGCAATTTGCCATCTTAGTATGCGTTTAGTTGAGATTCAAATAGCTTCTGACTTTTTTCCTAGGCTGTTCCATCTGTTACTTCTCACAGCATTGTTTTCCACCAGCTCCCCTGCTGTGGAGACCAGCGCAGCCACCCTCCTTGGCTCGGGCTGTGGTGGATGGATGGTATGTGGCTTCTGGGAAGTCAGCACAGTCTGCCTGATGCTCACCTGGGGTCCCAAACCCACCTGCTCCCCTGCAGGGCTCCTGCAGGGAGACAAAATGTCAAACAGATTCCCCAGATCTAACAGAACCCTCAGTTACTTAGTGGCAATAGTCTTGCACTGGGCATGGAATTTCAAATGTCACGCTAACAGTTTTAGCTTCATCCAACATATGATTCATTTACAGTCTAAACAGAGTTTTACAGGAATTATGGCAGAGCTTAAACTAGGCCAGTGGTAACCCTCTTTTTTTTTTCCTTTTTTTTCTCTGCCTAGATTGAAATCTAATATAGATTGCAAGTGATGACAAATGTGATATTTAGAAGAGCCAGGTGTAAGTTAGTGGGCAGTAATAGCTAGATTGTAACAAAAGCCTCATCCTTCTTGCAGTGTCTGTCATTCCCAGAGGGAACAGCTTTCTGCCCATGTAGAAAGGGGGAAAGGGGCAACACTGGCCTTTCCAGTTAGCCACTGAAGGACTAAGTACTGGGAAGGATGCTCTGTAATTATATGGGGAAGCTGGAAAATATTTCCAGCTGGAACTGGTTTCTACCCCTCTTTGGCTTTGCAGTTTTAGAGAGCCATGGACATGGGTCTCTACATGGACATGAGAAGAGGTTATCTGGTCAGACCAGAGCCCAGAGGAGGTAAATGCCACTGTCAGGAGTTCATGGTTGGACAAGGAAGTATTTGGGTGATGTAAAAGGATGTTACTGGCAGGGGAACGCTGGACTTCATTGTCTTTAAAGATTTTTCATTGTCTGGGCTGACAAAGCTGCTTGTGGGTTTTACGGTTTGCTTTCACTAAAGAAAGGGGGAAAAAGTCACAGAAATTCAAACTGAATGCACCTGAATCAACACACCCGTCCTAGCTGCCCTAAGAATGGAGTGGGTGAGTGGGAACTAGATCTGACAACACACCAGTATATCAACAGTGCTGGTTAAAAAGATACCTGCTGGCACTCCCTGAAGAGAAACACAAGCTGCCCCAGCCTTTTGTTTTCTGTGCAGCTGAAGGTGTGGGTACAGGCAGGATGGCTCATCCTCCTCTGCTCTGTGAAGTCTGACGCTCTTGCCCAGAGCTGTGGGTGTTTCATTTAACTTGTGAATTGTATCAACCTGGGAGGGAAACTCCAGCACTTGTGTCAGGTGATGATAGAAGGCACAGTATGGAAGCATGAGGCTTCATTTTGGAGCAGATAATTGGCGTCCATGGCTTTACATACCTTCGTTCCTATCCCTGTGCATTGATAGGAGAGGTGAAAGTTAGAGTTTGTGGGATTACCTGGTGTCACTGTGAGGCCTTGAGGTGGCCACCTGAAAACAGAGGCTATACAAAAATAAGACAATAAAAGTAGGGATTTATTTGAAGGGCCTTCAAAGGTACACCCTGGGCAGGCCAAAGGCTACACCCAAGATGGACCCTGGGTCACGGGTTCTTCACAATTTTATAGGTTTGGTCCATTTGTATATCAGGGTTAATTCTCCAATTATAACTTCAGTTAATGATGTAATTACCCCAAGTTCCCCNCTAACCAGCATGAGAGAACAGCAGCTAACAGGCCACATGAAACTTCAGTGTTACACACTAGGCAGAACAGGATTTGAAAAATATAAAAGTTAAAACCTAAGGCATCAAGTGTGTTCAGCAAAGCATCACCTGTGGCTCATGAGCTCCCTGGGAAGTGCTGGGAGCAAGCTGGGACCCAGCTGGCTTTGTGCCTCACTCCAGAAGGAACTACAGATCAGGACTCCTTTTTGAAGGCAGAACTTGCAAGGAAGAGGAAGTGCTTATTTCTAGTTTGGTTCTGGAAGGTGAGATTGTCTCAGCTCTAAGCAAACAGCTGCTTCTCTTTTTGACCTAAACTCAGTGAGCTGCTTAACAGCCTTGTCTTGTGAAGGGTGTGGAAAATGGCTTCAATACACAGGACTGTGGCTGGTCATCCTGGTAACACATTGGAGGGGGATCTGGTGTCTCTTGGCATTGCTAATGCTCAGATCATGTCATGCACAGCTTATCTGCTGTTTTGGCAGTGGGTGGGCAAGGCTTCCTTCAGGGGATTGTTCTGGAGGGCTGCAAAGACAGCACTCTCACACCTCCACTGAGAGAGGAAGGAGCCCTTGGAGGGGCCAGCCTTGGCACCTCTCATCTCTCACCCAAGTCCTGTGAAATACTTCCCTCTGGAGGCAGGTGGCTCCTGCTGCTCCTTATCCTCCAGGATGTCACCTCTGCAGAGGTGGCAAACGAGGACGTTTGTGTCTCCAGGTTTTGCAAGAGTTTGTATCTGTGTGTTCATTGCTTAGACTTAGCTTGCAACTTCATGTGTGATAAAGGGAGAAGTTAATTTTAATTGCATCTTTTGACAACCGGATGGACTTGAAGCTTAGTGCTCTACCACTAATTTGTGTTCAGTGACAATGAAGAAGATTAATTTAGGGAGAAAATTTAAGCAATGAGTATTTGAAAAAAATAAAAAATTCCTCAGTTCAAGATATGTTTTAGAAAGATACATAGAAGTTTGCAAAAGCAGAATGGAAGATGAGCAGGGAAAATCAGGCGTGAGAGATGGTTTGAAAAAGTGTTTGTTTAGTGCAATTTGTTCCAAATAAGTCTCTGAAAGCCAGAGAAGGGCAGGAGCAGAGGGAGTGGACTGGAAGTGGTTTGGTTTGAAGTGAGTGACTTCTGGCAGAAGCTGGATCTCCTGGAGCAGAAACAGACACTTCCCAAACCCCAGCGAGCTTGGCTTGCTGTTTCCATCCAGGTCTGAGTGTGGTGCTGGTTTTGGATGTCAGTGTGCATGGAAAGCTGTGCTTATGGGAACAAAACCAACTTGGAATGTCTTTATTTCCATTCCTGCAAATACCTTGCAGTGTTTTTCCTGCCTGGCCCTGGCATCCTTTACAAAAACCACAGCGAGGTGCTTCCATGCCCAACACTGGTTCTAACCTGTGACAAACAAAAGGGTCCTTGTAACAAGGGGATTAAATCAGCCAGACCTTTGCTAATCCTGCTCCAGGACAGCTCTGGTGTGTGTTATCACTTGTTCCAACCCCTAGGAATTCACACTGAGCCCTCCCTGGGTGCTTACTTTGTACCACTCTGGTGATGCTGACATGCCCTGGGCCATTTCAGGTCTATAAACTTAACTTGTCGAAATGGGGAATATCTGAGTCTTTCTCTGATAGTTAAAGACAAATGAAATGCAGGGCCCTGGGTGGTGGAAGTGGTACCAGCATTTGTAGCACTCATTTCACTTCCCAAAAGAAAATAAAGATCACCAATGCATGAAAGTAGGCTGTATTTCATTAAACGCCAGTTCCAGGTATATCCAGCAGCATAAAAATAGGAAAACTGACTTGCATGCTCGGTGTGTAGTTTATGTATTACAAAATTACTGTTATTTATGGTGCCTGAAGTGTTACATAAACGCTAATTTTAACCAGTATATGGAGGGGGAACTTCCTTAGTTTTCTCCTGCTCAGCTGAGTGTTCCACACCCATTCAGAAATGCTGAACAGCTGCATTACCACTTAAAATAATTCCAAAAAACAGAAGCTGATCTTTCACTGGGATAAGTCACTGAAGTATCCTACCTTCAAGGAAGCTATAAATCATTTTCATGAACTGAGAATCTGTTTCCCCTCTCAGTTGCCTGTTTTTTCCTTGGGTATCTTCACAGACATTATTCTACTTGAGTCTTTCTTGGTTTACCAAAGATACATTAAAGGCACAAATTTCTCAAGTATGTGTGAGGCAGCATTTGCACTGGAATTTAGGAAGAAGGTTGAGCAAACAGTTAAGGCTGGACCTCCAGTGCCTACGATAAAGTGCAGAGCGTTTCTTGCTAGGGGAACAGAGTTTTATAGGGAATTTGCTGTCTTGTCCCAGGTGCCAGTTTAAGGCAGTTTGTACGGGATGTGTGAACTGGGACTGAAGCTGAAGAGTTTAAAGGAAACAACAAAGAAAAAGTGTTTTGTTAGGACTGAGATGCTCAAAGCAGTTTTGACAAGAAGTGACTTAACCTTGTTGAAGTAGGACTGTCATGGCAGATAATTTGAGTCTGACCAGGCTAATTGTGACCCATTGGTTAGATAAACTCTTTTCTTATTTTTAATAAGTAAGAGCTCTAATTTGCATAAATAAGATATGCAGTCTCTTACTTGTTTTTCTTTCCTGCTTCCAGTTCTAGAGCTTGTTTGTGTAGGGAGGTCAGTGAGTGACTGGGACAATGAGATGGAGATTTGGCTTTGAATGGCATGAGGTAATTGTGTGGGTAAGTTGTGTATCCTGGCAGCCGCCTGAGCTCCCCGTGTCCAGCTGGTCTCCGGAGGTGCCAGGTGTGTGGAGTGCTGTTTCTGCCCCATCCTTTCACAACCATTGTAGTCTTGCTGAATCAGCTTTGAAGGTTGAGCTCTCTCAGAGAGCTTGAGCTGTCTTTGAGCTCACCTCACAGCTGAGCTGCTGCCTCTCAGCTTCTCTGTTGAGCTCCTGTGGAGGTCTGAGGTGTCCCTGTGCCCCAGGGTAGACACTGCCTCCTGCTCTGGGTCATTCTGCCACCAGGTGGAGGTGACACAGCTGTAGCTGGGAGTGGCTGCTTTGCATTCCACCATCTGACTGCCCATACTGGGGAGGGATGCAAAAAAAGAGCCATCAAATAGGTATGTTTTCATAAACTGAGCCCACACAGTCATTGTTGGATTAACTTTTCCCTGGCCTTGCCCAGGCCCTGCCGGGACACTGGGGTGAGGTGGGGATGGCTGGGGGGGAGCTCTGGGCAAACCTGTATTGCAGCAATGCCAACCTCTGTGTTTCTCACAAGTGCGGAACTCAAAAACTTTTCCTGGGTGACAGAGCAATAAAAGCATCTCCTCCCTGGCTGTGTCCTACAAGGAAGGAAGGAGGTCTCTCCAGGTCTCAGTTCTTGATATGTGTAAAGCAAACAAGAGTTGAATAAGTGAGTGTGAGTGGGTCTGGGGTATGTAGGAACACCTGGGGCTGGAAGCTGGGCTTTGGTGAGGCTGTGCTGCTCCAGGTTTCATGGTGAAAGTTTCATCCAGCTCTGCATGCCTATCCCTGGCTTCCTGATTCCTTCCTGCCTGTAGACACCCAAACCTGTGCTCTGAAGGAATTCTGATTTACTCTGGTTTAACTTTACACTTTTAGTTAATAAAGAAATATAATGATGGTGCTATAATGCAGCATTGTCATGTGTGGCAGAGAATGGAAAAAATAGCAAATGAGTAGCCCTGGTGGTATGTGTGAATAAGGAAGTGGTACGTCAAGAAATGAGCTATTTTTATCACTGTTTGCCATAAAATGAACAGTACAGGAAATAGTTTTAAGCTCAATTAATTTTCAGTTCTCTTGAATAACTATTAATATTAAAAAAAAGCTTGTGCTGCCCCCTGCTCCCCCCCTTTCTGTCCAACCCTCTCAATGGCCAGGCTGGCACCCAGGGATTCCTGCTCCATGGAGGAGCTGTGCCACCCCACTGCACCTTCCCCTGCCCCAGAAAGTCTCCAAGGGGCTGGAAAGAGACAGTGATGGTTGTGGGTTTCTCCTTTAGGAAACCTGTGTGCTTCTCCTTTATGAAAGCCGTGTGTGTGCCTGTGGTCTAATCCCGTCACTGTTCTCTATCCACCCATTCTTGGGAGCAGATGGTTTCTGTCGAGCCGTGTTTGATATTTCCATAGCCTCAGCATTACATGGACGCTTTTATTCACTAATCTTCCAGTGTAAGCAATAAAGCATCTTTGGAAAAGCTGATACACAGATTAAAAGCAGCTGAGCCATCCTATCACCTGAAGTCATGCTTTGTTTTTTTGCAAAGCGTAATTTGTCAGCGCACACCTCTAAAATTCCCCACTCTGCCCAGCTGTAACTGTGTGTGTGTGGGGGGTGTCACAGGGGAGGTGCTTAGAGAAAAAACAATAAATACAGAAAAGTTCAGCCTTGTAGTTTGCTGAAGCAGATGAAGCTGAGGTTGTAATGCAGCAAGAAACTCGTTAAAGGTGAGGGGAGGGATGCAGCTCTAAAGGAATTTTACAGTGCTAAGCAGGAGGTACCTGTGTTGCACAGCAAGTGTAGGTGGGAGCTGTGCCCCACGCTGCTTTCAGCATAATGTCACTAGAAGGGCAGATTTTTTGCATCTCTGGTACAAACCATATGGAGGTGGATAGAGCTGTTTGTGCCAAGCATTTTGTTACAAAATCCCTGTACTGCAAAGCTTAGCCTAATCCCTCCAAACTCCCCAGAGCCCTTGGGAACACCTGAGTATCTTGCTTGAGGTTTTCAGTGGTGATGAAGTTGCACTTCAAAGCTCTTCTATGGATCAGGAAATGCCAGAGACACTTTATATTTTCCTTTCAAGCAGGGCTGAGCCTCCAGTGACTGCTCAGTACAAGCCTGAGAATTGCAGTGCTTATGGAAACACTTAGAGTTGGTGACATCTGTCTGACCTGGTCAAGTTAAAAATTTGCTCTCTGTTTATCTGCTAATGTACCTTTTGCTTTGATTCATAAAGATAGTGATCTGGCAGAACCGAGTACAGTATTTCCAAGAACACAGCTCTTAAAAACAGCTCTTCCTTTGAACTCAGAAGGTGATTATTCTACCAAGAGCAGCACTTGGCACTTGTTCATGGTCAACATATCCAACAAAAGCTTAGTAATCATCAGGGAAAGTAACCAGGAAATGGCATGTTGGGTGAGAATGGGAAGAGCTGTGCAATCAGTTTCAGGAAATTCTATATAACAAACAAAACAAAAGCCCCAAACCGATCTTATCAGCAACATATCTAATGGGCAAAGTACTTGACACGCACCTTCACACTTGGCACTCAGGAGTGCCCTGAGTCAATGTGATTTTGCCGCATTATTAATATTTTAAGCTCCTTTCCTGAAGCAAATTTACAGGCACCCGTAAGAAATCTTGCAGTGGTACAGCAACTTTCCATTTGCAGACTTTCCACTTCCTTGCCTGGTGCAGAAACTGGAGCGTCTCCCCTTGGGTGATTGATGCGAGGAGCCAGAACTCCGTGAGGAGACTGCAGGGAGGGGTTTTGTGCTGGAGTGCTGGGTTCCTTCTCACTTTGCCAGAGTTGTGCTATTCTGTGTGATTTATAAGTTGTTTCTGTACTCTTGGGACCCTGCTGCCCTTTATTGCCCTATGAGACATGTGTGTGTGCAGGCACGAGGGGAAGAAGGAAAACACTGCAGAGTGAAGCAGTGGTGTTTGAGCAAGAATGGCAGCGAGGGGCATTCCTGGCCTTGCTATTGAACCCAGTATTCAGGATTCCTAACAGTACAGCAATGTCCTTTGTGAGGATGGAGCACAGGTTGGAGTTTGGGTAGTGGAAACATTTGCACATTCTTCAAAATGTGAGCAGGTGTAACCAGTGGGGATCTCCACGCTTCAGCCATGTGTAAATGAAAATGAGTTTCTTTCATTCAGCTGCTGTTTAATGAATTTTGCCTGCCTCAATTGAGTCCCAAGGTCAGTGCCTCCAGTCCATTCAGGTTGTCACTGGTTGGTCAGTGCCTTCACTGCCACTCTTTGGCTGTTTCGTTTTGTAGTGTTTGAGGTAATTCAAGCCACTAGTGTAGTCTAAAATCAGCTTTCTAATGTCTGCTGCCACAGCTATTCCTCAGTTTCTCTCTCAAGATTGGTAATCTGATTCTTTTAGATATCTGGCTGGAAGAAAAGAAGTCAGAAAAAAAAAAAAATAAGGCCTGAATATATCAAATGGGATAAAATCACAGCCTCCTCCCTCCAACTGCAGTAGATACTTTCCACAGTAAAGTACACACTTAAAACAACTTTTGGTATGTGTTATAAAAACTTGCACAATTGCAACTGTCTCATTACAAAGCTAAGGAATTGAGTATTTGAAATGAGTACTTAAACTTGAATTTTTTGAGGAAAAATACCTGGAGCCTGATAGTTTTCTCATGTGAAGCAATTTAGCATCACCTCAGAACAGCAATTGTCCATGTTTGGGGAGCTTCCTATCCCCAGTTCATTCGTTTCTGTTCAAATTCTGAAGTGTTTCTGTCCCCTTGAGATACATTGAGTCCGCCAAGGGGTGGGATTGCCCTGGTGGATGAGCTGGACCATGGATGCAGCTGGGAATGTGCTGCCTGCTGCCCCCCAGCCCCTTCTCTGCTGCCTCTGGGCAGCTGCTGGGGTAGCAGGGCAGTGGTTCCAGCTGCCAGCAGGCTCTTGGGGCAGGAGAGTTCCCTCTTCCATGGGAGATACTCTGTTCTACAGGGTCAGGAGGTTCACATCCCTGTCTATTTCCAAGAAACTGGGAACAAATTTATACCCTTCTATTTCAACCATTTAAGTATGTGCATGTGGCTTTTCCCCTCTTGCATGGTTTTTTTCTAATTATTTTCTGACATACTTCCTGGAAGCCAAAGTTATTAACATTTATCCTCCCAGGACTGAATGCCTCTGTTCAGCTCTGAGTCACTCTTCCAATTACAAATTAATTTATCCAGTATTGCTCTTTGCTGCGATGAGCAGCAATGAGCAGTGCACCAGTCTTGGACTGAAATTTGCCGAAGGGAAGAAGTGACATGTCTGTGGTGGATCTCTGGGGCTCAGCTTCGTGAGAGGTGCATTGAAACAGGCTGAATGTTTGGGAAGGCAACAGGGGAAGTGTGTGATGACTGATTTACTCCAAGGAGTTTTACAGTGTGCAGGTGGGACAAACCCCCAGTGCAGGGGAGCTCCCCAGGGCTTCTCCCCCTCACCTTCCCTCCCTGACTCTTGGGGCACCAGCTTTTGAATTAGCCTTGGCCTTCTCCCTGCTACCCTGCTCAGGAGAGGATGTGGATTGCTGAAGGCATCTTACTGCTCCAATTTGCAGACCAACAGCAACTTGCAAAAGAAGTGTTTGCTTAACTGGGTAGCTTAAGATCACTCTTCCCTGGTTTTGGAAAAAATGCAGATACTTGGCTGTTTGTTATTCAAAATAGACGAAGCTGTTAAAAGTATTCTTAAAAGATATAGGTGGTGGAAAATGACTAAAAAGCTTTTAGCTGTTTCCATCACAATGAAATCTGCATGTCTCTAGCCCAAACCTTGGACTGACTGGTGAGAACCCTTGTTAGAGTAACAGAGCCTGTCGTCCTGGGGAAGCCTGCAGGGAAATCATATGCCTGAAAAGTGGGAAATGGCATTTGCCAAGACAGAGAACCATCATGATGTCAATATCTGGAGGGCATCAGCACGAGAACCTGCTGTGCATTGGGGTCATCAGTGAAAAGGCATGAGCTAAAACCCCTGTGGGGTCACCTGAGCTGCACCGAGGGTGCTCCCACTGCATGGCTGCACATCACCCAAAGGCAGAACTGACACCTGACCTGGGGAGCTGTCATTAAAAGCCAGCTGCTTGGGAGCTGCAGTGTCACTTGCCTGGATCTGGCAGTTTTTCTGTAAATAAACCTCTGCCTCGACAGATGGGTCAGGTCAGAACTCTGAGTTGGGGGTCTGGGGTTCCTGCCTTGGGTTGCACCCACTCAAGAGAAGCACAGCCTGGCCAAGCACATTCATTTCTGTAACCCCCTCATTTGCCTGCCCAGTTCCAGCAGGTCTAGATGGATTTCCTCTGTCCCCCTTGTCTTAATTATTTTATTCTTATCTGAAAGCAAATTCAGAGAAGTACAGCTAAAATAAACATGCCCTCTCTTTTCTTGGGAACGCTGATCCCTGTTTGTTGGAGGTGCCTATGACCTCCCAGGTTAATTGAGCAACTTTCCAATGCAGCGTGGGGGTAAACCTCTCCTCTAGTTAGATGGAAAATGCAGGAGGTGGAGGCATTTCCTGCTGAGTGGGCCTTGGAAATGTGCACAGTGATGAGCAGCCCTGCTCATGCTGCCTGCGTGGGGCAGCTGTGTGCAGCAAGTGCCCCTCTCTGGGAGCAGGGAATTGTTGGTGTCACTGAGCTGGTTCCTGACACCAAATCAGGAGCCAGGGCTCCTGGTTCCATTAGCAGTTTCAGACTCAGCTGAAGATGTTTTAGCACTGGAAAGCCTGTCTGATTAATCTCATTCTCATTGATTTACCACTGTGTCATTGTCTGGTTTTTAATGCAAAGTGGTGGGGGTTTTTAGGCAAATTATATTAAAAATCCCAACACGTAGAATTAAGATTGAATGAAGCTTTCTGTTGCTAATCAATCTTCCTTTATTCCATAAACACATTTTTATTCCATCATCATCATTTTGGATTGAAGGGAACATTTTTGCTATTTACCATATTTATAAGTCAATTATCTTGTTTTTTTTCTTTTGTTTTCCTTTCCCTCATTTGTATCTCAGTTGTAAGATGGGCCCTTCAAGGTGAAAACCACAACTGATGTTGGGGTTTAGCAATGGAGAACCCTGATGTGTCGGGCGAGTGCCCACTGTTCCCTGGATCCGAGGGGTCACTTTGCCTTGGCACATCCTGTCCCCAGCTGAGCTGGGCATCGTGTGCTGGGGATTTGGGGCTCTGGCAGGGTCTGCTGGGGGGGCAGAGCCCCGCTGAGGGAAGGGCTCTTCGTGGAGTGCACGGACAGAGGTCACTGCTGGGCTTCCACGGGAAGAGCTTTTTTTATTTCTGCCGAGATACCCGAGATCTCAGTGTTGTTCATGCTAATTTTAAACGTGTAGGATGTTTCTCATGGACTGTTTATAGACTGGTTGGCTCTTCAAAGGCCCAGAGGGACTTTTTCTGTAGAGCAAGCCTGAGAACTTCACTCAGGGAGACTCGCCAGGAACCCAAGTCTTTCATTTATTACACTCAAACGTACAGCTCACTGAACAGGGTGTATATATATATATATATATATATATATATACACTCACTGAACAGGGTGAATCCTGCAGACCTAATGCAGCTTCTCAGCTTGGAGTAACCACATTGATGCTGAGGGAACTGCTCAAAAGACTTCCAATAAAGGCTTGTATGTGTATGGATGTGTGTGGGGCTGGGGTCAAAGAGACTCCAGTACCCCAAAATATGTACCTTTTGAAGCCTAGGCTGCTGAGCAAAGATCTTCTCCAGCTGCCATGCTCCAAAAAGGTTAGGAGAAGACCACATACATCCTCACCAAGGACAACCTATTTTGGAGAAGTCAGTTTTCACACTTGACTGACTCAGTATGCAGTAGTTTCCTACCTGGTTTCTGTTATGCTGAAAAACTTGCAGCCTGACTGGATTCATTGTTTTGGAGCTTAAGGGAAGAGTTAAATCCCTCTTCTGCTTGGTAGTGCACATGCAGAGGTTTCTTTCTGAAAGCAAACCCCCCTGTAGTGAGGATTAAGCATCAATGGGCAGAAATAAAGACAAAGAAACAGTCCTCTCTGAGGTCGTTATAGAAGGCACTGTGCAGTAATACCTCACATTTTTGACTGTATTTGGGTTAGGTAGATGGACAAGATAGGATCTTTTCCCTGTGTTTCCTCAGATTCCAATTTGATGTGAATGAATTGTTAAACCAGGCGGTTCAACAAAGCAAAGGCAGGTAATTGGTCATATGGTGCTTGTATAAATCTGTTTCCAGCTCTTGTGATGGAACAGGGTTGTGTGCACTTTGACTTTAACCATCTTCTTTTATTATCCATCTTTCTTTAAATAGATGCTGAAATTCCTTCTCCATTGTTCATCAGTTTGGGCTGTACAACTGTGTCAGTTGATAATTTAGAGCAAGTGGAAATAGGATCCTCTCTATTCATTCCTCCCATGTCTCCTTTGAAAGGATGTTTTTCTTCTTGGATCACAGCAACTTGTGCTGGAAGTATTTGGGGCTGGCACTTAGTGCGTTTTTACTACATTTAGACCATAAGGGTGACACTTGCATGAACCCTCAGAAGTGGAACTTTTTTCAGCATCTTTGCCTTCAAAAGCACTCCAGGCTTTTAAATCTCATCCGTGGGAGGTACTTTGCAAGGGTTCATTAGGTGTGAGCAGCAGGCTTTGAATTATTTGATGCAAACATGTCTGTGGTGTGTGAGGCTGGCTGCTGTGGGACTGCAAGCAGTGAGAAATGTGCTCTGCTAGCAGCACCAAATGTGGCACGGCAAATGTGCTGCCACTGGGACGTAGCAACAGGCCTTCTGTGAGCTTGTTAAGATCTTTGGCTTCGTTTTCATCTTTGATTATAGCTGTGGCTTAGAGAGCTGCAGGTGTGCAGCTGGATCACACCGTCTTGTGGCCATCAGCAAATTAGTGGAGGTGCCTCATAAAAACTCCTGTGGGCTGGGGTATCCCCAGTGGCTGGGGCAGGAGGGTCCTTCCCACCCTGTGATGGTGTTGGGGTGGGATGTGCTGTGCCCAGGCCAGGGCAGAGCTGTGGGAAGGAGCTCTGTGCTCACAGCAATCCTGCTTCCAGACCCCTGCTGGTGCAGCCCTGCCTCTGCTGAGAACTAAACCAAATCACTGCAGTGGTATTCACCTGATGGGAAGCATGGGGAAGGGCTGGCAGGAGCAGAGCTCCATGATGGATATGGGCCTTTTGACATGTCCAGAGCTGTGGTGCATCTTGCAGATCAAGGAGTGGAAGCTCAGGGCCAGATCCTGGCATTAGCAGGGCAGGGACTGACTCTGCTGACACCCCAGTGTTTGCCCTTTGGAGGACTTTTGGCTGTGTGAGGATGTGGAAAGTTGACCTGAACTAATATTTAAATAACGAGATCTTTTAAATTGGTTAAACCCTCCTGTGGACTTGGATTTCAAATAGTGTTGCTTTACTATCAGGTACTTCAGATTAATTCCATCTGAAAGTAGAGTAAGGACCACTAACTCAGAATCAAAGCAACGTGATGCAGATCAACCCATTGACTTTAAATCCACCCCCCGAAGTTACCTCCAATCAATTTCCCTCTGCGTCCCTGTGCAGGCAGGCCTAGGGCCCCAGTGCCCTCCAGAGTGGTTCTTCTCTCCCAAGCAGAAGCAGCTTCTAAGTAAAGGAATTTGATGGCCTAAAATTGCCGCATCATTACTTTTTTCCTCGTTGCAAGCAGCCTCTCTTTCTGCTGAGGAGCAAACATTGTAACGTTACAATTAATGCCACCATTGTAATTAAGAGCTGCCTACAAGACACTCTCTGCTCCACTTCTAATTGGAAAATCCTGTGGAAGGACCTGGAAAAGCTCTCAGTCTCTATCATCTCAGTGACGAATTTCACTGGCAGTCCCAACACTGCTGCTAAAATGGTCCTTTTACGTTGAAATCACAACTGATAACTTACACTTTGTGCAAGAGACGGGGTTCACGCTCAGCTGAGCGCTGCCTTCCAGCCTTCTGGCAAAGTAAAACTAGGAACATATTCTACAGTAAAACTACATGCAGGCACATGTATGATGATCTAGAGCTAGAGAATTTGATGCTGCCTCCTCTCTCCTGCTAAGAAAAGGTGCTGAAAGGCCTTCTGCAAGAAAACCTATGGGGGGAAAAAAAGGTGCTCTGCAAAAGCTCTTCACAGACTGCAAGTTCAACTGGCCCCACCAGCAGGACTTGCTGGTCTTCAGTGAAAACAAGAAAATCAAGGAATCAGGAAGAGAAAAGGGGCTGCCTGGTATGTTCTGTCTACTTGGGTTACCAAAACATCGTGAAAGTGCTGCACAATCCTTTATGGGCTGCATAAAGCACTGGTGTCATTCTGCTGTAATTTGTTCATCTGTTACTGAGCTTGCTTATAGTTCGATGGGAAAACCCAATAAACATAAAAACATTTTCTGGGGCCTGGATGTTATTTCAGCTGTTAATGGTGTGACGCAAGCGCACCACTTTTTTGGGCAATATTCTCTAAGGCTTAGGGGAGAAAAAAGCCATCTAGCCCATGTAGAAGACAAATAAAATCAGTCACTATAGCAACTGCAGAGAATGTTAATTGCACTAAGCTTAGTTCTCCCCTGGTACTGTGCTATTTAAAAATAACATGTATGTCAGCTTCCTGCCTTTCTGGGTGCTGTTCTGGCCACAAACCTGGCCTGCTTATTGACAGAAACTCTGCAGGGTAACTCCAGAATGAGTGCTGGCCGTCCCCTCTTGCATGTGGCCAGTAACCCCAAGTTTCCTTGGGAGTTAGCTCCAGCAGGTCTTCCTCCTTCTCCTACAGGACTTGTGCTTGTTCTGCTTCTAATCTGGGACCTGGGTCTTTTAAAGCTAAGCTGGTATTTATGTTCAATTCAAGATGATGCAGAGGGTGACTGAGAACTGATTTGCTTAAAATTAAGTTTCAGACTGTGGGCCTGAAGCTCTCTCGTAGTGGTGAGAAAACTGCCATTGCCTGAAGACACTTTTCCTCAGGCACCCTGTTCTTCCTGAAATGGGGCCAACACAATCCAGATACAAAAGGAAGGAGTACTTGAAAGCTTTTTCTCTAATCGGCACAAGGGGGTCTGTGCCTCTGGGAGGTGACATCTGATGTGTCCCAGGGGACACTGCAAGGCTCCCTCAGGTGCATGCTGTGAGCATGGTGGTTGTCCTCTAATCATCCTTTGTTACTTCTGCCTGATGCTAGGAAGGGGGAGCTCTAAAGGAAATGGGGCTGCTTGGAACTGTTTAATATTAATTTCCTTTCTGGTATCAGTTTTGCTTGACTCTAAACCCAGTTCTTGGATTTGCACCTGAAAACTCTGCAAAGTCTCTCTTGGGATATCCTAGGGGTTTATCAGGGATGAGGTCTGCATGCAGTGAAATGCCTACCTTCAAAGCCAAATAGCTTTTCTTTATCATGAAAAAAAAAGGATGCAAAGTAGTGCTAGGAGTGAATTTTGGTAATTTAGCTAATTTTTCATATATTGAAGGCGCTGAAAAACAGGTAAGGGAAGGCTTGACTCATTGCTGAACACCTCACGATACTGCTGGTTACACAACTACAGTGCTTTGCCTAAAAAGAAAATCCAGGTAAATGGTTATGAAATTATCATCTCTTTTAATGATAGCCATTGCAGACAGCAAATCTACCTGCTGAAATGAAATTACAAGCTGCTCATAAATCTCAGAAAGTATAGAACTGGACACTCGTTGAAAAAATGGGAGCTGTGCCTCCTTTTCAAGGAGGAGAATTTTACTCTCACTTTAGAATGGTCAATTGGAATCTGGGGATTTTTGTGTTTGGTTTTGTATTGTTTTGCTTGTGCTGGTGTGTTTGTGTGGCCTTTTCTATGTGTTTTTTATAAAACTGGTATCACCTAGATGGTATCATCCAGCAAGTTGGCCAGAGTATCCCAAAGGCACTATTGGGCAGCACAAGTCAAGTGCAGCTGCTGTTTCCCTGGTGCCATGTGCTGAGAATTGTGTGAGGGCTGTGGCAGGGAGTTGTTCAGGAGATAAGGCTGGTGAGGTACCACAGGAGAATATTTTTATTTACAGCTACAACATCCTGCACGTTTCCAAGCAGGGCAGTTACAAGCTGCTCTCTGGAGCCGAGCTGCAGGTGGGGTTTGCAGCAGGTTACTGGGTTACAGAACAGAAACTGACAATTCATGTTGAAAACATACATTTGTATCACAAACCTTGAACTGTTTAACACCTCAAAGACACCTACCAACACCAGATTTGTGTACTGTAAGACAGAACAGATCCTTGCATACACAAAAACCACCAGTCACAGTGCTGCAATATTATTATTAATGCAGAAATTCACATTGGAATTTACCAATCCACCTAGAGACAATATCAAGGGAAAAGACAAACTGAAAAGTTCCTGGCGTGCTTTCTAATCTGAAAATAACAAACTACCCTTTAAAAATATGTGCTTGGGAATAAATAATTGATTACTATGGCTTAGCAGTAAGTGCATCCACTGCTTTGATTTCATCCACTAATATAACCTCAGTAAAAGCCTCAATTCATGGGTTCTGCTTCTGTATTTTAAAACATTTGGTGTTATTTAGGTTATTAGTACAATTGTGGTTTAGGGATAAAAAAAGAAATAGGTTGTGAAATAATGTTGTGACTGTGAGAAAGCTTTTGTTAATATTGCAAAGGAAAAATAAACCCACATCCCTGGAAGAATAAGACAGCTTTCATCATCTGAAAAATCAGAAATATCCTTTTGGAACAGGTACCCTGGTAGTGATATGCACTGTGTTCACTCACCCAGACCCCTGTGTCAGCTAATATATGGTAATTAAAGCACTGTGGTACAAGTTTTTGACAGCTGTGTTGGCAGGGCTGTGGATTTGCTTGTGTGTGAAACTCCTCTGAAAGACAGCATTTTCATGTAGTTTGGGATTTGAAAAGTAATTCTCCACAGAATGGTGCTATTTCATGTTTTCCTTCCAATTCGGGATGAAAATATTGTCAAAATATTGAAATTGTGCTCAGAGTTAATGAGGGAGAAGGTTGTTCCCTGTTTGTTTATAATTCTCCCTCCAGTTGCACTTGTGTGGCTTTCCAAGGCTTTTCTGTTTGTAGGAGACCCCATCTGTCACCTTCCTTCCCCAAGATGGTCCAGGAGGAAGATCCTGTAGAAGGTCCCCAACCAACTTTCCTGATGGGGTCACGGGGACTGGTCTGGGTAAAACCACTCTGCTCCCACTCCTGCTCAGTGCTGCAGGGTTTCACTGATGTACTTCACTGCTCACAGCCTTCACTGACTGGCCTGGCCCTTCTGGCTCCACAAATGCCCTCATACCCACACTTCTAGAAAGGGCTGGAATCACTCTTGTTTTTCCCTAATGCTCACAAACTGGCAGATTTCCAGAGACAAGGGCTTTACCCAGCTAAGTGCTGTGCATTCAGAGTTGCTTCTTCACTGAGTGTTGGGAGGAAGTTATTTTTTGGTGCAGTAACTTTGTAAGCTGGTAATTAAAAAGAAAAGTCCCTAAAATACTTATTTTCTTAAGCTTCAACTGCAATTTCTAAAGTTTGAAGCAAAACCAATTCATGCACTTTAAATTTTAGTAGAGCTTTACTTTGTAACTGCATAGTTCTTCATGATCTATTCAGGTTTGTATTGAAAAGCAATGTGAGAATTTATGGAGGAGCATAATCCAAACCAGGGCGAGAGGGACCATCTGCAAGTGGATCACTCCTTCCTGGAGAGCCTGTTTGCCTCCTCTCTTCACATGCAGGTTGTTTCTGTCACACAGCACCATGCTCTGCATCTCTGTTTTGTGGTGGGTGGGTTTGGTTGGGCTTTGACAGAAGGGCTTTAGAACCTGGGTTTTGCTGTTGCTTTTTTAACCTTTTTCTAGAAGCATCTGTAAGGTTTTTATTCTGTTTCCTTCCAAAACTCCCATAAAACTCCTGTTATTTGATTAAGAATGAGTGTTTGCTACGCAGAGCCGTGGCTTATTGGTGAAACCAGCCTCCGAGGGAGCAGAGAGGCAATTCTCCATTAGCAACGCAGCTGCAAACCCAAGTTCTCTGGCAGAACTCTGCCATGGGGCCGGGAAGCCCCACAGGCAGCGGTCGGCAGGGCTGCTGGCCCGGTGGACCCACTCAGGAGCCACAGGGAGCCTCGGGCACGGCTCCTGCAGCTGCCACGGTGTCCCCTGGGGCTGGGCACGCGCTCTCGGCCAAGGGCTGCCCAGCCAAGGGCTGCCCAACCAAGGGTTGCCCAACCAAGGGTTGCCCAGCCAAGGGCTGCCCAACCAAGGGCTGCCCAACCAAGGGTTGCCCGGCCAAGGGCTGCCCGGCCAAGGGCTGCCCAACCAAGGGTTGCCCAGCCAAGGGCTGCCCAACCAAGGGTTGCCTGGCCAAGGGCTGCCCAACCAAGGGCTGCCCAACCAAGGGCTGCCCGGCCAAGTGCTGCCCAACCAAGGGCTGCCCAGCCAAGGGTTGCCCGGCCAAGGGCTCCCCGGCCAAGGGTTGCCCAGCCAGGGCAGTCCCTGCAGGCCCAACATCACCCTGTGCCTGCTGCAGGGCACGGCAGGGCCTGGGCAAGTCCTTGGCGGAACTCTCGGTGGATCTGTTGCATCTCAGAAGCGCCACGAAGCACCTGTAAAACTGTCACAGGGAGAGAACAGCAAGTTAGCAGGGATTTCATTCATCTCAGGTTTTATAAGACAGGCTTTATCTCATGGTCTTTATATTAATTAAGTTCCTGGGATAGCTCTGAAACAACGTGGATGTAATAATATTTTGTATGAGAGGTTGAAATGTTTTGTAGGAAAAAATATGTCATTGTCCCAAGAGACCTTGACCTCAGCAAAAGTAGTACAGAGGGAAGAGAGCCATAAATGAAATTCTTGGGCAGGTTACAGGCCTGTATCAGTTGTCCCGTGTTTTTATTGATTACAAATATTACTGACTTCACAGCAATGCAGAGAATAGAAGGGACTAAATGCTCTCCAGCCTGCTTTCAGGTTTGTAGGATCCCGTCACCTGACTGAGCTGATGCAAACACTGCTGTGACACGGAGATTTTGGGGAGCTGACAGTCACTAGTGCTGACCTGCAGCCAGGTTATGGATGTATCCCACTGCCAAAAGTGTGGTATGGATTGAGCTAATTGAGTTACCAATGAAATTGATGCTGGCTGGTTTGATTTGTGTTTGACCAGGGAAAAGATGAAAACTTGGTTTAAGCTCTCAGAAGGGGTTGGTTCAATATCCAAAACTGGAGGGATTTTTTCAGTTGCATGGCAAAACATTGTGTTTATCTGAGAGCAGAGGGAATCTGCTAAGCATGAAGGCAAGGAAACTGCTGAAAAAATAGGCATTTTAGGGGGTATGGATTGTGTGCATGGCCTCCCTACAGCTGCAGGGTCAAACTCTGATAACTGATCTCTCTATGCTCAGGAGTCCAAAACAACATTACTGGTAATTCTTTGCACAACACAGCTGCTAGCAACAAGCTCTGACAACTCTTGTTATCAACAGCCAAGTGAAAAATCAGGCTGCTTTTTCATCAGCAGCCTTGCTTTCTGGGGAAAATGGCTTTTTTGAAGTTTTACACAATTTTTGCATCAGCTGAGGTTCCTTTTTTTAAACGAGAAACTGCATTTTCTCAGGATTAAAGACTTACTTTTTAATAATAATAAATTTTTCATCAGCCCCTCACCACTGAGCATTGAAATATTAAGCAGCTTTAAATCTTGTGGGGAGTGCTGTCTGTTTTCTAGCTTTTGCTTTGCCCCCTCCCCTCATGGCCAAGCTCATGTGGCTCTCCCCAGGTACTTTTCTGCAGCTGTTTAATCCCCAGTAAATTTCTGTTACAGCTTCAGAGTCTCTTCAATCTGTTTAACCTTCACCTAGCCCTTGCCTGGATGCATTTCCTCCATGTGAATGTTACTTTATCTGGCCTGTTCTCGGATTTTATCCAGCCTGATTAGGGATTTGAGAGCATTTACCAAAGCATGGGGAGAGCCTGGACATAAAATTGTTTTAGAAATAGCACAGAATTAGAGGGAAATGTCAGCTGTGTGAGATGTCAAGGCATCTCCTATAGATTCCCATAGCCTTGGGAATGCTGTCGGTGTTGAATGTGGTTTTCTGGATGACCAACACCTCCTGCTTTCACCTGGCACTTCTGGGTGGCTGCAGCATCTTCTGGTCTGAGGTGCTTCTGCTGCCTTCTCTCCTGAGTGCAGAAGAACCAGACTATTGACTTTTTATTCTGCACTGAGTATAGAGGAACCCTGAGCACTGATTGCTGCTAAAATACTAACTGAGCAATGGAAACCAAGTGGAATTAAAAAAAAATCCCAAACCAAAAGCATCACAAAAACCCTCCACAAACAAAATGAAGTGTGTATGGAGCAATGGTAGTAAAAGTTTATGGTGAACTTAAGGAGTCTGACATGGATAAACCCAGTTTAATTTGTGTCTAGCTGCTGCCTCTCACCAAGCTATTTAGTAAAAAGATTAATTAAGAATTGCTGTAGAAAACTCCTCTGCACAGTCTGTGTTGTTTTGGAGAGCTCTTTCCAGCCCATACACATGCTAAGAGCAGTCTGTGTTTGAACTGCCTCTCTGGATTTAACCAGGGTTGGAAGTGTTTGAAGTGAGTCAGAGTCACCCTTCATGTGTTGGTGTGCTGGGGGCTTTTCCCCTGGTAAGGGATGGCAACAGCTCTCCAATGTTCCAGGCAGTTCCATGAGAGAGTTTATTAGAAAGCTAAATAACAAAGGAGAAGGGAAAGAAGTGCTGCCATCACAGGGAAGATGTCAGGGAATTCTGCAGGCGGCTGAGCACGAGCAGAGAAGGGAGTGCGCTCCCCTGAGCTGTTTGTGACGGTGAGTGGAGCTGATGGATGGTGTGGAGATGATGGATGGTGTCATGGAAACTTTTACTCCCTGGGAATTTCTCATGTCCCAGTAAAAACATCCACAGCTAATTTAAGCCAGACTTAAATCAATCTTTTACCATCATCATTTGTTTTCAAGAGAGAGTGAGCAATTTACTGTCTGTGCTTCCTAACAGCTTCCAAAAATCATTTCAAGTGGAGGATTTGCTGGACTCAGAGAAACAAATGATCCTCCTGCTATGGATCCCAGCAATGCAAAGATCAATGAAATGTGCCTGAGCGAGTGGGCTGATGGAGCTGGACCTGGCTGAGAGATTGGAAGAGCTCTGATGCTCTCTGTTTTTCTCTGTAGATCTCTGTTCTTCTTCACTTTTATTCTCTGTCCCTGTGCAAGGGGCTACCCCAGCTCCTCTGGCAGTGCTTTCAGACAGATCCTCACTGGTCATGGCTCCCACCAGCTCTGAGGAGGGGAGAGCAGGACCAAAGAGCAACTGAAGGATTTGAGGGGGGTTAAAAGAGTATATTGGGGAGGGGAGAGCTGGTGTTGTGAAGAAGAGGAGTTACCGTGGGCAATGTGCTGTGCTGGGGCTCAGCGTGGGGCAGCAAGAGCTCACATCCTGACAAGATTTCACATATCTGAGTCACCTCAGACAATTTCTGGTGCTTTCACTCTTGACAGAACACAGATTTCTTCTCTTTTTGTCGAACTGTGCAATGGAAAGGAAGGACCTATCATTTGTTATAGGCACATGTGGGTAGTTGGTCATCCAGCTTCCAAAAGCGCAGATTTGTCGGATAAATTTGCTCCTTGGAGCCCTTTTTCAGAGCTTCCCTCCCATGGATTTGAGTGATGTCACTGATACTCTCGTTCTCTCCCCTGGCTGTCTCCTTACTTCTTGCATACACTGAACCCGAGTGAACCAAGGAGAGCATTTCACTGACCTGTTTGTTCAGAAATACGTAGATGATGGGGTTGTAGACGGTGCTACTCTTGGCAAGGATGGCTGGGATGATGCTGGCTGCAGGGGTGATGAGCCCAGGCTTCCCAAAGGTAGCTATGAGTGCCACAGCTGCATAGGGCAGCCAGCAGAGGAGGAAGCAAACCACCATCACCACCACCATGACCAGGATGCGCTGCTCCCGGCTCCGGCCCGGCCCCTTGTTGATGCTTCTCACCTGGGTGGGACAGAGGCACAAGTGAGGCATTAGCACTGCTTGCACTGGGCACAGGTGATGGTGCGGGGGAGCTCTTGGAGTGGCTGCACTAAGGGCAGGGCTGCCAGTGTCACCTGAACCCTTCTGGCTGCAGAGGAGCAGCCCGGCAGGGTTGGTGTGTTGTGTACTCAGAGTGTGTCCCTGACAGCTGAAACAGGACCAGCAGAAGTGCTCTTCCTCTACAGCAGCCTTCTCCAGCTCACTCTAAATCCCAGCTTTTAAGGGGAGTATCCTGGGCAGGAGGCAAGGAGAAGGAATGTGCCCTGGGCTGACCAGAGGAGTGCTGCTCCCAGTGCTCCCAGAACCACGGCTTGCCCGAGTCCTGCCGGGAGCGACCCCCCAGCAAGGATGAAATGCCCTGTGCCCACAGGGCACCGGGGCAGGTGAGAACGTGAAAAACAGGGGGTTGAGAGAACTTCCTTCCCTGAATCCATGGGAAAAGGCAGCACTTGAATTAAAAGTGATTTACATCAGGCTCCTCCTCTGGACTTTGGGCTCACACATACTTGAAAGTAAATCACACTGCATATAAACACTGCTGGCCTATGCCTCACCCTTGTTTCCTAGTTTTCCGTGTGTTTTGAAAACCAGACCTTCCAATGACTGCTGTGCAATGCCTGCACTGAGAAGTGCTGCAGTAAGCACGAGGAACTAATTATTATGAGCAGTTTTATGGGGAATCCATCGGGATGTATTTGAGTGCTGGAAGTCACCTTGAGACTAATTAAAAAACCTAACCAAAACTGTTCAAAAAATAGAACATATCTGTAATTGCCTGCTGAGGGAACTCAAATACCAAGTACTTTATAAATATCTTGTTAATGTGCAAATGAAATCTTTTATGACACTTGTCTGTGATTTAAAAGGAAAAAAACTGGTATTTGCCACTAGGCAAATAAAGTTGTTAATCAAAATATTTCCATTAGTGAGAAGTGAATATTTCACTCAGAGCCACCCACAGCCATCAGTAGCTCAGATTTATTCAGACGTCTCAGACAGAAAGCTCACATTTATCTTCTTATATTGTATCTCATGGAGCTGATAAGAATTTGGTACGGCACATTCCCTGTGTGTGGATTTTTTGAGAGTCTGCCACGCCTTGGTATAAAACTTCACTCAGGCTGTGTGATGAAGTCCAAACAGCTGGACTGGGGTGGAAACAAGGATGGAGACAGGAGAGGGGTTGCATTTTGCATCATGTGCTCCTGGTTTTTAAGGTTCCTGACAAGAGGTACTGAAAGGCATCGACACCAGCTGCCAGGGTTCTGTATCCCCACACAAATCCCAGTTTCTTTGTGCCTTACTGAGATCCTCCTGTCCACCCCCACGCCAGGAGACACCTGGGACAGGTGGTGGGTGATCCCTGGCATGTGGAGCACCTTGAGGAAAACCAAAAGCTCCTTTTTGTTCCATTGATTTCTATCAATTCTAGAAAAGGAAATCCAACAACCTGTTCCTTCAGATAAAGTCAGAGAGGACAAATGTTTTACTGATGTTTTCTAGATCGAAATCAGGCTGCTCTGGGCATGGGAGGAGGACTCTGGAGGGATTTCCCATGTAACAACCTTGAGCAGGGCTCGGGTCACAGGGAGCTGTGTAACGCCTGCTCTCCACATCTCCTTCTGCACATCCTGCTGCAGCGTGGCACGGAGCTGCACGGGGAGGAACAGCTGCTTCTGGCCACTGGCTTGAACTTAAAGCCAGTGGGGGACTTCTGCTGCTGCATGTTCTACCTGGGCAATGCTCCCTTCTCAGGTAAACTCTACTAGGAATTGCTCTCTTGACTTTTGAAGTATTTTCTCCTTTCCTAAAAAAAAAGAGAAAAGCTTGCAGTTTTCAGACTGCTGATGCCAGGGAATGGCTTCACGGGTAAGCAAGGAAAGGTTTCCATTTCCTTGCCAGCAGCAGGAAATTATTATTTTCATCCTATGAGGCCAGAAAGTTTGAATATCCTCCCACTTCTGTAACTCTCCTTGAAGCATTTTTGCTTTCAACTGCAAGGCTCCCCTGGTCAGTCAAGGAAACCTGAGACATTCATATTTGGCACACATGCAGAAAACTTTTGCAAAACTAAACAAACCCAGCGACCTTGAAATGTTGCTGTACCCCATCAGCAGATGGTGACTTGGCTATACCATATAACTGTGGGCTGTGCCTAGACTTGGCATCAGATCCCCCTCTGTAGGTGGACAAAGCAAAGAGCTGTGTAAGAATGATGCTGCTGAGTGGTGCTGGGGGCCTTTAGTTTAATTTCGTCTTGATAACTTCCAGAAAAGGTAAGAGCACAAGTCTGGCCCATGCTGCCTTTAGCTGCTGGCCCGTGGATATTGGAAAGGCAGCTCAGGCTGCTCCTGGCTTCGGGTTAACAGCAGCAATGCCACTGCAGGAGTTCAGCACAGGGGTATCCTGGCAGTGCACTGACCTGCTGCACACTGGCCTTTGCCTCTCGTTTGGTCAAAAATCTAAACTTCTATCTGCTGTGCAAGAAATTTGTTTTAAAAATCTCACTATTTCTGTAGGTTTCGGTATAGAAAACTGCTTTTATAGCCTTCGTATTTTCTTCACTGGAAATTGAGTCTCTGTTTCTTCTAAAATGATCTTTTCAGTTTCCTAAAATTTTTTTTGCCTCTGTATCACGCCTTCTATGTGTCAAATGTGTGGCCCGGTGTACTGAGTTAGCAAGACTGGGGAGTTGGAAGCCCTGGCCCCATCTTGCTCTTACAATGGTTTTTTTTCTCCTGCGTCCCATGGATGCTGATTTTCCCAGGGGAAGCCAAGGAAAGGGTCAGGAACAGCTGGGCACATCCACATCCACACCCAGCCAGCACACCCAGGTAAGGTGCTGACCCCGTGTCTCCTGGGCTCTGCTCAGCACCCCGTCCCTGCCATGGGCATGCAGCAAAGGCTGGGTTGGGAAGTTGAGAACTGCTGTGGGTGGTGAAGAGATGGTTCCCGGTGGGCTGAGCCACATTCCATGAGCACTGATGTGAGCAGGGGGAAGGTTAATGCAGTGGAAATGTTACTGTGCGCTCACTCTGCACGTAAGCTGTCCTTTTCATCCCAGAGCTCACTCTGCTGTGCCCCTTCCAGTAAAACTCCACTGCAGCTGGATCACAAAGATGCCAAACGCCGTGGCCAGTGCAGTATTTAATCCCCTGCATTATAGAGGCATTTTGATGGAATATGCCCTCTCCCAGTGCAACCCATGACTTTGGGGCTTGCTGGGTGCAGCAGGAGGTTGTTGTGCTCCCTGTTTGCCTCTGCCAGGGCCAGGCTGAACCACGATGTGCCTGAGCTGTGTATTTTCCTCTGCTGTCAGACAGGTCCCATGGTGGAGGGGACCATGAACACAGGAGAAGGACAGTCCCCGTGCTGAGGTCTGTCACATAGTGGCTAAGTTACTTTGTGTTCTCTACTGCAGAGAAGCACCTCAAGGTGGTGATTCAGCCTGCAGAAGGGATTAATTTGCCTTTTTAAAAATTTCACTGACCATTACTGGGAACTTACACAACCATCCTCCCAGTGTAGGAGCAGAAATGCTCACAAACAGTGTGGTGTGGCATTGGATGTCACAGACAGAAGGACATGGATGAGTGACTAACAAACAACACAGACAAGTTTAAACAGAGGTCACTGTGGACACAGCAAATTCCTGGTTGATATTGCTGACACCATCCAGAAATAACAGAGTCATCACTTTACTAGGAAAGTAAAATAAGTGTTTTCAGCACTGAATATGGAAATTGCTCAGTGACATCCAGGCCTGGAGAGCAGAGCTGAGTGTACCCATGGCCACCTGGGAGGTTCAGCCATGAAGCTCCCACTGTGAAGAACTCCTGAATCTTCAGGGTTATGTGAGAATCTCAGCTGAGTGACTGACTATGTTTTCTCTTGTTTTTTTTGTGAAACCACCATACTGTTTAGAGCTTGGAGAATTGACAACACTCATGGGACTACGAGGATGGTCCTTGGGAAACATCAGAATAAGGGAGATAAAGGGAAAAAACCTCAACCAAACTGTGTATGTGCTGGCCTGGGCTCTCCAGCTGAGCCCTTGTCTTATGTGAGCAAAGCAGAGACAAAAGGGGCAGCACAGGCACTCCTGGGCTGTGGCAGCAGCTGAACACCTTCAGGCATCACTGCCTGGTCGTCAGAAAGAGCCCAAGAGCTGTGAAATCAGATATACTGAGTTATTCTCTGCCCTGGAGAATTCATGGCTGTGGTTGTTTGAACACGTACTGAGGAACCAGGCTCTAACCTAACAGAGATGCAGTAAGATTGCACAGCCTGTGCACTGGAGGTCAATCCAATTTCTTCTGAAGAGGATGTGGGAATTCCTGATGTCCCTGCACATCAGCATATGCACTGCTTCTAACAATTGATAAATGTAGGTAGCTAAGTTGGATGCTTCAGGGGAAAGCCTCAATCCTTTGGGGTTGGGATTAGATGATCTTTAAGGTCCCTTCAAACCCAACAAAGCCCATTCTATGATTCTATGATTATTGAGAATTTCCTTGAAGTTCTGAAACAGTGGGCAGTAATTCAGTGCTGGTTTAACAGTAATTCATGATCTGTCCTCATACTAATTTAAAAAGTTTTGCTTGGAGAGGAAATAAATGGCTGACGCTCCCATACAGAAACGTTGCAAGAACAAGTTAGATTTTATTTTTAAGGAAGTTTGTTCTATCCCTCCTAACATTCAAACCTTTGAATTATGCTTAAAAGCCTGTAAGTACAACCATAAAAACTAGAAACTCGTTACCTGCATTCACAGGGAAGCACTGGCTTTCTTAAAAGTCCCATCCATTCAGTGCCTTGCCATGAAAATGAGAGTGAGGAAAGCAAGTTGCCAGCTCTGTTCCATGTCTGTTTTAATGCTTGTCTGTGAGAGGAGAGCTCTGCTCCTGACAGACCTGGGGCTTTTACCCCACAAAACAGTGAGGAAACAGCCTTGAGCCCAGCAGATCAGTCTGCAGGACAGCACAGGGAGAGATGGGGAAGAGCACAGCTGGAGACTCCAAATGACATGAGGCAAAAAGCAACTTCATTGCTGGTTTGTCACTTGGAAACTTCTGCCTCCCGGATTCCCAGCGTGCTGATTACCTGCACTAGATCTGGTAAATTGACATTTCAGGAGGCTTAGCTTTGTCATTGATGACAAAAACCTAAATTCCTTTGTCTGAGTGAAAGACAAACCTTCTGCAGTGCCCTTTGTGCAACACCAACTAAGCCCTGTCCCTACTGGTTGGGGCCCAGGTCTTTCCTACATGAAAGAGGACAATTAGAAGCCCCTCTGATTTTTATATATATATCTGTATATTTCTTCATGCTTTGGGGGGATGGGGGAGTGTGAGGCGGGGGTGATGTTTTGTAGAAGATGTGAAATGGAAAGGGTTCATCAGTCCTCTGAAAGTCACAGAAAATGCAGCGCCTTTTTCTGCAAGGGCAGCAGAGCTTCCTGCTCTGCCCTGGCTGAAACTGGGGGGCTCTGCCAGCCCCAGCTGCACACCCAGCAAAGCTGAGCTGGTGGTGGAGAGTGGAGATGGAAACAGATTTAAAATAGTGGGTATTAGTTTCAAAGGCAAACCCCCACAATTATTCTCAAGGCTGGGAATCCTTCCTCAGGATTTCCAGGGCAGAAGCAAGCCTGTCTGCAGGCTGTGGAGAGCCTTGCAGTAGCAGTTGCACCCTTCTTCCATAACCACAGCATTCTTGATTCTTGGTTTCTTGCCTGGGACTGAGTGTATTTTTATGGATAATGGAACACCTTATGCACAGGAAGGAATAAAACATCTGTAAGAAATAGCTCTTGCCTCCAACTGCTTAATAATTTCAACCAGAATTCCATCCCTCTTTTGCAGAAGAGGTGTTAGGCTGAGGGAGCTGAGCCTCGAGTTTGGCTTCACTTGGCTCTGCTTTCCCTGCTCAAGGTTTCTGGGCTCCCCTGCAGGGCCCCGTGCCCACTTCTTGCCCGAGCAGAGATTCAAGAGCAGATGTCTGTGATCTGCACGGCTGAGAGATGGCCCCCTCTCTTCTGAGGGGATGGGAAAAGGCAGAGGAATCCTCAGCCACACAAATACATTTGTATCGATCAAGCTTGACAACAGTCCACATAAATTACCGATTTTTCTAATCAAACATTTCCTTTTCCCCTGCCTTTTTCCTGTGCTATTTTACCTTCTTCTCCTTCAGTAACTGACACACAATTCGGGTTGCCCTGAGCATCTCCTTGTTTTTGGAATGCTGTGGAGGCTTCCTCCTCACGTGGCTGTGCCACAGGGAAGGGAACCAGATGACAAATATGACTATTCATGATGTACAAAATGTCTTGTGCTCCAAATCCCACTAATGCTTATGCCTCAGCTTCAACCCTAAATATGGGGTGTGTTCATGAACCTTAACAAGTTGGGTTTGCACCAAAATATCCCAAGTTTGCCTGTTCATACAAAGAGGACACCCACTAGTTTGGTGGGTCCAAACAAAATTCTGACCCTCAGGCTGTGCTCAGGTGCTGCCCAGCACTGAGCTGGGTGAAGATTTGCCTCTGTAAATCATCTTTTCTTTTCCCATAAATGAAGGCTGTGGAAAATCTCCTGTGGTAGGTGTATTAACAAGAATGGTGCTGTGGAAATTTGGCCAAAAGCACTTAGAGCTGGCTATAGGCAAAGGAAGGTGGTCTCAGGCTGGGTCCTGCTGGCAGGGGATCACACAGCCCATGCAGGGACCATCCACTGACGGCTCTCTGGATGCTGCTGTTTCCAACATTAACACAGACCTCTGCCAACGCTTATAGGGAGGTGAGAGGAGAGAGAGAAGAAATCCAATTCCATCTGCTGTGCTGATGTCTTTCACCTCTGCCGTAGTAATTTTTCTCATTTCTGAGAGGGCTTGGAGGGTGCTAAAACAGTCTCAGTGAGGGCTTTGTGGTGTGCCAGGGAGGAGCTCTACGGCTCAGACATCCTTTGAAGTGCTGGCAGCATCCTCTCACACCCACCTCTGTCCTCTCAAGGGTGGACCACATGATTTCAGATCAAAATTTAAATCTAAATTCAGTTCCTCACTTGCTGTTATAAACATAGAGGGCTGTAAGGAGAGGTCTTGTAATCACTAAAGCGGGTTAATTTTTAATTTCAAATACCAGAATATTAAAATAATTCATCCTGGTTGCTGGGTTGTAAGTGTGGCCTCATCCTTCTCAGTCCCTGAGTTCTCTGTAACACAGCCAGGGGGCTTCCAGGCTTGGGGACTTACTGAGCAGGGATGTCCTTCGGAGTTATGAATCTGCACAGCCCATCTGCCAGTGAGAATGGTTATTGAAACATCTCAGCACCACTGGTGTTCGCAGTGGTTTGGTTCCCCTCCTTCTGCATCTTGCGTCGATTCTTTAATCAGTAATGGCTGTGGTGAGAGAATGTTCTTCTCACCGAGAGGGGAGGTCTTCTCAAGTGTTATCTGTGACACACAGCGGAGCGCCGGGAAGAGGCAGGGGAGGAGGGAATGTGTTCTCTGGGCAGGAGGGCAGTGGAGCTCAGCCGCGGGGCACGGCTGCTCCCTGCTGTCCTAAGGGAGCGTGCTCTGCAGGGCTCTGCTTCCCTCACTGCACGGGCTTGGGCACTTCTCAGGTTTGGAAGCTCCTGTGGAAAAATATTTGCGCTCCAGGAGGTAAAAAAAAAAAAAAATCACAGCTGATTTGTTTTCAGAAAATTAGAAAAATCCTTAATGTGTTCATCAGGTCAGCGACTGCTGTTGGACAAATCCCCGCGGCGCACCCATGCTGTGGCACAGCACGAGGCATCTCCCCTCCAGCTCTCTGGAGAAGCTGAGGACAGGCAGGGCCCCTCTTTGAGCAAATCCTCCAGGGAAGCACAGCATCCCGAAGGGGGGAGTGCTGTCCGCTGCTCCAGAGCCAGCACCTGGGCTCTGGCGCTCCTCGCACCCGTGCTTTGTGTTCACGCAGGTATCAGATCTCCCTCTGCCCACAGCTGCTGCTGCCGAGGGACCAAAGAGCCCTTCCTGCAGCTCCGAGAAGGGGAACCCGCCGCAGAGAGCGACCGAACACGAGCAGCTCCAATGATGAACCAAGGGGAGCATCTCGAATGGGCAGAGCTCCTGCTGCCGTCCGAGTGGGGAAATACAGGAACGTCCCCCCGCCGCCTTTTCACTGGGACTGAAGTCAACTGAAGCACAGAAAGCCAATTCTTTGGTCATCCTGCGCGGGGGTGGATTGATTGATCCGTTTCTAAAGGTGATTGCCCTCTTCGATCACTGACCTGCATGGTTTCTGCAGCTCTTCTGGGCTCAGCTGTCTCAAGGCTGATTTTCTCTTCCCTGGTGTCTGAGGTGCTCCAGTGCTTAAGCTGTCATGGTTCCTGCCTTTGGGAATGTGTCTGTCTGACATGCCCAGTTCAGTCTCCGTTTATTGTGGCTATTCACACTGCCCAGATTAATGCTGGAGGAGCAGTGTAATCACCCCTTCCCCTTCCTGCTGGTGGAAGGGAATTGCTGGAAAAGTGCTGTTCTCCCCCAGTTTCTTCTGCCCATGCAGTATGAAAATTATTACCCCAGCATTAGAAACTGTTGGACTTGCTAATTGACATAATGAGATTAACATGTAACACATCAAATGCCTCCTTGCTGCACTTTTTTCTTTTCCATAACACTTGAGGGACCAAGGGGGCAGAGGGCTGGTGGAAACCATGCCAAGGTGTTGGCTTTTCCTGCCTTGCCTGTGATTACTGCTTCAGGTAGATTTACCCTGATGTGACTCAACCCAGGGCAGGAGTCTGTGCAGAAAAGCAGAATATTGAGCCTTGCACTGATCTACTAGGATGAACACTGGTCGATAATTTGAAGGCAGGCCCTCGGATTCATTTGTCAAGGAGATAATAGAAGAGTAGCTTGTCTGTGAATTAAGGGAAAAAAACCCCAACCACACTGTAATATAGTGACACAAAAGCTGGAATCGATTGTATTTGCATTCTGACAAGTCATGTGAGAGGACTCAGCCAAGCTTGTCAATGACTCTAATTAATGACCTTCTCACCCCTGTGCTCACAAAATGATTTATCTGTTTCCAGCGGGCATTTTTAAGGTTGCATGTGCTGACTACAGCTGTTCCAAAGCCTGGTAGCAGAATGGTTGTCTCCTGCAGGATTCATGGATGTTGCTCGTGTGTTGCTTTCAATGAGCTGGCTATTTCCAGCCAGGATCTGGGATGCAGATCATGTTTGACCAGGTGGTTTACCCAGGCAGGTCTGTACTGGGCATCTCTGCACACCACACCTGGGGCTGTGCCAACTGCTGAAACACAGGAATGCCCAGGGAGAGCCCTTCATTCTTCAGAACATCCATGAGCTCAGGGTGAACCCAATGCTGGTTACCAAGTACTTGTACCAGAAGAAATTCCAAACTGCTGTTTCTTGGTAGCCCCTTAATTGTTTGCATTGCCAAAGTTGTCTTGGAGAATCCGTGTGCACTGTTTCTGCTGGCTGGAGTGGTTTTGCAGAAGTTATAGACATGACCAACTTTTCAAACCAGCCAGGGGGTTTGGATGAGGATGAATCCAGCTTCCCTGCATTGCCCAGCTTCACGTCCCAGAGGGTTTGCCCCACTGCAAGCAGCACTGTGTGCTTCCCCCTGAGCACTGCAACAGGTTCTGACCCTGCTCTGGCTGCCAGGCCCTTCGAGGGCAGCAGGCTCTGCAGAGTAAGAGGCAGGTTCGCTTTTCTGCTTCTCACAGCTGGCTCAGCCTGGGTGCCAGCTGCCTCCCAGGCTCTGCTTCACTTTGTCATTGCTAAACTTTCATAAATTCTGTCATTCTCCCAAAGTGATCTGAGCTGAGGGATTACAGCTTCTCTGCTGTGGCATGGAGCATGGCTGAGATCCTGTGTACTCCTCTGGAGCTGCACACTCAGCTGTAGGGGCAGTAACACCCTCTCGAGGCTCTGCTAACAAAACCGAGGCCATCCTAAAGCATCCCTGCTCTCTGCAGCAAACCCCAGCTGGCAGATTGCTGCTGGCAGCTCCCTTTCAAGAATGGGACGGGATGTGGGGGGCACAGCCACCTCCTGCCATCCCCTGGGGCACTGTGGTGAAGCCCCTGTGCAGGAACCCCCTCACCCAGCTGGCTGCCAGTGCACAACTGCATCCTGCTCTTGCTTCCCCAGGAAAGCAGCAGCCTTTGCTTCTGCCTGGGCCCTGCACAGCCCTTCACAGGGGAGGTATGAAACCTTATCAAAGCAGAAAGGCTTCTCAGAAACAAGATAATTAAGACTAAAGCTCAATGTGTTTGGAAACCTAGACAGCCCTCATTTTCTAATGGTTCTTTCCAGAATTCAGATTTACTGTCGACAGTGTACTGTTAATACATCCCAGCTCCTGTGGTATTCATTTTAAATGGCTCAGAGCAAACCCTTCCTTCTGGCCATCTCCTGCCAGCGAAAAACAAGCCATGGGAGGAAAAACAGATCTGCTCTTAGTGGTGACAATTGTCTTCAATTGCCAAGGAAATGGTGACCTTGAAGCAATACAGAGGGAATGGGAGCCGAGACCAATTTCCCTGAGTTTAAGCATCCCTGGATATCTCCTGTGATGACAATCAGGTCAGAAATCAGAGCATGAAAACACAAATGTCAAGCGAAAGGATACAATTTTTCATGCCTGGCTGAAACCAAACACCCTGATCTCCCAGGACAGTTTTACTCCTGTAAGTGGTGCAGATAATCTCAGTTACAGGCAGCTGTTCATGGCAGGAGCCGAAAGCACAATTAAAGGCTCACAGAGTGTTGCTGTAATTTGGGGTCCTCTAAAAGCACAAACGTCTGTTGTTCAATTCCTTAAATATTAAGCTGGCATGTGAAGCTTATTTTGTTCATTTTTTTTTCCTCTCTCTTATGCACACCAGGAATTTTGCTGCTTCTGCACCTTGCTGCCCTGGGGGATCCTGGGCAGCAGCACAAGCAGCTGGGAGCAGCCTGGGTCAGGAATGGGCATGGAACTGGGGATGGGAATGGGGAGGCTGCCTGGGCCAGGGCAGGGGGCAGGAGAGAGGCCCTGGGGGCTTCTGCCCCTGCACCTCCCCTCCCTCCTGGCTTCCCAAATGAGCCCAGGTGCATCCACAGGACCATCCAGTTTTGACTTTCCCTCTTCATGGAAAATCCCTCTTCATGAACGGGTAATTCAGATCCAGACAGAAGAATTTTCACATTATTTTCCCATGTTTTGGGGTTTCTGCAGGACCAGAGAGCCCAGGAAAGGTAGCTCCTGACCTTTAGAGTTGTCACCCATCTGACAGGGAGGGTAACAGCCCCTGCCACCACCCTGTCCCTTTTCCGTGCCACTGTGGTCCCTGGTGGACCAGCTCACATCACTGAAGGGATCCCATTGCTCGCTGCATTCACAGAGGGCTCTGCTAAAGCTGCTGAGCTCTGCTGCTGCCTGGACTGCAGGTGTAACTCACCCTGCTTAGTGTCCACAGCTGTCCTGTGTCCTCCTGGACAGACAACTCTCCTGAGCCCAAATGTAAGTTCTTTTTATGTGATGGCTGCACTGGTGGGAAGAGTATTTAATGTAAAAACTCACACCCTTCAGTGCTCCTGCACAGGTGCAGCTCCAGCAGAAATAAGGGCTCTGCTGGCACTGGGGAGGGTAGAGCCAGGAGAGCTTGTCCAAGCTGTGGGGATCACTCTGACACATCAGACAGCACAGCCTTTGACAGGAAACCAGGTTTTTTCTTGACGTCTCTTTCCTGTAGAGGCACTTTGGAGAGGAAGAGCCTCTCTTGCAGGCAGGACCTGCTCCAGCCCCCGCTGCTGTGAATACCTTGCAACAAGCAGCACCTCTAAAACATTATTTTTAGCTTTAAAAGATGGAAAAACACCGAAGTCCTATGAAAGCCAGCCCTTGCCTGCACTCAGACTGGTCCATGGTGGTGCAGGAGAAGCAGCTGTTCCCAGCAAGGGGTGACCAAAGAGGACTGAGCTGGCTTCCACAGGGAATTAAAGGTATTTGTAACAAGACAATGGGCTGGGGGGATTATGAGGATTAATTTAAACATCTCCACTGATTTCATTTACTTCTGCCCAAAATCCCTGAGCAACGATAAGTTTAAATTAAATGTTTACATCTGCAAATGTGGCTTATAGAGTGACCTTTATCTAATTCCCTCTTATCTTTCAGGTGCTCACTGCACGAGGTGAGCCCAAGCCAGGTCTGGTAACACTGATGGAGCTGGGGCCCAGCCTGGGGTGGGCTCCCAGGGTGCAGGGACCCAATGTGGAGGTGTTTAGGGGGCGAATGATCCATTTGTGCTGGGAGAGAGTCCTTGCCTGTCCTCAGACTGATCCCCAAAGAGGGGCTGCCACGCTCACGGGTCTCTCCCAACACCACTGTGCCACAAGCAGGCAGTGCTGGTCCATCACTCCCCAGGACTCGTGGCTAAAGGCAGATGTTCTTCACAAAGGAGGAAAAACCTCTGCATGGGCATTTCCAGCTGCCTGACGGTGCTGCCCTGATGGTGTTCAGTACCAAATGTTCCACTGGGGTAGCAATATTTAAAGCTAATATTCCTTGTCCTGGGGAAAAAAGCTCATGGTCATTTATGGACTGGCTTTGCTTTGTGTCCAGGGTTATCTGCTTCGTGTCATGGGACTGTCTTACAGTTTGTGTTTGCTAAGTTACATCTTCCTGCTTTGCCTGATGCTGCCAGCAGCTTGCTTAGATATGACTATTTTCTTAACAGCCTTTTTTTGCAGGGCTCACTTCTCTGCTGTCAGAGGAGAAGCACTGATCTTCAGAAATCACAGCTCCCACACTCTCCACTGACCATGCAGCTGCTGGACCTGCTCACCTCTCCATAGCATTCCTGCAGGTTTAAATCCTAGGACAAATTTCATCAAGGTAGGTAAATCTTTCCTGGTTTTAATTAGCGGTAATTTGAAGTATCTAGAGTGCTCTGGCAAACTTCCCTCATCTGTGATGCTGTCATAGGGACCTCCAGCTGTACACACCTGAGTGTGACTTGTAAAGCCCTGCTAGACTGGAGCCTGCCACCAGGACAGTCACAGGAGAAGCAGTTTCCAGGGGTGGCAGCACATCTAACAGCAGAGGAGCTCTAAAGGTGGGAAATGGTGATCATTGGCTTCTGCCTGGTTTGGGGTCACAGCCAAAAGGCAGCTGAGGAACCAACTCACCTGTCTCACAGCACAGAGCAGCTTCCCGTACGAATAGACAATGATGGCAAAAGGGATCACGAGGCAAAAGATGAAAAGACAGACGATGTAGGAGGCGTTGTTGGCATCCTTGGAATGCCAGTTCACGGAGCAGGTTATCCCTGGTCCTTCTGGCCCATAGCTGCTCCAGCCAAACAGTGGGGGAACAGTCCAGAGCAAGGAGTATGTCCAGGACAGGATGATGCCTGTCCACGATTTCCTGTAGTTTGTGGTGTCAGCCTCTGTTGTTCTCGTCATGGTGCAGTAACGCTCGTACGAGAGCACAGCCAGGGAGATGAGCGAGATGATGCCTGTATCAAACCAGACACTTGAATCAGCAAAAGTGAATGAATGAAGGCTTTTCTCTATCTCCCTCAAAAATATTTCAAGCTATGGATGAGCCTGATGGCACTGGCTTTGGAAACTCGGTGGGACTGGGACTGGGACTGGAGCTGTCCCCCTAAGAGCGAGAGGTGCTGAGAGCCTGACCCTACTCACCAAAAGCTGGGGGTGTTTAAACATGTGTCCAGCCAAAGCCAGTCAGTTATAAATGCTGATCAATAATTAAGCACATCTGTCTGAATGGAGGGGGGTGTGTGTGTGGGTGTGTGGGTGTGTGTGTGAGTGACCTGCAGCAAAATCCTGGCTTCTCCATCAGATTTGGTTCTTGCCATACCTGTAAAATTAGAGATTAATATCTAGATTTGCCCAAAGTGTGGAGCTGATCCTGGTGCTCCTCTGCCAGCTCTGAAGTGCAGCCTTTTGAACTCTTCTTGGGGAAATGCAGCCCCACAGGATTTCCATAAGGATTTTGTGCTCTGCAGAATGAAGAGCTGTAGATTAAACCCATGTCCTGAAGCCCCCTGTGCCCCCCCTGGTGTGCCACCTCAGGGGGGAAAGCAGCTCATGAGCCTTTGCAGAGACAGTTATGGGTCTCCTGCAGTTGGGGTACTGCCAGCAGACACAAATGAGGCAATAAAACCACCACCAGCAAATCGAAGACCTCTTTTGCATGCAGAAATGCTAGAGGGAGTAATTTCTAATGCTGATATAAGAGTTTGCAATTTCCCTCCGCACACACCTCCCAGGCTGCGCTGTGGAAGCGATGCTGGCAGGTGCAAGGGAATACTGCAGGATGCTGAAATACTCCTGATAAACTTTCCTTGCCAAGTAACGGTTTTACATGCACAAAGCTGGCTTGTTACTCTCTATAACTTTATGAGGGAAAGAGATGGCATCGGAACTGCAGCTGCTGCAAATGTATCTTTAGAGTGTGCATAAGCAGTGTGTCTCCTAAAGTGGCTGTGTGGAGCCTGGATGCCAGGCTGAGCTGTGTTCCTCGCGGTGTTCAGGTCTGTACTGATGGGCAGAGGGATGCTCTGCTGGTGAAGCCTCTGGTCCATAGGAGTGCTGGCTGGGGGAGAGCCCCACCGATGTGTGCCAGTGTCTGCCGTGGTACAGCAGGCTGGGAGAGATTGTCAGCACCGGGAAGCTTGAAAACATGAGATATTGCTATGTATAACATGAGATATATCATACCTGCTGTCCCCGCAGCCCCCTCGCCGCCTCCACTGTGCCGGGGCTCTCCCTCTGTGTGCCTGGCAGGTGAAGACGGGGCTGGGTAAAGGTAGAGGTACACAGGGCTGCTCTTTTCTGCTGGCCTGTCCTGCCCAGTGCTGCCCACTCCTGCAGCAGGATCTGGGGTCAGGGCTGGAAGCCACCACATTTCCAAGAAATCGCGGCTGTGGAGGCTCAGAGCTGCCCGCGCTGAGACGTGGCACTCAGGGACACGGTTCAGTGGTGGGCCTGGCGGTGCTGGGTTAGCAACTGAACTCGATGAGCTTAAAGGTCTTTTCTAACCTAAACGAGGCTATGATTCTACGCTCCGTCTTCATCCTTTAAAGTTTGTAGAGCTCTTCCATAGCCGCCGGAAATGCGCTTTGGAGCCTGAATGAGGACTCACACAACGCTGCCTGGGGCTTATGGGCTTTTTCCAGAAAAACAACCACTGAAGCTGGGAAAGTTTAACGCCAGCTCTGTGCTCCTGGCGTGCCGGGTGTCCCGCTCCCCACGCCCAGCCCGAGCTTCACCGCGCCCGCCGCTCACCCTCCTGCGCGCACCCGGACGCGCACCCACCGCACCTGCCGGTGTGGGGCTCTGGCCCCGCTGCCGGGGCTGCCCCGTCCCCTCCGCTTCCCTGCCCGGAGCTGCCGGGGCTGGCCCGTCCCATCCTGGCGGGCACAGCCCTGCCCTCCGCTCCGCGGGTGCAGCCCCAGCAGCCCCTCCGGTTCCCGGCCGCCCCCCGGCCCGGTCGGGTCCCACTCACCGCAGAGGGCGGTGGCGAAGCCGTGCCAGGCGCAGGCGGCCCCCGGTGCGGCGGCGGCCCCCGCGGCCAGCCCCAGCGGGGTGCCCAGGGCGCAGCCCAGCAGGTCGCTGAGCGCGATGTTGAGCAGCAGCAGGTTGATGGGGGAGCGCAGCGTCCGGAAGCGCCAGAAGAGCAGCAGCACCAGGAGGTTGCTGCAGAAGCCCAGGCTTCCCACGGCGCCCAGGCACACGGCGGCCGCCAGGCGCCCCGCGTGGCTCAGGCACCGGCCCGCCTCGTCCCGGCCGGCCCCGCAGGCGGCAGCNGCCCGGCACGCCGAGCCCGGCACGCCGAGCCTGGCACCCCGAGTCCGGCATCCTGAGCCCGGCACCCCGAGTCCGGCATGCCGTGCCCGCTGTGCGGGGCAGAGCGTCCTGCGGCGCCCCTGGAGACCCCACGGCTCGGGCCGGGCTGCGGGAGCTCGCTGTGGGACAAGGGGGCACAGCGGCAAAGCTGAGGGTATCGGTAAATCCCGGCCAGAACCACAGCGTCGGCTGGATGCAGGCACCGCCGGAACACACAGAACTAAAGCACCGAGGGATGCGTGAGGCTCTGCTCGGCCGGCAGAGCCTTTCAAAGTAAAGCTGTGAAGAGCACGGGCTGACCCAGACTTTCCTAGAGTGCAAGAAAGGTGAAGCTTGAGCTGCCAACCAGCTAGAGAGTAAAGCGTTTCTTATCAGTTAAAGTTCCTTAAAATCTCTTGGGCACTTCTGCAACCCAGCCAAGTTCTGGTCACATCCCATCACTCAGTAAGGAGAGCACTGTCAGGCGTTTTAATGTTTTGATGTGCTGTCCTAGAGGCAAAAAACCACCCCCACTGTTCTACTCACGAGGGAATTTTTCTCTATGTTTGCAAATAAAAAGTGAATTTGTCTAATTTCCTGCAGCTTGGTTGCTATGAGAAATTAGTATTGAAAAGGAGGACGTGAAGCCTGATATCCCCCCTCTTTTTTCCTCTTTTTATCAGTTGTTTATGATGGGGAGGAGGCAGTTCAGAGTATTTCTCCTTGTAATGACCTTCAAGGTTTGTTTTTTTTTAAACCAAACCCCTGCACTTTGTGAAAGGTGGCTGCTTCTTGCCTTCCCTCTGGGATGCTAAAGGTATGGTGGGTTAGGGATGGACGGGGTCTAGCATGATGCTATATAAATATATCAGCATTTCTGAAGACCAAGAATGTAACTGGGCAGGTGGCACAAGAGGTCAGTCACCTGAGACTGTGCATTTAGATAAAAAATAAGGATGGAAAGCAGACCCTTCACCAACTTTGTTGCCCTCCTCTGGACATATCCCTCAATGTCTTTCATGGAGTGAGGGGCCCAGAACTGGACACAGGGTTTGAGGTGCGTCCTTCCAGGTAGTTTCTAATGCAGCGAAGAGTGTGCCTGTCCAAGGCGTGGGCTGCCAGCTTTTCCGGGAGAATGCTGTGGGATGTTTCAGCCCATTTACTGAAAATGTGTCAAGTAGTCGTTTTGATAATGTAAAATTGCTTTGATCTGTTTCATTTCACCTGGAAAATCACATCACTTACTATTTGTTGTGGCAAAGGGACTCGGCACCTCCTTTGGGGGAAAGGTGCTACACTGCAGCACGTCTGTCTACTTGATCATTTGGGAGCTTGGCTGGAATTGCACAGCTGCTGGGGAAACTGGTTTACCCTCTGAAAAAAAGGATAGGAATTGCCTAAAACCAAATGAGAGATCTGAAGAGATTTACTTACATTTCCCTCAGTTTTAGCAACGGCCACAAGATGGCACAGGGCCCCTCCGAGTGCGGTGGGAATTGGATCGCTGGGGAAAAGGGTTTCTCAACTTGCCTGGAGCAAAGAGTTGGCTGAGCGCTTGAAAACGAGCCCCGGGCACACGATGCCCACGAGACGTGGGCTCAGGCCGTGTCTGGGACCAGCGGGGCAGAGGGTGGCCAGCCCCCCGTGTCGCCTTGGCACTCCCAGAGCAGCCCTGTGCCGGGGGCTCGGGCAGTGCCAGCGGCTGCTGGGGGAAGGTGATCTCCAGAGAAATGTCTTGTTCGAGGGCTCTCTTGGCGCCCCAGCTCACCCGTAGGGCTGGGTGAATTCCTTGCCGGGCTGGGAGCTGCCGGTGTTTGCCGTGGTGCGGGCAGCACCCAGGCGCCCAGCACCCAGGGCCGTGCGCTGCCCAGCGCCAGCTGCCCGGGGAGTGCAGGACACGCGGCAGCCGAGGGCAGCGCCTGGCGTGGCAGCAGGACAGGCAGTGCCCGGGGCTCTGTGGCCCGTCCCAGGGCAGGATGCCGGCCACCCAAGGAGGTGGTCTTTCCGCCGGGGGCCGCGGGAGCGGCGGCACTGCAGCGCTCAAATGCGGCATCCGCAGCTGGACTCGCTGCTGCTGTGCCTCTCTGCTGGCGAGCGAGCATCAGTGTCCAGCCAGTATCCAAACACATCTCCTATGCAAATATTTTGATAATGGCTGGAAAGGGGCAGGAAAGAGACACAGATAATTCCCTCTGGCTCGCGCCACTCTGTGGGTTGTGCTGTCCTGTAAATCCCTTGTCCTGATGTGGAAATCCAGCCTGTGCTGTGTGGGGCCCTGGCTGGAATTTGTGGGTCGTTCAATAGACTGTGGAGACGCTGAATGGAGTTCACCCAGCGTGTGGGAAGCTGTCGGGGTGATGCACTGGTGGGGTGTAGGTGGCTGCACGGGGCTGTCTGCTGGGATGTGTGCAGCATGTGGCGGTGGAGGGGCTGCCTGGAGCAAACCCAGAGTAACCTCCTGCACTGCTGTTTTAGCTGTTTAACACAACATCACACAGCAAGTCCTGCAGGGAGGGTCTCGTGGCTTGTAGTGTTGGCTTGAAGGGGTGAGTGAGACCCTTGCAGTGATTCCCAATGGCCCTGAACAGCAGCCACAGCCACCAAAGGCACTGAAGTCAACAGCGTTAAGGCAAATTATATTTTCTCTCTTACTAATGATAAGAGAAGTAATAATCCTCCTACAGGACTAATTACTGCCAGAGAAATTGTGGTAATGAAAAGAACTCCCTTTGCCAGCATTCGAAAAGTTACAATTTACATGAAAGAAGAGGCTTATGTGAATAATGATTATTATTTTGTACATGGTTCTCTCTTGTCCCATCTATTCTGATCTCAGTAAATCAGGGTGTAATTAATCACAGAGGATTGAATGTTGCAGGACAAGGAATGAAAAATTCTGTAAAAGCAAAACTCTGCTTGGTTTTTACTTAAACTCGGGTTATGTGTCACAAAGGACATGACAGCTCTGCTTTCCACTGCCAGCTCCTCTTGCTGCTCTCAGAAATCAGTGTCATTTCCCCAAAGGCTCAGACCTCCGACTGCTTTCTGGGTGTTGCCCTGGCGTTGCACTGCTGGATCTGTGTGGATTTGGAGGCAGCTCCCTGGTTCCTTGGGACATGTGTTGGGAAGGTTGGGGTGCTCTCCGGCCTTGTCCATCCTTACTTGCAAAACCCTGGTAGGGGCCAACCAAGCAGGTGCAGGTTCTGGCCACCACCTGCTGGGAGTGCTCAGCCCCGCTGTGCTGGGTCAGAAATGGTAACACCTCCCAGGATGACCCCTGCCAAAGCTGCACGTGGCTGTCTGCCAGGAGCATGCACAATAAACCCTCCTTACCAGTGATTTACTTTGTCCTGGATTCCTGGACTCCATAAAGCCAATACTGCACAGGATTTCTTGCCCTCCACTCTTTGAGGTTGGCCAGAGAGGGTAACGAAGATATGTTGTTGCTGGCAGATCAGCCTAAGTTCCTCCAAAACCACTCTTCTAACTGCTTGTAATTGAACATTTGATTTGTGTGAAGGGTTGTTTGATATTATCTTTTATTTTTTTTTGCTGTTGCAGACCCTGATGATATCTTATCTTTAGTTGCCAAAATAAAATCTATCAGCTAATGAGTTTCCTAATGATTGTGTGATTAAATCCCATGGGAGTAATTACTACTCTTTGCTATAAATGGGCAGGCTTAGAACAGGCTTTTCTATCTAGTCCTTCTTATTCTTGCTTTAAGTTTTGAGGTTGTGTTTTTTATTTCTTAAAGATTTTTTTTTTTAAAAACAAGATCTTTATAAATCATCATGTCCTCGTAGGGCTGTAAGCCCCAAAGTGTCTCAGAGATGTCCTGGCCCCGAGCTGCAGGCTTAGCTCTCCCAGCCTGGATCACGCTGCTGGCACAGGGTTTCAGATCTCTCTGCAAAACGTTGTTCTTATGGTGTTTATTAGTGCAGACCTGAACTCTGTGCTCCTCTCCAGCCTTTCAACTGCCCCAAAAGATGGGTGTGGTGGAACAGGTGAACACAGCACTGTGGTTCTTATGGAGCCAGGAGATCTGAGTGGTAGCATGCTCCTCCATGCCAGGGAAGGGGTCTGGGCAGGAATGTGCATCTCAGGGAACCTGGAAATAATGTGATGGACATCAAACTGTAAAAAAAATTTAATTTAGCTCTGGGGGCAAATAGACAGCAAAAAGACAAAGAAAAAGCAAAATAAATTTGTTGCTTGAGATGTTAAAGTTGGTAATGTCTGTCTGAAGGACAACCGGGTACAGAAGCAGGGTGGTCCCTGTGCAAAAATCTCAAGGGCAGTAAGGGAAGGGCTTTGGCTAGTTGGAGTCACTGGCCTCTTCCCTCTCCCTGTGGCCCAGGCAGGTGGGTGCATGGCAGGTAAAGCTCCTTCAGCAGAGCTCAAAGGCTACAGAAGAGCTGTGATATGAAAGGGATCCCTAGGATGCCCTGCTGTGAGGAATGTATCCTAGGAAATTGGTCACTGACACATCTGTTCAGAAATATTGTTGTCTGAAAGGTTAAATGAGTTAAATCTTATTTTCTCCTGGGGTTTAGTTGTTGGGTTGTTTTTTTTTTCCTTGTTTTTCTTCTTATGTGCCTGGTTTTTCGGTACAGGAGTGGAAAAATCGTGGTTTGGTTCCAAAGCAATTTCTGCTCTACCAGCAGCCTTCATCACGCAAGGCCCCCGAAGAGCCCCCCAGCCTGTCCTCTCCCCCCACGTTGCTGTTCAGCCACTGGTCCCTCTTGGCAGTGGAGCTGGATGTGTTTTGGGATGCAGGAAGTGTCTGGATGTGTTTTGGGATGCAGGAAGTGTCGCTGCTCCCCTCTCAGGCGCTGGCAGCCCCCAGCCTGTGCAGCGAGGCTGCGTTTGAGGCAGCCCCAGCAGCAAAGGGCAGGGGGGTTCTGGCATTCACAGCAGTTTGTTGCACTGTTTGCCCTATGCTGAATCACAAAAGAGGCTGTCAGAGAAGAAGGTAGATAATAAGCTGTGGAAACAAAGAAAGGGCTTAATGACTTTTTCTCAATCTCTTTTTTCAAGGTCTATTAAGGCTCCTGGGATGTGCTAAAAGCCAGAGAGGTCCCTGTGCTCTGCACGTTACAGACATTTCCAGAAATTTTTTTTTCAGAACTGGGCAAGGGGAAATGCAGGGGGAGTCTCTCAGCCATCAGATGCTGCTGGTGCACAGGCAGCTGCCCTGCTGCCACAGCCGTGGGTGCCCTGGTGCCCTGAGAGCAGCACGGCGCTGGCTCCTGGCAGGACAGTGCTTGGAGCTCGGGGGGCACTGTCTGTGGAGTGACTCCCTAAGAATCCTCCCCGCTGCCAGTTACACAAGGTCATTGAGTAGGTTCCCAGACTACCCACCCACCTCTTTGCACTCCTGGCTGCAAAACTCGGGTGAACAAGCTGAGCCTGGTGCCAGCTGCCCCTGTCCCCTTTGAAGGGTGCACAAGCGCCAGAGCAAAGGCTCTGGGGTAATGGCTTAGGTTACGATGTAAGGTGTAACCACAAGTTTGTATTCTGTCACTCTCTTCATAAACTGTTAAAGCAGGTGGGGCAGTGATCCTTATCTCCTTCATGACTCATCCCTGATAACTCCCTCCAGAGCGATCTCTTCTGCTAATGGGCCACCAAGCCTCACCGCATGACTCATAAAATTACATCATCCCATTGTGAGATGCTCCGCCCAGGGGGAGGAAGCAAGCATTCCCACCTGGATATAATCTGAGTGTTGGAACACCACAGGCAGCCCTTACCTACTGGATTCCCAGAGGACAAGAGCTACATAACCATCACTGGCCCTTCAGAAGAAGACCAGACCCTTCTACAGGATCACCACTTCAACAGTACCACATCCGTCACTCCAGGAGGACTGCAGCCACCATTTAATTGGACTGCTGCCACCACCCTGCCCGACAGGGTGTCAAGTTGTATCCTGACTCAGTTTAACCCAGTGTTTTCTGCCTTTATTTTTAATTTTCCTTTTAAATTGTAGTTCTGACTTGGAGTCTCCCACTGGTTTCTTTTCAAACTAGTACAGGTAGGTGATGAACAACGAGGGTATCCTGGGGCACTCAGGATACAGCACAGCCAGACCCCAAGAATAATTCTGGACCTGCTGTTCAACTTTGTTTTGTCCAACTGCAAGTATTTAAAATGTCCTCCAGCAGGTCTGTGTAAATGACATCCCAGTCCCAGGTCCTGCTGTCACCAGAGCAGCCTGAATTTGAGATGTCACACTCGCTGCTCTCAGAAATAACCACCTCAAATGGTTGAAATAGAAGCCTGAATTACACTACAGCTTGGTGTTATTCATACCTGATTCTTGTGGTATTGAGAGGCCATCTGCCAGGCAGACCTTAACACCACAAATGAGCCCGTTTCCTCTCTTTGGCTGCATTAAAAATAATTTGAGCATCAGTTTCCCCAGCCAAATTTAACACTGGTGTCAGCAAAGCACTTTCACTGAAGGTACCCGAGCTGAGCTTCAGCAGGGACACGGCCCAGCAGGCACACCAGCACTGCTCACAGGGAGGGCAGCTTGTGCAGTGTTCTGACTTACCACGGTGATGCCAGTGTCTTCAGAACTGGCAATTTTAAACCCCCACTTGTTTCAGGCAGGAATTACTTTTACTGTGTAGGTGTAGCACCTAAAAGCAGCTGGGACCAGGTTTAGGACTTGAGGTGCTCCTGCACAGAAACAGGGGCATGCCTCCCTCCCAGGGATGGGATGAATCTTTCCCTAGAGAGGGGCTTGAGGCTTTGAGAGCTGCAGGTGCTCAAATGTCAAGAGGAAATACCACTGCCATGAGTATCTGCCCACACTATGTGGGGCTAATCTGAATTTTGGAGTGGGTGCAAGCTCTTGCACTTACAAACTGTCTTATCTGGAAATGATACAAAGTTTAAAAATGACCTCTAGACACCTTGTTCAGACACCATTTCCCCCTGACTATGACCTTCTGGGTGTTATAGTGTCCAGCAGGGTGATAAGAAAAATAGTATTAAGTCCTGGCAGAGCTGCTGCAAATTGGCTGTGAGCAAAATGGAGATTGATCACTGTTTAGAGGAAAAGCAACACAGTGATCTGCTATCAGGAAAGCAACTCAAGCAGAGATTTCCTGTGACAAAAGGTTTACAGTGAAATTAATGTAACTTAATGGAAGAGAAAGGAGGAACCATGACTGGTTTCATTAAACACATAAGCAAGTTGAGCAAATAATTTCTTCCTTGCTCCCTGTTCCTTTCCCTGAGAGGACATGGTTTTGCTTGGATTTACTGGTCCTGGGTATTTCTATTTGAGGATCTCTGGCTGGCTGGCTGATAAATTGTCACCCTGGATTTATGTTAGTGTGGGAAGGACCAGAACGGAGCTGTGGGGCGGCAGCTGACACAGGTGTGGGTGTGAGGGCAGGAAGGCTTGGGGCAGGGTGGGTGCTGGGGGTGTCGAGTTCCCCATCCTGCTGTGCCCAGAGCCCCCCTCTATCCTCACCCCGGTTTATTCACTGCTCCAGACGCTCAGCACAGGGGATAGGAAGGAAATTCCCCCTGTGTGGCTGGTGGTGATCTCTCTGAACACACACAGGTTCACAGGGCTGAGGTGGGCAGGTGTGTGCTCACAGCCACACAGAATCGATGTCCTCCTTCCAGTGGCCATGAAGGATTACGGGCACATTAATAGGAACTGCGTTTAGGCACCCCAGGGCTTCAATAAACCAATAGATAACTCTGTCACCTTGTAGCAAACTGGGAAATTGCTTTCAAATTTAATGGAAGCAAGTCATGGAGGGTTACTTCCTGTGCCTGCAAGTTTCTAAACCTAGGGGTCTAGGAGGCAAAAAATAAACATCACATCTCATTTGTGTCGTATGCCTTCCAGTAATACCAGCAGAAGATGCTGATTTTAACTTGACCTTTTACTTCAAGGAGGAAAGGAGAACTACCAGATGAGAGGTTTCATCTGTGTGTGGAACACACCGTACTGTGCTCAAGGCCATGGTGAGTAGAGTGACTGACATTCAGTCGAAATGCCAAAAAGATACTGATGCAGTGAAAGAAATAATGCATATTTTAGGGGCTGTTGGGATGAAGCAATAGCCTGAAGTTGCATCAGCAACTTAGAGCAGCACATGTGTCCCCAGAGGTTCCTGCTCAGCGTGACCGAAGGGGTCACAGCCTGCCCTCTGTAAGGTGTTGCCTTAGAGGGTGAGTTTGGACAGTGCATTTCAGGCAGCACCAGCAGCAGATTTGCTCAGAAGCCTCAGGTTTCAGGTTGGGGATTTCTCAGGTCCTGCTCTGTTTGCAGCAGTGGTGACAGGGACAGCAGATGGAGGCCCCCAGCAAGTGACCCCAAAATGTCCTGTCTCAGATGGGTAGCACTGGTGTGCTGGGACAGGGGCTCAGTGCCTCAACTCATCTCAGGGCTCTGGAAGCAGCTGGACAAGCTGGCCACATCACTGTGCTTCAGTGTTCTGCCGGATAAGCAGGTCAGGAGATACCTGTGCTGCTGCTTAAGGACCAGCCTCCCACAGGAGGTCTTCTCTTCTCCAAAACAACCAATACTGCAATAAATGAGTATTTTAAAGCATTGAAAGTATTTCAGCCATTAAAGCTAGGGAGAGGTAAAGGGCAGGGACCCAAATAAGGGTAAAGGGTCTACTGTCACTATTGCAGCCACAAAACCTGGGCAGGTCTAGACGTCAGTGACTAGCACCCAGGGAAGCCCTGCCCTAAATAGGCACGAGGAGGTGCATGGTTGTTTTTGTGCAGGCTCAGGGCCGTATCAGTGACATCTGGAATATGCATTGCAGTCAGATATTTGCACAAAGGAGCTGTGGGGAAATTTGCTGCTTTTCTGAGTCAGAAGCTGTGGTGAAAGGCTATCACACAGGAGAAAAGGAATGGAGCCAAGCAGACACAGACCCAACCACCAAATGAACTTTGCAGTTAAATGAGATCCAGCACAACTTTATGGGCTTCTTGTTTTTCCCTCCTCACGTGCTCCCTGATGCCCTGAGCTCACTGTCCTGCACAGCCCCTGCTCACTCAGTGCTGGGAAGGGGAGCAGTCACCACATGGGGTCTTTTTTGGCCAATTTTCCTGCCCCAATTTTGTTTCTTATTTTCCTAGACAACAGGGAGGTCTGGAAGTGGGAGGCCCATGGAAAGCCTGTGTGTGCTGGTAGAGCTGTCAGTGTTGTCAGGGTTCTGGGCAAAAGGCTGTCTATGGCACGAGGCCAGGGGGTTGTAAGTGTCGTGCTATGTCGATTTCTTATCATTGATGAGTGGTTGGATAACAGAGTGATCAAGTAAGAGTGAAAATACCTTGATGGAAATCAGTGGCTCTCCGTGGGTGCACAGCTTTACACGTGTTTTAACTGTGAGATGCTGAAAGCCAAGATGTCCAAGCTCAAAATCAAATTCCAGTGTCTGAGGCTGGAGCTGACCTTACCAAACCACATTTTCCCTGCTTTGTGTCCGTGCAAGTGAGAAATATGCACATCTCACAAATGTGTTTTTCAGCCAAGTTCGTATTCTTTGCTCCTGTGTTTTACTCTCTGAGCACAGTGTGTCAGCACAGCCCTGCAAAGGGGAAGGCTAACATTTATAGATATGCTTATATGCTTCCCTGGCCTGAAAAGCAAAGCAAACATGACCAACTTACTGTTTACTCTACAAGGCAGCCCTGCAAAGGTTTCCAAGCAATCCCATCACTGCCATTTTACATTTTCTACAACTGCACAGACAGATCTATGGCTCCCAACACCCAGCAGGATCAGAGTGGTGTCATTTGCTTTAAGTCCTGTTATTCCAAAGGCACAATGTAATCATGTTGATGCTCAGTAGCATGCACAGGAAGGAAAACCCATTTGCCATCATTAGCTGGTTGCCCTCTGTCCCCAGTGCTTTGGAGCTATCGACAGATCTCGTGTACCTCTGGTAGGGAACAAGTATTTGGCCACTAAATACTTGATGAGATATTGATCTTCTCTGGAACTGGGACAGGTGCTTGCAGTGCTTGTGTGGTGTAACCTTCCTGTAGGAGGGGTAAAGCCTGTGCCCAGGTCCTTCAGGGACCCTCCACTAAAGGCTCTGTTCCAGGTTCCCACCTCCCCTTGGCTGCTGAGGAGCCCAGCCCAAGCCCTGCCAGGCAGCAGAGGCTGTGTGCAGGCAGTGCCCCAGCTGTGCTGTGACACAGATGCTTTATCAGCCATCATCACCGTATTGCTAACCAGGCTGCCACACTGAATTTTGCTTTTTCATGCTGTTCTGTGGCTTTTCTTTGTGTGGCTCATCTCTCCAGCAGAAAAAAAGGCTGGGTTTCTGACATGCAGTAATGAAGAAGAAATCAAAATATAATTCCTTGGCATGATTATTCTCTGCCAAACCTCCCTTTCTAGTCAGTTTGTTCATTTGCCTTCTGGAAATACTGAATCAAAGGGTGAACAAGCTATTCCTAAATTTCCATTTATTAAAGTTATTATTAAACTGTATTTCTAAATTTGCTTTCAGTTTCAGGAAATGGAAACAGGTCTGCTGTAACAGCATCTTTTTGGTACAGACTCATCATCACCTTTCCAAATGAGGTGAGACAGACTTGAATCTAATTTATCACCTCTCCTTTGCCAGGTTATTTCTAGTTCTTAAAGAAATGGGACAATTTTCTTTCTGAAAAGTGGGTGTTTATGGAGCACTCTTCCTCCCCTACCTCTGCAGACCCTCTGATGGTTTTCCTGCCTCCTGCAGTGAAACTTTCCCAGTTTAATAATGTCTTTGGTCTGGGTGGCAGGGTATGTTCAGAAAGGCAGGAACACTTGAGGCCGTGGGACCCTGAGGGGTGGCTGAAGATGAGAAAATGGCCCTGCATCATCAGCTCTGGGCTCGTTCCCTGTGCCACGGTGTGTGCCTGTGGTGCCCCAGGCGTGCTCACCCCGTGAGCAGTGCTGTGCTGGAGCCACCAGCCACCTCAGCACCCAGGAGGGCTGGGGGTGTGCTGGCAGCCACCCCTGCCCCGGGGACAAGGGGACAGCAGCAGTGGTGCCAGGCCCCCCCTTTGCAGGGCTGGATGCAGAGGCAAGGGCTGGGAGTGTGTCCTGCAGAAAATGCCCCCACAAGGGGCAGTGAAGACATTTCTGAAGGGGAAAAACCTCTGAGCTAAACTGCTCGTTCCCATCCACACTAATGAAAAACAAAATGCAATGGGGTTCAGAAGACAAGTGGAAAAATAAGCAGGAGGAAGAAGGGTGATGAATCCAGTGAGTTTAAGGAACACTTTTATTTCAGGAAACCAGTATATACACATTTCAGCCTAGTCTATGCTAGGAATGCTGAGAAGACTAAGAACAAAGCAGTTCTGTAGGCAAAGTCCAAAGGTATAAAGAAAAGCCTCTAACACTGGTATGCACTACACTGCAGGAGTGATGCTTCTCCCAGGCTCAGAGTGCCTCTGTCCTAACGCAGAAACGGGGAGGATAACTGCAGGCAAATACAGACTGCTGGTGAAAGCCAAGGATAAATTGACTTACTCTCCTGGGATTAGACAAGGTCAGAGCATGGGTTACAATTACCAGACCTACTTCCACTCTCCTCTGTTGCTTCCCATTAGCAAACCCCATTTTTTTCCTTTTTTTTTTCTGTTATTGTTTTTGTTTTGGTTTTTTTTGTTTGTTTTTTGAGTGTCTTGTGGTTGAGGGAAAGTGATGAAAAAAATCTACTGGAGCTCTTGAAACATTAGATGTCTCCACTCAAGCACAGGGCACTCAGAAACAAAATGATTCTTCGAGAAGGAGAGAGAGAGCAAAAGGGAGTTTTTCATCTCAGGAAATCAATTATGTGAGTCTATAACATCAACATAACGAGGCTGGATAGGCTGGAGTGCAGCCTGAAGAGCACTAGGGATTTGGTCCAGTATGTGCTGGTCATACACAAAGTTAATTCCAAACAGAGGCACCCGTGGGATGTATTTGTACAGCATTGTATGGGTGGGGTATTGCTGCAGCCCACCCTGGACAAAGCATGGCTGGCTCTACAAACACTGCCATCCTTAGCCCATCTTTGTTTTCCTCCTTCTGGGACATACGAACATAAACTGTAAGTAAATTAAGCTTAGAATTTGGAATATTAATGAAGATGAAAGACCTCCCAAACCCAAAGGATTGCATGACTAAGTGACCTTTCAAACTGATTATGCAGGAAAGAGATGTTCATGATTGAGGGAGGGGAAGGGAAAAAAAATATACAAACCAAGTTTAAGAATGTTTTTGCCTTGCTGTCATGGAAAAGGTGGTACCTTCAAAGGTTGCCCAGGCTGGCTCGTGAAGGTTTGCAGCATCCCATGTAGGTGTTGCCCCTGTCTCACACCACAACCAAACCCACTTTGTTTAGTCCTACTTAGTGTACTCTATTTTAGCAAAACACAAACAGATGTAATCTGTATCAGTTTAGCATCTTCCAGCACTGAGATTTGGTAGAAGACAGGTGAAAAATCCCACGTGCTCAGGAAGACCCAGCATGAGCAGCCTGTTCCTTTCTTCCATGGGGGAACAAATCCTTCTGTCCAGGCTAGACACTGCTGCAGGCTGGTGCCATTGTCACAGACTGACCTTGCCCCAGTGCTGCTTGGCTGCCACCATCCCAGAGGTCCTCTACTGCCATGTCTTTGTGTCCCCTGGCCCCTTCCAGTGGTGGAGCGCATCAGTCCGGACAGTGCGGCCAGCCTGTGTCCATCTCTGTCCCACATCCATGGCCACCTCGCCCTCCTGTCTTACCTCCCCCTTTGGGGCTCTTTCCTAGATCACCACCTCCAAATCAGCTGTTCTCACCTGCCCCTCCCCTTCTCTGCCATGGAACACTGCTCCTTCCCTCCTCTCTCCTCCACAGGCTGAGTTCCATCTCCTTCTGGCCCTGGCACTTTTTAGTGCAGCCCCTGCAGATGATGGTGGCACAAAGTAATTTTCCACTGCTGCTCATCTCCTCACCTTTTACAGCCAGGTCTGCATGTGAACTGACACTCATGGTGTGCTCTTCCCTTCACTGCTGTCTTCCTCAAATGTCACCCTTCAGGAAAGGCAGGAAAGAGCATCCAGAGAACTGCAGGACAGTCAGTCCCTATGATTCCTGCAGCTGAGTAGAATGACTCCATACATCTGTACAGGCTGGGGCTGACCAGCTGCAAAAGCAGTTTGACAGAGAAGAACTTGGGCTCCAGGAGGAAATGAAGCTGATTGTGAGCCAGCAGTGTGCCGTGGCAGCAGAGGCAGGCAACAGGAGCTGGGGCTGCTTGAGAAGGAGCACTGCCAGCAGCTCAAGGGAGGTGTATCCTGCCTCTCTGCCTAGCACTGGTGAGACTATCTCAGTCTATCACTTTCACTGGGTCCAGTGCTGGCCCCCAGCACAATAAAGACATTGACTTACTGGAGCAGGTCTAGGGAAGGGCCACAAAGATGATGAAGGGGCTGGAACATCTCCTGTATGAGGAGAGGCTGAAAGAGCTGAGCTATTCAGCCTGGAGAAGTCTCTCAAGGATCTGATCCATGTGTATAAACACCCAATGGCACGGAGTAAACACTTTTTTTATGTTTAAACAGACTTTCCTATAGTTCAGTTTGTACCTTTTGCCTCCTGCCCTCTCCCTGACGCTGCTGAGAGGGCAAGAGGCAAAAGGCACAAACCGAAATATAGGTAAGTCTATTTAAACATAAAAAAAGTTTAGTCTCAGAACGATCAAGCACTAGAACAGGTTGCCAAGAGAATGTGTGGAGATATTCTTCAGACTATTCAAAACCAAACTGGACATGGCCTCAGACAATGGCTCTGAGCAAAGGGTCGATGGAAACCTTAAGAGGTTCCTTCCAGCCTCAGTGATTGTGAGCAAGGCCACCACCGTGGGCTCTAACTCAAAAATAACTCACAGCATCAGCCTCTCTGGCAAATGCAGCTGCAGCTATCACAGGCAAACAGCTCTGACCACCTTTGCTTTGTGGCTCTCTTCACACAGGTCTTTCCTGTCCCTGAGCACCTGCAGTGACTCTCCTGTCCCTCTCTGACACTGTAACCCAAAAAGCCACTGCAGCATTTCATGTCACCATGCTTCCCTGCCCTCTTCCTCCACAGCACCTTACAAGTGCCAGATGCTATCTGAGGGTCTTATCAGCATGTGGTTCAGAGATATTTGACCTGCCTCCTGCCTTACACACAGATTGTTCCTCCCATGACAGGCACACCCAGGACTTTGGATGCCTGTTTGCCTCCCGAGGGCAGTGATCAGCACGCACATCTCTGTGGGTATACGATGGCTGCAAGCTGCATAAGCCCTGGGGTGGAGCAGAGTGAGTGGGTCTTATCTTCAGGATCCTGTGCCTGGTCCTCTCCTCTGCACAGCCTCGTCTGACAGCTGTGCTGCAGCGCTTCCTTTGCTTGGTGCCAGCTGGTTCCTCCTGAGCCAGAGACACGCGAGCCATGCCGGCATCCTGCCATCCTGCACTCGCCACGGCGGTGCCTGAGAGCCCGAGCTTGAGCCAGCTTCTCTTCTCTCACAGCTTCCACAGCCAGGAGAGCACATTGTGCTAATTGAAGAGCAGCCAACCACCACGTGGATCACTGAACAAAGCAGTGCAGCAGCTGGCCAGGCACCGAGGCTGAGTGTGCAGTAAGGCAGTCCCCACTAGCTGTAGAGCACGCTGATTACTGACACCAATTAAACAGCCCCTTACTGAGCCCTTTGGGGCTTACACCTCTGTCTGCCCCCTCCACTTCTGTCAATGCAGAGTTTAACAAGTGAAGCTCTTTGCCACCCATGTGAGATGCCAAGGCCTTGGTTTAGTTGCCAGCTGAAGCTCTCCGAGGGTTTGGCTGTAGCTGTGCTCCAACAGGAGTGCAGGCCAGAGCCCTAAGGCTGGCCCCAGCATGACCTTCTCCTGCTCCATCCATGCCCCAGACACCAAACCCAACCCAAGGCACCATTTGAGTGCAGCATTTGAGGAGGCTTGGGGAGGCTTTCTGCAGCCTAGAGAGAGCCTACACTCCGTGCCAAGCTGCTCCATGTGCCCACTCCCATGCCCAGAGCTGTGCAAGCACAACTCAGCACTCAGGTGTATCTCTAGCTGCAAGGGGCGATCCAGACCAGATATTGCACCTTCCTGGCTTAGCTTAGACTTCAGCACAGCATTTCAAATCCCTAGCTGCTGAACATCACTGTTAGCCGTAGAACACACCCTTTTAGAAAGTGCTGAGTGGTGAGGCACTAGAGCTCACTGCAAAGAATTGCCACCATTGATTTGGCCAGCAGATTGGCATTCAAAACCTAACTGATGTGAAATCTGCTCTTACGCAGGAGGAGGAGGTGCTATGGAAACCCTCAAGTAGCAGGGAGCTGTTGGTGCCAGGCACCTGCCCTGCACAGGCAGCCCGTGCCCATCCTCCAGCCCCACCGACTGGCCCCACTCGTCCTGCCCGGGCTGTGGCTGCACAGACCCCGCGTGCCCTGCCCTGGCTGGCACCTGCTGCTGACTTTGTCACGTTAAATCTGCAGGTAACATCACTTTGTTTCCTCCTCTTTTGCTGGCTGTGAACTGCTGATCAGGGTCCTGCTGTGCCTGGGGGGAGGCAGAGGAGGCTCTGAGCGTGGTTTCTGCAGGGCATTGAGGTCCCTGCGATGCAGGACTCCCTGGGGTGGGTTGTGATCTCTGAGCCTTTCAGTTTCTGTTCTTACGCCAAGGTATTCTCTGGGTACTTTACCTGGAATTTCACAGCAGCTGGGAACTGGAAGTTAATTCATCCCAACAGGGGAAACGAGTGATTTTAAGAGATTTTTTTTTGTCTAAGAGAACCCCTTCCAGCATCTATCAAAGCAGATCATGGTTAGGGTGACCACATTAAAGTTTTTCAAGGGATGCAGTGATAGATGAGCCTGAAAGAACACAAGTGTCAAAAAAGAAGAGAAAAAACTGCAGTGCCTTAGATCCCTGCATTTGAGAGAGGTGTGAACAACAGCAGCAAGGTCGGAGCAGGCAGTTTGCAGATTTCTTTGTGCTGTTTGGAAAGAGAGGAAAAGCTCCTCACTTCAGTACCATGGCAGGGCCCTCCACTGGGTCTCCTCTGCCACGGGGGCAGTTTGCCTGCTCACTCTTTCTGGCCAGCCCAGCACCTGCCCAGGGCCTGCCAGCAGTGCTGTGGATACATTAACACCTCTGGGAAGTACTGCCCTGTCCAGGTCTATTCTCATACCTGTGCTGCATTTTCATTAAATATTTGCTGAGAGCCACCCATTCCATTTATAGGAATGCTGGTGACAATCAGGGCTGTTGCCATGGAGGTGGCAGGTCTGAGGGCAGCTGATGCAGAAGATATTGTGCTGTACCTGACTTCACCCCCATTTTCCTTCTTGCTCTCCCTCTGCTCAGTTCCAGGCTCCTTCCCTCGCCCACCATGGCTCCCATGCTGTCCTTAGCCATTTCACCCACCATATTCACCCTTTATTTCACCCACCATATTCAGCCTTCAGCCCTTGGTGCCTGCTCACTTTTGAGCTCCCCCCAGAAGGAAGGAAGAGGATTTTACATGCAAGACTCCCCCTTCAGCGCAGCTGCTTTCCCGTTGGAACAACACTGGATGCATCCACCACAGTGCTGCTGCAACATCCACTGTGCCTTCAGCCTCTGCCTTGCATCTCTTCCTCCAACCTCTCTGTCTGGGGTCTGGCAGAAGCCTCCTGCTTCTTGAGCTGCTGGAGGAAACAAGCCCAGCCCTGGTCTTCCTCCCCAGATGGTCACCAGCTTCTGCGCTGGGGGACAGCTGCTGACCAGCTCTCCCCAGCCTGTGGTGGGGAAAGCAGGACACCCTGCATGGTGCTGGTGACCTTGTCTGTTGAGCCCCAGCCTATTCCTGGTCTTCCAGCAGCAGCAAGATGCTGTTTCACAGCTGTCTCCATCCTTCTGTCACAGCTCTAAGTTGCTGCCTAGCCCCTCTGATGCTGCAGGCATTTCATCTACCCCACATTAAGCATTTCCAGCCGCCACAGGATATGCTAGCTTGTCAAGCTGTATCTCAAAAGATTTTTTGTTCAGTCATCCCCTATCAGTGCTTTTGGCCTGCTTTAAACCCTCTGCTTGTTTCCTCCATCCTCCTCCCAGACTCCGGACTGCCTTGTGGCCTGGAGCACTTGTGAGCCCTGCTGCTGGGAACTGCCCTGGGCCAGGTCTCCAGCTCCAGAGGCAGCGTTGGCCAGAGCCCTCTCAGGCTGCAGAGCCCAGCAGTGTGGTTTGCCTGTGTTGTACCTCTGCAGAAGCTGCTGCTGGCACTGCATTCCAGGGCAATGCAAAGAAACCTGGGCACCAGTGCAGCTTCTGCCTCGTGCAGTTTGTGACCATAACCAGTGACAGTTCCATGCTGCTTACCATAGGTCAGAGAGGTTTTCCTCAGGGGAAGAGTGTCCCATTCCTCCCAGGGTACAGGCAGTGAGCAGCAAGCCTCTGTTGGGAAACCCAGGCCTGAGCATACAAGAACTGGGAGAGAGATCTGTGCAGCAGTCATGTTAGTGTCTGCTCTTGCCCAAGACACTTACATATCCCTCAAAGACTGAGTTATTTGTGTATTTTTCAGTCACTTCAGAACTGAATCCTGATTTGCAGGCAGTGCCCTCACCAACTGGCCACAAGGTCTGCATTGCTGGTGGAGGCAAATACCTGCTTAACCAGGCAGACGTGGTGTCCCTTCCCACATCTCTGAAACCTGTAGGATTTCACCAGATGCCTCCCCACTTCACTTTCCTGGTAGAGCGGTAAAAAACTTATTTTACATTGAAAGGTTATTTTTTTTTTCTGCAGTGCATTTAGATGCAAGCAGAATCCAGTGACAGATACTCAGAATCACCAGTTCGGAGAATCGTTCCATGTGCATGTCACGTGAAGCCACTTTGCACAGGATGGGGTCTGATGAAAGATGATTTTTATCAGCCCATGAACTCACACCCTTCTCACAACTAATTCTCTGGCAAAACATCTTGCAGCCAGTGTAGCAGAGGCTCAATAGCTACTGCTCATGCCATGGATTTCCGAGGGTGGCTGGATGCCTGCCTGGAGCAGGAGCCATCCAGTACAGCCCTTAATGGCGAGCTCCTTGTTCTGCAGTGGTGTTCCCTCGTTCACATGTGGCTTTCTGCTTTGCATCTGCAGACTCATACTCTCTCCTGGAACAAATGGGCTAAAAATCAGGTTAGTCCTTCCATCCCCCATTCCCCTACTGGCGAGGTGGAGAGCAGCACACCTCACTCTCTCCCTTAGGGTTTCAAGCATGCCTTTGGGAAAGCAGGAACGCAGAGTCAGCTGTTTTCCTCCGCTTGGAGAATGAGTTCCAGGTTCACAAGGCCGTCCAAAGGCTCAGAAACCTTCCCAGTTAGAGCCAGAGCATGAGGATGTCTATCAAGTGACATCTGTTATGCACTCCCAGCCCTTCACCCCCGATCTGAATCCAAAGCCAGTAGAACTGACAGAAGAGCTTTTGCTCACGGGTTGTGCTGGGCTTTAGTTCTGGTTGCTGCAATCCCTGCCTAGCTCAACACCAAGCTAAGGGTAATTTACTTCATCTGCACATTTACTTCGCCTGGCTTAAGGAATTAGTGTTCCCATTGCCACAGGATGTGCCCATGACCTATGGGGGCTCTTCTACGTGCCATGTTACCTCCTGCCCTCCCACACTTCAAGATCTCCCTATTTAATAAAGGCTGTCTGCCATGCCCTGTTGGAAGCGTACCCTGAGATTCTCATAAACTGAGTGAACAGAAACAAAGTTTGACAAAGGATGCCAAAGGATGCCAAAGGTTGACTGAGAAAGACAGCTCTGTAAAGTTCAAATTCACATTTTTAACAAAGGACATATGTACTTATATGTGCTTTTTTTACAGCTACTAAGAGGTCTTACCATGTCTTTTCCCATTCCAGGTCTCGGAACATCATACAACATCTGTAACTCAGGACAATGAATGTGTCCAACAACTGCAGCACCACAAATCCAGAACTGCATCACCATGTTCGCCTCATTGAATTTGCTCTGTACAGCCTCATTTTCTTTTTTGGAGCAGTATTTAATATCCTTGCCTTCTGGGTGTTCTTCTGCAAGATGAAGAAGTGGACAGAAACCAGGGTGTATGTAATCAATTTAGTCATTGCAGATTTCTCCGTCATCTGCACCTTACCTTCTATGGTTTATCTGCTCTGGAATAAGTCAGCCCGAGGGGAGCTCTGCCAGTTTATAGAGACGATGTATTTTGTCAACATGTTAGTGAGCATCTACATCATTTCATTTATCTCCATTGATCGATACATTGCCATAAAGCACCCCTTGAAAGCCAGGACCTTCAGGTCCCCATCAAAGGCTGCCCTCCTCTGTGGGCTTCTGTGGGTCTTGGTGATAGTCAGTGCCACCGTCCAGCTCTGGCAGAGACACTCAGCTCTCTGCTTCCAGACCTACACCCCCACGCCTGCTGCTCTCAGCCTGCTGGCCATTTTCTTTGTTTTCACTCTCCCATTAGCAATCTTGACCTTTTGCTCCACAGAAGTCATCAGGAACCTCAAGAAACATCTGAACACGAATTCACCAGAGGAGAAATCAATCCAGAAAGCTGTACACATTATTTATGCAAATCTGATTGTATTTCTAATATGTTTTCTGCCTGCCTACCTCGGGCTACTTGCCAGGTTCATCATGGAGAACGTTGGAGCTACCTGTTTCCTGCTCTGTGTCGTGAAGACCTTCTCCTCCGTGACAAGGTGCATTGCCACGTCCAACTGCTGCCTCGATAGTGTCTGCTACTACTTTGTCACCAGGGAGTTCCATGAAGCCTTTCTCCTGCCCAAACCCAGCACTCAAAAAAGAGATGCAACCCACCCCTTGCAGATACAGACTTGCTAAAGGAAAAAGGGGAACAAAATCCACCTAACCCACACCCCCACACAACATCTGCAACATAAAGAGGAAATACAGCTTCAGGGCTATTGGGATAACTATTGCTCTTTTTCTCTAGCAAGCTCTTTGTTAGGTTTAGTGGTACTAAGTCAACTACAATTTCTGTTTCTGTTAAACAAATAGGTCACAGAGATGTGTAAAAGTGTGTAGGTAATCACTAGCTATTAACATGCCTCCATGCCACCCTCCAGCATCTACTTGTTACTCTTACAGGAAGACAGGCAAGCCATGTACCTCTTGTTTTAGTTCATTCTGCAGCTAAAATCTATTGATCCTTCTTGCCAACATGTACAAATATATATATCATATTTTACCTCATAGTGTATTTCAGGTTGTTTGCATTATTAAAATAATCCAGTTTATATTTATCCTCTGCCTTTGGCAGGCTGGGTTGGGTGGCTGTTCAGGTGGTTCTGGCATATTACTAATTACATGTTCCTACAAAACAGCCTAGGCTGTCCTGACCTCCTGCCCCTTCAACTCAACAGGCCAGACAGGTGTGAAGGAACACTTCTGGGGTGAAAGCAACACTTGTCCAATGCCATAAAGGCACCAAGTCCAGATTTCAGAGCTGAGTCCTCCTGCCAGCTCCCCTCCAGCTGCACTGCTGAGCCCTGGCACAGAGACATCTCCTCAGAGCAGCCATCCCTGAGGGGCTGTTCCTCCCACCCTCGGGAAGGCCCTTTTACTGCTGCCTTGGCATTTGCCACGCTCGCATTGCTCTTCCCTGGTTTTGTGTTGTGGCACCAGGCTGGCCCCCAGGTTCACCACAGCTCAGGCTCAGAGTATCGCCCCAGCTGAAGCCAGCTGGGGCTGGGTTTCCGCAGCCTGCCCACATTGACACCCCTAACATTTCCATCAGGGAAGTGTATTTTTCCATGAGTCAGCAGCCTAGAAAAGTCAGGGGAGAGAGGAAGTGGATAAATGCTCCCTAGAACTGGGCTTTTTTTCTTTCTGGATACTGATAAATCTCCAAAATGGCAGTGAGCTCTGCCCCAGCAATGCTCAGAGTGTTCCACCAGACAGTGTGGGAGAGTCTTTCCTGCCCACAAACACATCTTCCCCTGTGACCTACATCTGCCCTCAGTGAGCCCACAGATGGTGCTCGATCTGCTGTTGTCACCTTTGAGACCATGAGCTCCTGTGTTGGTTTTCCATGGCCTGGGTTTTGGTAGCGGGGGGCCACAGAGGTGGCTTCTGTGAGAAGCTGCTGGAAGCCTCCTCCATGTCTGGCAGAGCCAATCCCTGATGGCCCTGAAGATGGACACGCCACTGGCCAAGCCTGGCCCAATGAGAGATGATGGTAGTGCCTCTGTGGTAACATATCTAAGAAGAAAATCGAAACAAAGTGCACACAGTATTTTCTAACCAGAGAAGAGGAGGCAGTGAGAACGTGTGAGGGAAACAACAGAGAGACACCAGGGTCAGTGGAGAAGGAGGGACAGGAGGTGCTCCAGGTGCTGGAGCCGAGGTTCCTCTGCAGGCCGTGGGGAGGACCATGGTGGAGCAGCTGTGCCCCTGCAGCCCGTGGGGATCCCTGGGGGATGCAGAGATCCACCCAGAGCCCGTGGGGATCCATAGGGGATGCAGAGATCCATCCACAGCCCATGGGGATCCCCAGGGGATGCAGAAATCCACCTGCAGCCCCTGGGGGAGGTGCCCCAGCTGGAGCGGGTGGATGCCTCGAGGAGGCTGTGATCCAGTGGGAGACCTGGTGGAGAGAGGGGCCCCTGCTCCCAGGCTGGAGCAGCCTGTCCATGCACCCTGTGGAAAGAGAGAGACACAGTGCAGCAGTTTTGGGAGGACTGTGTGCCCATGGGGGGAATTCACACTGCAGTTCTGGGAGAACTGCTGCTCGTGAGAGTGGAACCAGGCTGGAGAAGTTCACAGAGAACTATCTCCCGTGGGAGGGACCCCACGGCCTCACAGGGGAAGGACTCCTCTCCCTGAGCAGCGGAAGAAAACCTCGGGTGATGAACTGACCGCACCCCCATGCCCTGTCTGCCTACACTGTCGGTGGGAAGGAGGGAGGCACTGGGAGAAGAAAAGGTGTTTTAAGGGCTTATTTTACTTCTCATTATCCTCCTCTGATTTTGTTAGTAATAAACTCACTTTGTATCTCTAAGTTGAGCCTGTTTTGCCCTTGGAGTGTTTTCTCCCCGTCCTTATCTCAACTCAGGAACCCTTCGTTAGGGTTACCTCTCCTCTGCCCAGCTGTGGCAGGGAAGGGTGAATGAGCAGCTTTCGTGGGTGCCTGGCGTTTGGCCAGCGTCAAACCACGACAGCTCCAAAGACAAGAATTGATGGGACAAATCCTGAGGGAGTCGGTCTGGCTCCTGTCAGCTGGCTCACCGAGATGGGATTGCAACTGCTGTACCTAGTGGACAGCAAAACCACCCAGATGCCTGTGAAATACCCCTGGGACATGCTCCTAACCATGTTCCTAAAACTCCCAGCACCTCTCTGCCCCACTGGTGTGTCTCGCCCATGCCTGCTGGGTAGTGACCGTCATTACCAGCCCTGGCTTCCCAGCGATGCTGATGAGCAGTGTTACACTCCCGGCTGCTGTGCAGAGGGTGAGCCAGCCCATAACATCTGTCACCTTGCTAGTAAAGACACCAAAGAGCAGCACGCTGGGTCCCTGGGCTCACTGCCATGGGGTGCACATCACCCACTGCCCCCTCGGAAAGGTCATTGTCCCCGCCCGGGGCACCAGAGGCTGCACAGCCTGCCGGGCTCCCTGGGGAGCCTTCTGCTGCCAGCAGGGCAATTTGCAACCATTATGGGTTTTATTTCAGAAATTGTTTTCCGACGACTGAGAAGATTAAATTTGAATTGCCGGTTTGTGTGAGGCGAGGAGGGGGAGCGCACTCTGGGTGGAAAAACTGACGGTGAAGCATTGAGCTGCTGGGAGCGGGACAACAGAGGGCACCAGAGATTCTGAATCTGCAGGAAAGCAGGGGATAGACGAAGCACTTCTGGAGCGGACGAGTTCGTTGCTGGGTTCCGGCACTGCCGGGCTGCGGCAGCCGGCCCCGGGGCAGCGGTGCCCTGCCCTGACACCTGCGGCCACCGCGGCCCTCCTGCCCTGCCGGACACTGCGCGTACCCTGCGGCCTTCCTGAGGACCCAGCCCACCTGTCGGCCTCGCAAGGAGCAGGTAAAGGCTTTTAATTGTCCCACACCGGTGTGCTCTGCTCGGCCCTTCAGGGCGTGCCTTCTCACCTCCTGCCGAGGCTCCTGCTTGCCAGCAGAAGGGTCAGTCAGCAGCGGGTGCCCTGGTTTCCTCCTGCTCCCACAGCTCTTCTGCCTCACTGTTCTGCAGCTACGTTCCAGTCAGGGGGGTCTTTGCCCCTTGCTGTGGTTTCCCATTAGGGCTTCTTACCGTGCTGTCTCTCAAGTGTGGGGACACCTGGCCCCAGGCACACGGCCTGGGGAGCTGCCACCAGCTCTGTGCTTACCTGGGGGGCTCGGTGGGGCTGGGATGTCCAGCCCAGTGGGCTCAGCTGTTCCTCAGGCCAGCGGTGTGCAGGCAGACTGGCTTTTTCACTGCAAGGTGACCACAACAGGCAGCCAGGGAACAGCTGCTGGGTAGGCTGAAACTACAGAGGGTCCAAAACCTATGAGGCTGAAAGCCCAAGAGCACTAGGACACCGGCTGTATGTTAGTTCCTCCATAAATTCCACCCTAAAAATGACTGTACGCCTGTGGTTCGGTATTGCCATACCAGTTCTGGTGCTGGGGCAGGGGGTGTGCTTTCCTCTGGGGTTGCCAGATCTGTCTCCCAATCTTGGACACTAAAACCAGTTCACTTACTTCATGCAGGCATGTATTTTCACTACAATTTACATGTAGATCTTTAGAAGCTGCTGACTTATAAGGCAATGTATTTGCAAGAGATTGTAGGAATCTGGGCATTTTCCATGCCTGGCTCATTGTAAACACTTCCTTCATGAGCTGCAGACAAAGTCTGATTCATCCTCCTTGCTGGTGGCGAATGCCCTGAAATATTTAAAGGAAGAGCAGGAGATAGTCTAAGTTCTCGGATTCATGTTTTCTGCCCTAGGAAAATTTTAGCTTCTTACCTTTGAAGGCTGAGACCAGACACACGTGCTCACTTTCCCTTCTTTCTCTGGAGGCCGGTTACCTGCTAGGGCCAGTGGTACCCCTGCTGGGCTGCTCCTTCCCAGCAGAGGAGTGGCTTTGTGCTCATGGGCATAGCAGGCACCCACCCACCAGCCTGCAGCAGCATTCCCGCTGCCCCTGGGAGCAAAGCCACCTGAGCTGCCCCACAGCTTGAAGGGCTCAAGCCCTGAGGATGTTCTCTGGCCTGGCAAGACCCAGAGCAAACCCATGGGGTGGCTTCAGCACCAAAGCAAGGGCCATGAAGGGCAAATGGGGAACACTGCCCAGCTCTGGTGTGGGCTGCCCTAAAGCCAGTGGTTCTGACAACCACAGCAGAGGCAAAGGTAAGGGACAACAAAAATTATCATTCTGCTTTGCAATGACCCAAACTGTTCATACCAGGACTGGAGGGAGGATGAGGCAGGCTTAACCCTGCAACAGCAGCAAGAGAGGGCTGTCTCAGTGTTTTTGTCTTAGCTGGCAGCGAGTGACAGTGTAACTTTGATGGCTGAGGGACTGATGGTGCTGATGAGCTACTGCACCCCTCCAGAGGCTGCCTACAGAAGCAGTGCAGGGACATGAGGAGCTGCAGGGCCATGGGAGGGGGCACTGCCTCAGGACCCAGCCCTGTTGCCGAGCTCAGTCTCATGCCCACACTCTTTCCTTGCAGAGACGGCCCAACATGGACAACTGCACTGAAAGTGATGCACAGGATGGCATTGTGGTACTTCAACTGGTTGTCTACATCCCAGTGATGGCTTTGGGGATCCCACTGAACACAATTGCCTTCTGGGTCTTCTGCTGCAAACTCAAGAGGTGGACCGAGACCAGGGTGTACATGATCAACCTCATCGTCGCAGACAGTTTCCTGCTCTTCACCCTGCCTTTCCTGCTGTATTTTTCCAAGTACAAGCATCCCGTAGACCAGCTGTGTTTTGCCATACAAAACATCTATTTTACAAACATGCCTATGAGCATCTTTATCATCACCCTGATTGCGATTGATCGATACATTGCAATCAAGTTCCCTCTAAAAGCAAAGATTCTTCGATCCCCACTGAAATCAGCTTCTATCTGTGGCTTTCTTTGGATAACACTGATAATTTATTCCAATTTTTTTCCACAATTTCACAGGTCCTGGGAAAGTTGCTGCTTTCGGAGACAATCTATTCAACCTATGTATTTCTCATTATTCTTCAGTATCTGTGGGTATTTTATTCCCTTAGGGATTGTAATTTTTTGCTCAGTACAAGTCATCAGATGTCTAAAAAAGAACATGGCCACAAGCCCTCATGAGACAAAATTACTCCAGAAGGCCGTGCACATTGTTTCTGTGAATTTGTGTGTGTTCGCTGTCTGTTTCTCACCTTTCCACATCGCTCTGCTCTTGCGGTTTGCAGTGCAAGTTGCTGGAGCTTCTTCCCTGCTCTCGGGAGTTACATCCTATATTAAGATCTCTGCATGCTTAGCAAATTGTAACTGCTGTTTGGATGCATTTTGCTATTATTTTGCAGCCAAGGAATTTCCAGAGTTTTCTTCTATGTTCCCCAAGTGTCTATTTAGGAGGTCCAAGGTGAAGCAAAGCGAAGAGTCACAGCCACCCACGGATCAAGTGAAGGCATAAACAAGGTGTAGTGCACGGCAGGTGTTGAGTGCCACAATGCTGCTGAAGTTTTGAGGCACAGGGAATGGAACCACCTACAGTATTTGTCATCACTGTAGGTATAGGTGTATGTACAAAAAGGGGCAACCCCCTCCAAAGGGTCTGATGTTAACTTGAATTTTGTCCTGCTGCCCTCAGTGACTTGACTCCAGCTCTGACTACTGTCTTGTATCGTTGTATCACAGCTCCAGGCACCTCCTGGTGACAGCTTGTCTTGGTTGGCTTCATGGTCCTTCACTTTCAGTGTCTTCTGACTTGTAAACCTCTAAAAAATTTCCTCCTGGGACTGCAAGCTCATATTCTGCTCATTTAAACTTTGAGGCAATTAACTTCCTTAGTGACAACTGACATATAGTTCTCCCACAAGTCTGTCGTCGTGTAGTGACACTCGTTCAGACCACAGTCTGAAACCACTGACTAGACCTTGGTCAAATAAACACACAAAGGACTATTCCCAGCACGAAAAGTATCCCATATCCAAACATTAGGTCCACCTGCTTTATGTCAATTCTTTGGTGGAAGCTGCAGTGAGCAACTGTGCCATAAAAACAGATGAAACTACTCAGGTCATTCAGCTGATAATTTATGTCCCAATTTTCTTCACTGGTGTATTTTTTAATGCTCTGGCATTACTGGTGTTTCACTGCAAGCAGAACAAGTAGCCTCTGTGTGTATGTGTCCAATTTCATCCCTGCACACTGTTTAGCCCTCGTTCTGCCTTCTAAATTCTCTTTTCAAAGACAGGAAAGGATGTGGGAGACAAATAGTGCCTGATCTTAACAACCATCTATTGCTTAAGGAGATGTGTGAGTCTTGTCACCTTTGTAGCCATCAACAAATATGCTGCTATTAGCTACCCTCAGAGAGCAAGAGGCTTCTTGACAGACATCCCTTACTATCCAGGCAAGTGGTGCTCAGCAAGGAAAAAGACTTCTACTTCAGAAACAGCACAGAAACATTTTTGGATCTAGGATTCCCTTCTGGGACTTTGCATCTCATTGCTTATAATGAATGCCTGTTCCAAAAAGATTATTATGCTTTTTTTTATTATTTTGAAAAAAAGAGATGAAGATTCATATCAACCTGTTCACCTACTGTTAATCTAGAAAGCAAACAACTTGCTTTTTTTTGCAGATCCAGTCATGCTCATGTTTTCTTCCAGTTAACATGGAGAACTTGTTCAATTTCCAATGGGCTCCAAATAGGTCATCCATTCTGAAATACAGAACAGCAATGCTTTTATACATGTGGCCTCACGTATAGGTCTCATAGTGTAGTGTAAGTGTTCCTTTTTCTCATTGTAAAAGGGAAATTAGTTGACTTCACAATCCCTGTCATCATTAAGTGATATTTTTTGCTATTTCCATTGAATGCTATGAAAACAAACAAAAAAAAATCCATACTTTTGCAAGTGAAAATAAATGTGTGTCACAGTAATATATCTATAAATAAATATTCATTTATTACTATTATACATCAGAGTCCTCTACTCTCAATGCTAAACCTATACTGGAGATTGGGAGAAAAGGCTTTGCTACTAAGATAAAAGCTCTGCCTTAGAGCAGGGTACCTAACAGTGAAACCCAAAGATGAGCAAGGAACTTTCTGATTATCTGAAGATGTATGTTCTGCCTTGGACAAAAGTTATTACCAGTTTATATGTCAAGTTTAGGATGGGCATCCTCCTTCAGTTTGAACAAAGCCTCAGCTCCCTGAGTCCTCCCAGTAAATGGAACAGATGAGTTACCAGACCCTGGGCCACAGCAAACTACTGGCCAGCATCCAGCACTGTAGTAGCAATCCAGGGGGATGGCGACATGCTTATCCCCAAATCTTTTCCATTTCCTAGCACAAGAGTCTGGGAAATGATAGTGGGGACCAGCCACAGCTGCCAAAGTCCATCAGCTGCCCCAAACAGCAAGGCTGAATCATTGCATTTTACCAACATTTCTGCAAGATACAACTTTTCTGTCCCTTAAAAGAAAAAAATGCTAATAATGGTTTCCACTTCAGGCTTGAGAGAAAATAAAACCCACAAGGAAAAGCCTACAAAGTGATTCAGAATCTTGTTTTTATGAGAGTGAGTGAGTAGCCATCGGATAAAGCATTTTTGGCCCTCCTATGCATGGAAGGCAGGGGCTGGCATAAGACAGTATTTTGCTGTTTGGTGGCATTTGGGCAGGCCTGAAACCTGAGTTCTTACCAGAGGTTTGATCTCCAGGGGGCTGAAGGACACATAGTGGGGAGCTGTGGGCTGGGTGCTGCTTTCAGGGATTGGAGGGATCTCTGATTTTGTTTCCTTGGCGCAGCACAGCTGTTCCAGTGGTGAGCCCTGCCCGGCAGCCTCCAGGGAGCTCCACAAGCACTGAAGCAGCATCAGGCACTGGGGAGCACAGGCTTTTCCATGCCCTGCCCAGTGTGTGTGCAGAGATACACCGCTGGTGCCTGGTGCTGCAGCGGGGTGGGAGGGCTGCAGCACAGAGAGCCCTGACGGCGTCTTCTGCCCCGGGCAGTTCCGTGCCGTGCTGAGGAAGGGGAAAGGGGAAACAGCCCCAACAGCCAGGGCTGGCCCCTGTGTGGGATTGGTGCACTAGCCTCACACTGCCATTTCACAGGCTGTCCATGCTAAAAATAACACTGATGTGTTTTGCTCTCAGCCCCGCAGTTCTCTTTTGGTCAAGATCTGCTGTAGCACCATCCCATCCTGCCGTGAGAAGGCCAGGAAACAAACCACATGGGGCAGAGGCACTGCACGGCCCGGGCACTGCAGGGGAGCCAGAGTCCTGTGTCCCTCTCCCATGTGTGGAGGTGGTACCAGTACCCCCCTCCCATCTTGCCAGGGGCTCTGCCCCACTGTGATATACCTGCAGCCAGCAGGACACAGTCTCTGGGATGCAGGGGAGATGGAGATTTTCCCTGGCAGGGAAAGGAGGCAGGAGCCCATCAATCTGTCTGTCAGCAGGCCGTACCAGTGGTTCTTTACCTTACAGGAATATTTTGCCCCACTGGCTACTTTCGTTAAGAAAATCACTTTTCCAGGCACAATGTGGTGGGTGCTGGTGTCAGTGCAAGGTCCTTTGGAGCTCCCTGCAGGCAGCACTGCAGCCTTTACAGGCACCAGTGCTCTGCAGGGCTGTTGGGCCCCGGAATGCCCTGCCCGAGAGCTGCCAGCAGGGAAGTGAGAACGCAGCACAAGTGTCACCTCCACTGCGCCACACGGTGACAGCACTCCCAGGACTGAGACAGGCTGAGAACTGCAGAGACAGGGGAAATGCCAAGTGAGCGTCGTTGGCCCATGGCAGGGGTGATAAAACCTGTGACCGCATGGAAGGAGGGAACCGTGAGCAGCTGCAGCCGAGGGTGGCTGATGGGGAGACGAGGTGGAGAGAAGAGAAGGCTGGGGATCCTGATGCAGCAGGGGCCAGGTATCAGGCACAGACCCAACAGCCTCAGCAGGAGACATGTAAGTTCTCCCCAGACAGCACTTTATCCTAGCTTTGCCTCCTGGTAGCTGGTGTTGAGTTTGCTTTGACACATCCTGGTGAACCTGCTGCTCACAGCCAGCTGCTTTGGGCCTGGTGACAGGGCTTGTCCCTCTCTTGAGACCTCACTGGGCTGATGAGACCCTCATATGGCAACCACAGCACCAAGCTCTGGATGGGAACCTTCACACCAGAGAGGTGCTATGAGCTGAGCCCCTCCAGGCTTGATTTTGACTGCTCATGGCTTATAGCACTAGTGATTGCCTGGACATAGACAAGAGGAGTGTGTGAACAACACTTGGGGATGATGCAAAGTTTTCTATACAGTGATGAAACTATCACAACCCAGAAGCTGGATGACTTTGAAAACTAAAGTACCAACAAGGACCATGACATAAAAATGTTGGTTGGGGATCAATGAGCTGGGCACACCAATATGTCATAACTACTTGTAAGCATTCACCAAGAAGCAGCCCCAAAGAAAAGGGGTTTGTAAGGTAAACTCCATACTGACTGTACACTGGCACGGAATTATTCTCAAGGGCTGGCTTGTGATGTGCAGACAGACAATGCAGAAATACTCTGGAAGTTTCTTTAAGATGACCTGAAAAGTGGAAAACGGAAATACGTTTGCCCAAGACAGCAATTCAAGGTACTAATATCAGGACCTGTAAGCTCATTGATGAACTTGTCTGAGCTTTTCTGGTAAATCGGCTGCCATGGGGAGCCCGAGAGCAGCCCCTGGGCAGCAGGTGCCTGCAGACACAGAGCAGTCACAAAGCCAGCAGGTCACAGGGTCACGGTGCCACGTTTCCTCAGAATTGCTGGCTGAGAAGAACTATGGAAGACAAGAGAAGTACTGTGATTCAGAGTGAAACACTTCATAATAATCACAAAACTGCCTGCAAACCACTGCCCTCACCTCTCCAACAGCTGCAGGCCTGGGGACCTGTTAGGGCTGTTCTGTCCCAGGGCTCAGCCAGTGTGACAACAGAAGCCACTCCTGCTCCAATCCCAACAGGGGTGGCACTCTGGAAGGCAGAGAGAAGACCTCAGGACCTTCCAGGGCAATGGTTCCTCTCCAAGCACAGTCTGTTGAGCACGGAGGGTCAACAGGCACTGCCCACTGAGACATCAGGCAATGGCAAGTAAAGCAAAGGAAAAACCCAAAGCCATTCCACCGCCAGAGGATCTGCTGCAGGGATGCACAGCAGACAAGCCTTCCACCTCACTGCAGGACTATTGCAGGCTCCTCAGTCAACAGGAGGAGGTACAAGCCACACCAGTGGTGACAGAGGAAGCTCTGCCCTGGGGAAATGTTCAAAAGGGGTATGGGTGCTTCGTCAGCCAGCGTTGCTGCTCTCACAGCCACCAGAAGCTGGTTATCACAGGACACCTTGCTGGTCATGTGCAAGGAGCACTGCTCATCGTGCCTGCACTGCACTCCACGGCTGGGCTGGAGGAACTCGCTCTCTCCAAGGACAGCAAGAGAACAGGTAATTTCTCCTGGCTGTTTACTGACAAGGTTATTTGAATTCTGCAAGGCATGGCCTTTCCCCAGCCATGGTGGGACACCAGAATAGCGATGGAGAAAGAGAGGGCTGGAGCCAGTGTATTTTCAAAGGTTCATTTTGATACTGGTCACATCTGACATGTTTTTAGATGCTTAAGGGCTGTCTCAGCCTTTGCTAGATCTTCGCTAGGTCTCCCTGTTACGATCTTCCCTTATATCTTAGGGGCTTGTAACGCATTTCGCATGTCCAGAGGACAGAGCTGCGGCAGATATCTGCTGTACCACATTCCCCCACCTCTTCAGAGGTTTCCTGGCATGATTCCTCTGCTGCATGATTTTCAAAGCTAACCACGAGCCACAGATGCACATAAATGCTGCAGCACTGCCTTATGGTTTGCTCGCTGGGAATGCTTTTGAGACCCATGAACCTTCGCCCATGGAGCCACGTTCCCCTTGCAGGGAAGACCCAAAGGCATGTCAGACGTCCTGGGTCTTTTCTTTCCATGAACAGTTGCACCTGGAATATGCTTCTGCATTAACTCATCCAAAGCTGGAGGGCAAACAGCAATATTGCCCTTAGATCCAAGGTGAGAAAACCACCCACTAGAGCAAACACAGCTCATCTCTTTCACATGGCTGCTGATCACATTCCTGCCAGGGCATCGGTGAGCTTCTTTTGTCTCGGAATTGTGGCAGTTTGCTCTAATACTTCTGAGATAAAGACCAGCTTTGAAAATTCTTGAAAGGCAGTGAGGGTTCTCCGATTCTCACTGCAGACCTCTTGAGTACAGGATTCAATGGCAGCTGAAACTAGTGAGAGATATACTAATAAGAGATACACTAATAATTGCTGGTATCACTAATGAGAAGTGATGCAGAGACACCTCAGGACTGAAGGAGAGGACAGCTGTCCTTCTGCCGCACATCTCCTGGAACATTTTAAGCTGTGAGGACGCTGGCTGGCTTCCAGTGAGCCCTGCTAGAAGGGAAGGGATGAGAGCTGGGTTTAGGCATCTGCTTTCCACTGTCAAATGTTTGCAATGGCTCACATAACTCCTTGCTGCAGGATATCTGCTGCTGCCTGATCCAAGTCTGAGCCAAAATAGGGGCCCAAGCCCTTTTCCCTGCCACCCTCCAGGAGCAGTCTTCCCCGCACAGGACCCAGGGAGTATCTAAGTTTTTCTCTCCTTCACAACTGATCGGGAGTGAAGGGACAGGCTTGTGTCCCTGTCCCTCTTCTTCCCACTAGGTACCCTACACCCACCCATGCACAGCCATCCCAATTGTCAGGTTTTTGTGGCTGGTAAATCCTTGAACTCTCTCAATTAGAATTAATCACTGATTTAGTCCAGAACCTCCCTTGTAAAAGGCTTTATTTGCTTTTGCAGGAACTGTACCTTTTGATACCCCCAAAATGAACCGCAGCAGCTGCAATATCACAGCCTATGAAATATTTTCTCTTGTCCAGCTGTGTGTTTACATCCCAGTTTTGATTTTGGGCATTGTGCTGAATGTGTTGGCACTGTGGGTTTTCTGCTGGAAACTCAGCAAATGGACAGAAACCAGAGTATACATGGTCAACTTGGCTGTGGCTGACTGCTTGCTGCTCTTCACCTTGCCATTTAAAACCTTGTCCCAGTTCCAGCACCTGAAGGCAGATGGATGGTGCCTGGTTCTGGAAGGTGGCTATTTCATAAACCGCTTTATGAGCATCAGTATCATCACCTTCATAGCTGCTGATAGGTACCTTGCAATCAAGTACCCTTTGAGATCCAAGGCACTGAGGTCACCACTGAAGGCAGCTTTTGCCTCTGGATTTCTTTGGATAGTCATCATCTGTGAGACTTCCCTCATCAAAAGCTTAGAGGACCGAGGACAAGATGACCTTTGCTTTGAGAAATCTTCTGTGACGCCCTCGGTGGTCACACTGTGTGTCATTATTACGGGGTTTTTCATACCACTGGTCATCTTAAGTTACTGCTCCATACAAACCATCGCAGAACTCACGAGAAAGAGGAATGAGAACTGCCACAATGAAAAGCCAACCAGGAAGGCTGTCTACATCGTGTCTGCAAACATGGCTGTGTTCATCATATGCTTTTTGCCTCTTTACGTCGGGCATCTCCTCCGCTTCATAATGGACTCCGTCAGCTCCGACTGCTCGGCAATACAGAGCATTAACAACTTCGTTCACTTCGCCTCCATCCTCGCAAACACAAACTGCTGCCTGGATGCCATTTGTTACTACTTTGTCAACAAGGAATTTAAGGAAGCGTCTTCCATGCTAGCAAAGTCCAAATCTGAAGCCAATGAAGAAGCTGGAATTCAGCTCTCACATGTAACAAATTAAATGCAAAACACATACAGCGCACATTCTACATTTGCTGTGTTCAACTGGGACTCACTAGCAGGGTTTCACACTTGCTTTCTATTAGAGTGGGATGGAGGGACATTCTACTAATGGGAAACATTCAGATTCATGATTCAGCTCTGATTCAGACAACCACAGCGGTCCAGATCCTGATCTAATGATGTAGATTGCTGCTGACAATTCTCTGCCTTATGCAAATTTGTGTAAAATGATAGATTTCCCCTGCCAAAAATCCCCTGTCTTTCATTTTCCCAGGAAACCCAAAAGAAGCACAGGCAGTGGTAAAGGATTGGGTTTTGTCCCTCATCCCCACCTTGGATCAGTGTTTGTGCAGCTGTGACAAACAAACAGAAGCTATTCCAAACATTAAAAAAAAAAAAATCTGAGTGAAACCACTGCGGAAAAAGAAAGGATGGTGTTTCTGTAAGTCACAAACATACTGGTTTTTAGTTGCTAATAATGCACAATCCCATAACAGAGGCATATTTAGCTTGCTTTAGAGAACTTTACAGCCATGTAACAGCTACAGAATGGTCATCATTACAATACAAGGTCAGAAGAAATTGCAATTGCTTGTAGTGGAGAAAAACTTCACATCAAAAATGTTTGAGTCAAATGGCATTAAAATTAAGTAAAAAACCCGGTGCAGGGCAGTGGGAATAAGGACTCTGTATTAGGACTCTATTCAAGTTTATAATGTAAAACACTGTCTCAAGAAAGTGGCAGCAAAGCTGTTCCAAAGAAATCAACCTAAATAAAGTTGTGTCACTAGCATGGAATTCAGTTTCTCAATGAGTTAAATGGAAAAGGTGGGAGGCTGCGTGGTAGAGGACCTGCTCTGCTGCCTGTCCAGGAGGGACAGCTCCCTGTTGTCCAGGCACGGGGCAGTGGGCATTGAGCTCCAGCTGAGACTGGGATTTTCTAAGGCAGAGCAGAGCACCCCACCCGTGATGCACTTACCACAAACACCTAAGGAGCTAAAACCACTACGTAGCCTCAGACCACACGCCCTGGGCTGGGATGTGCCACGCACACACCTCCGCTCACACCTCCTAACCCCAGGCTGGGCTGCCATCCACCTGTACGTGCTGGGCCCAACCCTGCTGCCCCAAAAACATCCCTCCAGTTCCCACACCCAGCCCTGCCTTTGTGTCACCTCCTATTCAAGGCAATGCCAAAAGGAGGAATCCCCTCAAGGAGAGCCCCTGCTGCAGACAATGGTTGAGCAGAGCCCTCCATCCACCTGGGCAGTGGCTGTTCTGCTGCAAAGCCCTGACAGTTTCCTGAGGGGATGCAGGCTTCTCAGCACGCTTGCCAGAGATTCAGGTAGAAATGGGGATATCTGCTCTGTAATCACCAAAATCTGAAAGCAGAATCTCTCCTTTGCTTACTACACAGTGGGGAGGGAAAGGAGGAGAGGCTCTGGCTGCAAAGACCTTTTAAGGAGATTGGTTTATCTCCCCTTTTCTACACTTGCATTTTCTTTGAAAAGATCAAAGCAGTAACGAAGGTTGTTGTGCATGCAGAGACGGATCATCTGCTGCTGGCTCAGCCCCAAGGGGTGGCAGGGCCCTGGCCCTGCTCAGCAGGGCCCACACCCTGCTTCCCCAGCCCTGTGTGCTGATGGCTCTCCTGCATCGCTGTATAACATACACCTTTGTGATCTGATGGATTGTTCCCCAGTAAAGCTCAACAGATGTTTAAGATTCCCTCCCCAGTGTAGGATTTATGTGGTGAGAGCACGGTGATTTGAGAGATAACCTGATTGCCAGCGTGTTTTTTCTATACTTCCAGTCTCACCAGCATGGATGTGAGCTCTTCAGAGGCGAAAGCTCTGCAAAACCAAACAGCTGTCTTAGATGGGCAAGAAAAAACCACTTCTACTCCACTAACCGCTAATAAAAAGGGTGGGGGAGGTAAAAAGCAGCCTATAAACAAAGCATTTCCGAGCACATTCTGCTAACCCACCTAACTTCTAGTAACGCCTCTTCCTCTGGTAGCCATTCACCCAGAGACACACACCATGAATGCCTGGCCTGAGGCAGCCAAGCTTCCTCCCCACAGAAACCTCACAGCAGAGCCTCTGCACATCTGTGTGTCCTCAGGTGCTTACCAAGGTTTAGAGGGGGGGAGCCTTGGAGGGGCTGTGCAGTAGACAGTTGGGTTGTGCAAGTGCAAGATGGTGCTGGGCAGGGATGGCCTCACTGCCACAGCCAGCCTCTGCAGCATCCCTGGGCAGGGAGTGCAGAGATGGTCCCACTGCCACAGCCAGCCTCTGCAGCATCCCTGGGCAGGGAGTGCAGAGATGGTCCCACTGCCACAGCCAGCCTCTGCAGCATCCCTGGGCAGGGAGTGCAGGGATGGTCCCACTGCCACAGCCAGCCTCTGCAGCATCCCTGGGCAGGGAGTGCAGGGATGGTCCCACTGCCACAGCCAGCCTCTGCAGCATCCCTGGGCAGGGAGTGCAGGGATGGTCCCACTGCCACAGCCAGCCTCTGCACCATCCCCAGCAGAACCAACACCACCACTCCTGATGGCTGCCCAGGAGTATATATATGTATATATATGTATATAAATATATATATATATATATACACATATATATATGCGCCCCGGTATATTGAAGGCAAAGAGGTAGCACAGCACGTTTCACTCTTAGAAAAAGCTATCCCTTTGATGTAGGACTGAAATTTGTGTTCTTCACCATTCAGGCAGGGCAGTCAGGGATTTAAGTGTACTTGCTGAAATATGCAGCACAAGGACCAAGAAACCCCCTTGAGCTCCCCAGCTACAAAAAAAAAAAGTAAAACCACTGGTTTATACTGTTCTGTTTATTCACTGACTTTTGCTTTTCCCATCTGGAGCTTTTGGGCTGATTTAGTAGAAAGAGTGTCCTCTAAATTCATGACCCACCTGGCCAAGCTCTCCCACCCATACAGAGAAGAGGTAAGGGAAGAATTAAGCAGTGAGGAGGCAGCAGTGATACACAGATATTTCTGGTGGGCTCAGCAACCTCTGGGAGACAAGGGGGATCCAAGAACTTGCCAACAAGATACTGATTCTTCCACCACTGCCTGGAGGGCAGGCAGCCCTCACCCCCCATACAGGCAGACCATAACTATCCAGGTGGTGCAGGCCTTGCCTGGCTTGCTTTTATCTTGCTGCAAAAACCTCTCACCACATCCGCCAGCTTTTGAGTATGTGCAATTTAACCTTCATAGCATAGGATGCACTCTGTCTTTCAGATTTCTCAGGTTTCTCTGGAGCCAAGTCTGGACAACATCAACATTGTACTTGCCAGGTGATGAGGGCACAAGGGTGAGAAGGGCTGGAACCTCCACCTCTCAGACTGGCCGAGCAGGCGTCTCCCAACCTGCACGACTTCATCCTGCCCTCGTCAGGCCACGCTGCAGGACACAGGCAGCACAAACATCTTGCACTGGCATCTCCTACATTATGTTAATTCTATGATTCTATGAATTGATGACAAAGCTGGATGCAGCCAGTGTCATTCCTGTCAAAACCAGTGAAGGGATATGTTACAAAACCAGATGGAAGCAGAACAGCTGCAGCACTGGAGGTGGCTGCACAGGCAGGACACACACAGAGTGCAGGTTCACATTCAAACCTCTCTCTGACTTCCGTGTTGTTGCTCACAGAGGACCGGTAACATCTCACACCAGATTTCTTGCTTGGGGCTTTCCATTTGCTTTTGTTGTCACAATTTAAACGAACCCTGCTGCCTACCAGGGCGGCTGACTGAAAAATGAGAGTTCAACTGAATGTCAGGTGTGGGGGGGAAGTGTGAAAGCTGCTACCAAAAAACTGTGACATACTTCAAAATCATTTTTATCGAAGAAGAAAAAGAGGACACTTCTGGGGAAGTGAAAATAGGGGTGGCTCATTATCGTTAGCTTGAAGGAGACGCAATCTCTCAGTTTCTGAATGAAGTCTCAGAGAAATCACTGGGTCACTCTAAGGGGATGAGCTGTCCCATGTGGGCAGTGTATGCACCAGCCAGAAACAGTGTCTGACACCCTGCACTCCTCATTCCTCAACATGCTAAAAGGCTGCAGCATCTGCAATCCTGTCCATCAGAAACCCTGGCAGCAGTCTGCCAGCAGCTTTGTTTTACTAACTTCAGAATTCCATTTCTGCCTGCTAACATTTTTCTACCAAGGTGAACACTCTCTAATTCTACCTTTCTGGCCCTTGGCTCTCCAGCCAGGCTCCCTGCTTTGGTTCAGTAAAAATTTGGCACAGATATTTCAAGCCTGACTTCTATCAAGCCTCAAAATTGCAAGAGCAAGTCTGTAAGCCTCTGGCCTTTGGTGGGTACCACAGCCCACAGTACCTTGCTAAACCCTTGCTCTATGATGCCATATAAAAACAGGTTCCAGAAGCACCATATTTCCCCTAAAAGTCACATTGCACTGACTGGGGACCAAAGGACCAGCTTTTCTCAGTGCCACAGCAGAGACTCGGCACCATATCTCCACCACACCATCACTCACACCCCTCATGGGTCACACAGCTCCTCACATTGCTGCCCCTGTTCCATCACTTGCTTACATTTACACTTATGCCTGTCACAAAGGTTACCAACAACTTTTCCTGAGAAGAGCCCTTGGTGGCAGAAGGAAAGGAGCTGCCTGATCTGATCTGGTTCCGTGGCAGAAAGGCAGCAACAGGCATTGGCTCACCAGCCAGTGCGGGCAGAAAGCCAGGAATGGTCTCGGGGCAGGAAGGAAGAGATTCTTGTTGAAGCTATAATTTAACAGTACGATCTTTTACTGCTGCTCACTTCCTTTCCTTGCTAATTATTCTGCTGAATGGAAGAATGCAGCTGATGCTCCAACACCTTTCTACTCCCCCCACTGACAACTAAACAATCATGGAGAATTAAGTCCTTTATTTTACCACTCCGAGGCTGCTTCCTGTCACATTCTGGACACTGACCATGCCAGGCTGGAGTGCCCTTGGGGCTGCTGACTGTCCCTGCTGCCAGGCCCAGGGGCCAGAGCAGGCTGTGTGCCTGGGAGGAGCACACCCACCAGCCAGGGCCCTTTGCCACCACTGGATCTTTGCTCTCTGCCACGGCAGTTACAGGGTTTCATCTCGAGTCGCACGGTGACATTCACAGAGCTTTCATGATTTTAGAGAGGGAGTGGGTTTGGTTTCTGTTTTGTTTTTAAAGAAACAGAACTTTGAAACATGTTAAAGGTGAAGTAAACTGGGCAATAATAAAAGATAAGTGACTTTAATAACATGACTGGAATTCGTTCTTTTGCCACGTGGCTGGGATCAAATGGTGAGTTTTGCCCCTTTGGGAAGAGCAGATGATATTTTTGGTAGGCAGAGACCAGCAAGGGATGATCTCACCTCCTGACTCCTGGGGGATGGATGGCCTGCAGTGGTCCCAGCTCAAATACAACAATAACTACAACAAAACTGCTCTAGATACACACATTTGGGGTTTGGTGGGGATTTTTGTTTGTTTTTCAAGATTCTTCTCTTCTCACCTCTCACATCAGGGGCCTCAGATCTATTTCAGTCACAGCAAGAAGGTTTCAGTAGAGGCAGAGGCTTTACCAGCTCCCTTGCTAGGCAAAGCACAATGTAGGAAATGAAAGCCCTGCAATGAGCTCCTCTGCTTTCAGATGCTCAGCTCCTGCTGGGCTGCCCAGGGACAGACCACCTGGACACCCACTGCCTTCCCCCAGTGAAAGGGAAGTGGATCCCACCACCTGCCTGCCTGGGACAGGGATCCTAACCTGTCAGCATTCCCCACTGGTTTTCAAAAATATAAAACAAAGATTTAAAAAAAAAAAAAGAGCAAGTGAGAAAAAAGGCCTCCCACAAAGATGTGGGCACAGCAGAAAAAGCACTCTGTTTCGAAAAGGTTTCCCAGAGTTTGCATTTTTTTGATGCAGATTTGCATCACCCCAGGTCTGGACTGTGTTGCTGGTGACAATTTATCCACATGATCATTGTGAAGCAGATTTCAAGTGAAAATACTAAAACCAGTTATGGAATCCAACCCATTTCTGGTTGGTTTTGGTTTTGGTTTTTTTAATCAATTCACATGGGCTTTTGTTTGCCAATAAATGCCAGGCTGACGTTGTTTTCACTGGTGTATTTCAACAATTTCCTCTTCCTCATAAACACATATCCTCACTTCTCACTTTACCTTCCCTTGAAACATTTCCCTTCCCTATTTAATATTTTAACATTTTTATTTTCCTGGTAAAAGTGATGCAGGGAGGGCGTGACCTTCTGCTTTCACATGGGGCTGTGTTAGCCAGAGGTTAAAGAGTGTGAGTCACTTCAGTTTCCAGTTCTTCAGTTTCCAGCTGCACAAAGGCACAGCACATCAGATGGCATGGACAGAAGAAAGAGATCACAAAAGCTGATTTTTGAGCAGTTCAAACTTCCCCCCCAGTGCTGGCAAAGGCCCTGACAGTGCAAAGGTTTCAGCCGGGGTCAGAGGAGGCACACGGGACACGCAGCTCCCTGGTGCAGCACACACACTTTGCTCCCTGGCTTTTGGCTCTAATGGTACTGATCTGCATGGCCTGTCCCCAGCACAGGCACTGGCCTGGCCTCTCCCCCTGCATGGTTCATTCCTGGCTCTGCACTGGAGCCATCCCACAACCCTCTCCTCTGTGGAAGGATGCATAGGGAAGCTCTGGTAGTCTTTCAGGCCCATCCATGGTACAATAAATGCCCTCCCTTGGCTCCAGGTGTGCATTTACCTCCCCTTCCTCCTCCAGACTCTGCAATGGGAATCACCCAACCCAGTGCCACTTTTCATGCCCAGCCAGTCCCAGCATCCTTCTGCAACTGGAAACTTTTTGCCTTATATTGCTGTGACAGAGGAGAGAAATGGGGGAACAAGGTCCAGAGGAAAATCAAGCTTTCGAAATTGCTGTTTCAGTAATGACACTTTCCAGAGCATGAACTGTGCAGCAGTTTTATCTTTCAGAAGCTTTCCTTCCTCAGGTGGTTCTGTTTCATCAAAATCTGGCGCTTGCCAGGGTCACCCAATGTCACCACACCATGCCAGAAGCTGGACTTGCCAGCAAACAGTCCCACAGGATCCAGCTGCTAGGCAAAACCTCCCTTCCTCCTCTGCCAGCAGCTGCAGGAACAGCGGCTTCCCCCTCCCCTGGGAAAAGCTGGACATGGCCAGGATGAGGCAATGAAAGAGGACAGGCTGCCATGGAGGAGGGAGGTAGAAGTTCCCATGCCTGCAGGGCGAATTTAATTCAGCAGCCCTGTGATACTCCCAACCCAGCCTGAAGGTGCCCAGTGCAGCTCCCGGTGAGGAAGCATGTGCACCACAAGAATTTCCATAAATGCAAGTGAAAGAAAGAGAAAGAAAACAAACAAACAAAAAAAAAGCCAAAAAACTCACCTAACAAACAAAACCCAAAACAACACACAAAACCAAAAAAAAATTCTGAACAAGAAAACTAATCTATCTACTGGCTATAGAAAAGGTGACTCATGACAAATTCTTGGGTGTGCAGAGATATGGCCACCAAACAGGGAAATAAGAGGTTCCTTAGAAAACTATGGCTATTTCCATCAGCCATTTGGACTCACCCTTTCCAGGTCTGGGGGATTTTTTTCCCCTTTTATTATCATCATCCTCTTTAAATGATCTCAGAAGCAGCTCAGCCTTTGCAGCACTCAGAGGCAGATTTTGGTGGTCAGAACTGGTTGCTGCTACTGAGTTACCCTGACAAGTGCTGAGCATCCTGCCCCAGCATGGACTAGTCACCCCTGCCCAGGGCATTTTTGGTGTGTTATCAACGACAGCAAAATTTATCTGATAGAAAGCCAAAAAACCACTAAAAGCAACCAGACAAACAAACCAAAGCTTCAGAACCTTTTCTGCAAGAAGCACACGACTTTTACCTGTCTCTTTGGCACTGTCTCACGCTCCTTTCCCTTTCCTTTGTTAAGAATAACCATTCCTAACCTAAGGCCAAGATGGAACGGTCAGAATATATTTATTACAAACAGCAGCACCAAATTCAGGGATCTCTCCAGGCTGCTCTGTGGACCTACAGCCCCAGCTGTCATCATGGAGGTGTGAGCATGCCGACAGCCTGAATCTGCCAAGGCAGAGGTTGAAACCACAACACGAGGCCTTTTCTTTTCACTGGGGCACGTGAGCTGTGCAAGCCCCTTTCCTCCTGCAGCAGGTTTTGCTGCCCATCCACCAGCTGCTCCCCTGATGCTGCAGATTGTGGCGCTGCTGCGAGGCAGGGACACAGTGATGGATAAGCAGCAGGCCTGGCAAACAGCAGCATTTTGGCATGCAAGGGAAAAACACACCTGCTCTTCTCTACAGGGTCAATTCACAGATAAGGGCAGGAGGTGCCAGAGCTCTTCCCCAGGCCTGTGTTCACCCTCTTGTCATTAAAGATGTTTCTAAGCAATGCTGGTATGGGTGGTTGGGGTCTTGGTTTCATGACAATCCACCGGTTTTCTCTAAAGCATTTACAGCTTATTCTGGTGCAACCTCACCCACCTTCCCAGTGGCAGCAAAGACCAGTCTAACCTCTCCCAGTGCAGGGCCAGTGTGGCTTCACAAGACCATTAACCACCCTCTGCTCAAGCGGGCACAGGGAATTCAGAGCGTTTTGGTGCTCGGTGAAGTCCCTTCAGTGTCACAGCTTGACAAAACAGCCCTCAGCTGTGAAAAGCAGCCCAGAGAGGAAGGTGAGTGGCTGATAACCCCCAACCAGCAATCCTCTTCCTCACACAGAGCAGTGATTATTCAAGGTCTGTCCCTCCAACCCATCCATGTGGGAATGAAACACCCAGCAGGGCAAAGTCCCCAAGGGCCAGGACCCTCCTTCTGCACCCTCATTTACCTATTTTATTACCAACCTCCACAGATAAATTACCGACCACCAACCTGAAAAATGCAGGAGGAACCATCTTTCAACCTTCTTCATGTGACCTTTTTTTTTCTCTTCTTTGTGTCAAGAGTGTCGCCCTGAATTTTGCAGCTCTTCGATGTTTTCATTTCTGTAACAAAGTTCTCACACACTTTCTGTAAACATAGCCATGTTTTGCTAACTGTCCTTATTGTTTGCATTCCATTCTCCCTAGGAGGAGACCTTTGATGGATCTTTCCTTTGACCAGCGTGATTGAGAGGTGGTAATTTCTCCCTCCAATCCACGGTGATTCCTAAGAAGATATATAATAAAGAGCGGGCCAATTTGGCCCCCTTCTTTCCTGCCTTCTCTCTGAGACTGGAGTTCGTGTGTTCTTTCGTGTCCAAGTGTGACACAAGAGTAGACTGCCTCTGATCAACAAAGCCTAAGCCACTAAATGGTTTGTTTCCAGCACATCTGGCTCAATAAATGACCCATATAAGAGCAAAAAACCATAGATGTCAGTAACTTAGGGAAGTTCAATCAACCAGAAAGTTGTCACAAAGAAAGAAAAAATATCTGAGCTTTCATTTTAAGACAACGGTTAAAGAACAAGTCTCCATAAGTGATCCTCTATAATTTCTAAAATCCTGGTTTGAGGCGAAATATTGTGGACACAAACCTCAGTCTCCAGTGGGAAAGTAAATAATGCATCAGTCAGAATAAAGAGAAAATAACTCCTTTTTCTGCCTTTTCCCCCATGCTGGTGACAAAAAGTAGTAGTGTGACATAAGAGGAACAGAAAGCATGTACACATCTAGCAGAGACAGCAGATATGGCAGTGGCTGCAGCATGCAGTCAGGGAAAATAAAAGACAATTATTTCCTGATGCATTAAGCTTGTAAAACCAGAGAAATTAGGAATTCCCCATGACTAATATTTCTGAGCAGAGAGCATGGGTAGTTGACTAGAGATTATTTTTTGTTATAAACTGCTTTTTCTTGAACTCCCCATTCTAAGATGTTCTGCATGAACTTGAAGGTTTAGTAATATTCTCCACATGGGAATTCCAGACTAAAAGTAGGCTTTTTTTTTTTTTTTTTCCCAATACAGTGATTAATCTCTGTGCTAAGATGCCTTTTCAAGTGTCTGAAGAAATTTCACTCTGGGTCTTTTGAACTCAACCATCTTCTCTCACTGGTAGCCACAGCTTCTTCCTTCGGCTCGGATTCAACTCTGCTACACCGTATTAGCAAATCCTGTGAGCCCCTGGGCCCCCCTCTCAGCACAGAGCTCCTGTTTGTGGGCAGCCAGAGAAAACATGCAAGTGCATGAACTCCCTGCCCTCTCATGAGGAAGAGCCTTGCACAGAAATCAGCCTCTCCCCCTACAGCTCACCTCCCCACCAGGGTTTTTTCCAGCTGTGCTCAGGCTGATAGGAAGCAGCAATCCAGCAGAGCCCATGCTGCCCCAGTCCCTCTGCTGCAGTGCTGGCTGTCTGCAGCACCTGAGCCCAGGGAACTCGGGGTGTGCAGGGCCCTGGACCTACCCTGCAGAGCTGGAACACCATCCTTGCTCTGGCAGGCTGGAAAACCACCGGATACTTTCCCAGGCTACTGCAGCCTGTAGTTTGGGAACCTCCCAGATCAGAGACTGTTTCTTTATGTAAAATGGCCCACCAGGGACATTTCTGCTTTCCATGAGCACACAGAAACACGTACAATTAACCACTCTATCCACATCTGGCTTCTGCAGCGTAGTCAGCACATCCCTGCACCTGCCACAGCTTGGTGCACCTCACAGCAGGCAGAGCAAAAGGGGCCAGCTACAGCCAGTGCCCACCAGGTAAATCCTGAGCTGGATGCTGCTCTGAATGGAAGACATCTGCACACACCCAGAGCTGCCAAAGCTGAAGGTTGCTCTCCAAAAGGCCCAAGTTATGCTGCAGGGTTGAACGAAGTGTCAAACCACTACAGGGGAACTTCCCCTCTGTCTGAAACTAACTCCAGCATGCCTGCGAGAGGAAGGGAAGAAGGGGGCCTTAGAAAGCAGGAAAAGGTATTTGGGGCAGGTTTCTGCTGGCCTGCTCAAAGGAGAGTCCCTGGGAACTTACACCTTTGCTTGGATGTCTACAAAGACATTTAAAATTATTAATTTGCAGCATGTCTAACACATTTGGAAGAGAAAGATAACCTGAAAACTTATTTCCTAAATGTTTTTCCTTATCCTCCTTTAGCTAGTTTCTTTCCTCCCACAGTTGTTTTTGCAGGTAGCCTGGGAGACCTCAGCTCACTTCAAAGCCAAGCAAAAGGGATTTGGGGGAAGAGGGAAACCAAAGTTGGGATCAAATGAAAGGGAAGTGGAAAGGAAACAGGAGTGTTAAGCAAACTATGAATTAGTGTCAGTTTTAAAACATTTGAAATGTATTCAGCTCCTCTGAAATGCCTTTGTACTCAATGCTCTCACTCTGCCCACTTCCATGGGCGAAGGGATGGGAAGCAGGGTCTAACCTCAACCAAAAAATGTCTAATTTCCATTCTGCTTCAGAGGGCTAATCTAAAAAAAAGAACAATTCTCATAGACATTTTTCTACCCCTGGTGATAAGCCAATAACCCAGAAAGGACTGCTTCAGCACGGCTTACTCTGGCCTCCAGATGACATTTGGCAAAGAAGCATCTGAAGAAAACTACATTAATTCTTTTCACATCTCTTTTTCTTTTCCTCATTTTTTGTTGCTCTCTCTTGCTGGATTTCTTTTTATAGAATGCAGTGATGTAGGGGGAAACTCCTGACTTCAGTCAGCCATAGCCACTGGTGAGATCAGGGAACAGACCTGTGCTGAAGTGAGCAGGGAGTAAAGCAATCCAGGGTTCTACCACCTGGTAAAGGGCTACTGGCCACTTGCAGAGAGTAAGGAGGACTCATGCCAAGGTAGGAGTTTGTGCCACTCTGGGATTACAGTGATCTGTACTCCAGGTGTGCAAGCACACTTCTCTGCCCCCCTCAGCAGTAACACACAGAGCTGTCACATTATCCAAGGTGGTTTATAATCACCTCAGTCTTCTGCATGTGGGAGCACAGACTTGTGGAAAAGGCTTCAAGAGACCATCTAACTAAAGGCCAGCCCAAGCACCCCCACAGCTCGCAGAACTTTGTCCAACCTGCTTTGTGTAACACATCACAGAAAGGGGTATTTCTAGTTTCATCTATCTTCAGCATTAGAAGAGCTTAATAGAATTTCCAGACAGAGTATTTCCAACTGCAGTGTAAATCCATTATTTCTTTTTCTCATTTGCAGTGGATATAGCAAACCATTTCTTTCCTTCCCCTTCACAGCTGCCATTTATGTATTTGAAGACCTATTTGTGCCCTCCCCACCCCAATATCTGTGCTCTAAATACCCTCAGCCACTTCTGTGCTTCAGATGTAACTTGCTCTGCTCTCCTGTTTTCTTGGCTCTCTCTTGGATTGAGCTGGGTCTTTCTTTCTCTCATGGCACCCAAGACTGAATATAGTTCTTCTACAATCTCAAACGATTGATATCCCATAATCACATTGACATTTTTCCTACAACAGCATAATCTTCTATTTCATTTCCAATCATGCTCCATTTACAATCTGTTCTAAGTTGCAGATCCCCTTTTCCATATCAAGCTCACCCATATCTCACATTTGTGCTCACGACTATTCCTATATGTGTGTAAAACTTTGCATGTGTCTTTCTGCCTTTTTGAATTCCTTCCTTTCCAAATCATTTACTGAACCTGTCAACACCATTTGAAATACCAATTTTGCTTCCACTGTCTTATAGGCTCTCTCATTCATGAAATAACTAATCACATTGTATACAGAGGTAAGTCTTAAGTTAGGTGAGCACAAACAGAGAAACACTTTTCATGACATTTATAACAATATAGGGAAATGTAATTCTAAAGGAGTCTGTTCATACAGTCATAAATTACAGCCATTTTCTTTATACCAGTATGAATTACTCTAGTCCCTGTCTAGTGGACAGCCTACACAAATATCTGGAAATACTACTGCTTTCTATGCAAAACCTCCTTTTTTTTCACCAATTTCTTGACTGTAAGTTGTCAGAGATCTACAAGAGCAGCATGAAGGCAGAGCCCCCTCCCACCGGCTGCAAAAGCTGGTGCTTTCACCCACCCCCGTGTGAGATGAGAGGGACACAACACCTCATGCAGGACAGGATGGCTCTGTCGGGGCTGAGGTGACCCCATCGTGCCTTTGTGTCTAACAAGCGACAGAAGAACACATTCCCCAGGCCACAGCTGCCCTCTGCCGTTTAGCACCAGAGGAGGCCCTGAACCCTCTCCAGCATGCCCTGAGCCGGGCTCTGGAGCTCCATCCCGTCAGTCTGCAGGCTGCAGCTTCATCCCCTGGGAGCGGTGGGGGCTGCCCCTGGAACACCCCCACACCCATTCTGGAGGAGGGGCAAAGGCCTGAGCCGGGACTGGGCTCTGGCAGGTCATGAGTCTCTCACCAGCTGAAATATTGGGTGTGCACGGCCAAGCTTTGGTAGCCGGGGGGCTACAGGGGTGGCCTCTGAGGGCAGCTGCTGGAAGCTTCCCCACGTCCGGCAGAGCCAGTCCCTGGGAGCTCCAAAGACGGACGTGCCGCTGGGCAAGGCCGGGTCAGTTAGAAATGGTGGTGACACCTGTGGGATAACAGATTTGAGAAGAAAGAAAAAAGTTATTGGGCAGTTGTAATTGCTGCCAGAGAAGAGAGGGGTGAGAACACGTGAGAGGAACAGCTCTGCAAACAGCAAGGGCAGTGGGGAAGGGGGGCAGGAGGTGCTCCAGGCACCAGAGCTGGGTTTCCTCTGCGGCCCGAAGTGCAGCCCATGGTGAGGCAGCTGTGCCCCTGCAGTCCATGGAGCTTCATGGGGATGCAAAGATCCACCCACAGCCCATGGGAATCCATAGGGATGCAGAGATCCACCCACAGCCCCTGGGGATCCACAGGGATGCAGAGATCCACCCATAGCCCATGTAGGAGCACGTGCTGGAGCGAGGGGATGCCTGGAGGAGGCTGTGACCCCATGGGAGACCTGTGGCGAGAGGGGCCCTGCTCCCAGGCTGGAGCAGCCTGTCCTTGGAGGACTGACCCCGTGGAAGAGTGACCCACGCTGCTGCAGCAGCTTTAGGAGGACTGTTGCTCCTGAGATGGACTCACCTTGGAGAAGTTCATGGAGAACTGTCTGCCATGAGAGGGACTCCACGGTGCAGCAGGGGAACAACTCCTCCCTCTGAGCAGTGGGAGAAGCTACATGTGATGAACTGACCACAACCCCCATTCCCTGTCTCCTTGCACCACTGGGGGCAGGAGGTAGAGCTGGGAAGGAGGGAGGGGTGGGGGATGGTGTTTTTAAGGTTTAATTTTACTTCTCGTTATCCTGGTCTGTTTTGTTAGTAATAAAGCCAATTAATATCTCTAATTTCAGCCTGTTTTGCCCGTGATGGTATCTGGTGAGTGATCTCTCCCCAGTCCTCATCTCAACCCATGAACCCTTTGTTGCCTTTTCTCTGCCCTGTCCAGCTGCAGAGGGGAGTGAGGGAGAGGCTTTGGTGGGGGCCTGGCACCCAGCCAGCATCAACCCACTACACACCTGCAGGGAACCTTTGCTCCTTCAGGCTGGGGGATGACCCTCCCTCTGTGATCTGGGGTGGTAAAGGCTCGCTGATTGAGCAATACTGCAGATTTAGGGTGGAACTGGAGAAATATCCAGACATCAGGGCAGTTGCCATAGTTTACATGGGTGCTCCAAAACAATCCCGAGTGGAGGTTTAGGCTCAGTGAAATTATTTTCTTCTGGCCCAGGGAATGTAAGGCCAGCATCACAGCCAAAGCCCCTGCTTGCAAGGAACAAAACAGGTCACGCTTGGTGCAGGTGTGTAAGGTGTTTCCTGGGGTCAGGCAGGAGTCCAAAAGCACAGGACTTCAAGGCAATCATGCCATTTAATTCCTACACGATAACCTACCTTCACAAATTTCTTGGCCACCGCGGTACAATCCCTGTACAACCACCCTGGTCTCAGCAATCACCCTTCCCACCCAACAGAGGCAGAAATGGGATTTATTCAGAGCAGCCTGATATAACAGCACAATGGATTTTTTAGCAGAGGCTTCATCCTACCCCAAACAGGGGAGGTGTTCAGTCTCTTAGGACAATGCTGATTTGTAGCACAAGAAACAAAGGCAATCCATCCCGGAGAGAGCTGGCTGGCCAGCACACATTCGGGGCCTGTCTCTGACTGCTGCAAGGCCCCCATGCCCGTGAGACTCCAGGACAACAGACCCCTACGTGACATATTCAAGAGTCATCCCGGAGGGCAGCCGTGCTGGTGTCCAGCCTCCTCCCCTGGCACAGACCAACACACCCCCAGCTGGATGCAAAGTGATGAAAGTGCACTTTTAAAGTGCAGAGCATCCTGGCTGCCACAGACAGACAGACACACATTCCTTATGTCTGCAGGCAGGCTGGACCACTCTGGACTTCAAATAATTGCAGAGTCTTTTGGAGGCTGTGTCCACTGAAATTCAAAAGTTGTCATCTCAGTCTGGTATTTCCAGTAACCAAAACTTCTGTCCTTTAAGATTTTTTTTTTATTTTAGCTTTTCTCTTTGTGTAAAAAAAAAAAAAACGTTTGCACTGATTATGTGATCGTTTCCGCCACTCTAGCTGTAGTTCATTCAAGAGGTTTTCGTCTGTTTGAGGTTTTTCACTTTCCTGCAAATTGCTTTTTTGAGCCCTTTTATGTTTTGTGGCTTTTTCTCTACAGGCTATTTATAGGAATACACCTGTGCTAAAGGGAAGAGAACTTTCCAGTATTTCAAATAAATGTCTAGCACTCGGTTTGAAGTGCAAAGCTAGAAGATTATCATTGTAAGTGGTATGATTATATGCAAATGAAGTGCAGTTTTTATTTCCAAAGCCACTCTGTCAAACTTGTATGTGAAGGCACTGGGCTATGCCAGGCAGCCAGAACAAAGCCAGCCATGTCGACTCAGCTAGACTAACATTACACATCAGAAGGAATTAAGTATCTCACCACCATTAGGCTCAAACACCACAACCTCTCTGTGCACAAAGGAGGATGAATTCCACTCTCAGAGAAACAAGCCAGAGTGCTTTTCTCCCTGGGGAGCAAGCTGGGCTGGCAGCACGTTGCAGCATCCCCACCTTCTGCAGCATCCAAGACCCTGAGACCAAGATAAATTGGTTATATTTTAAATATTAATCATATGCTTATAGCAAGGGCAGATAACCTACATGAGTAGGAGAAACAAGCTACAAGTGATTGAACTTACCCCCATCACTGTTGTTCTCTTCAGATGCCAGATTCAAGGATGGCAAATTCTCTTCAAGGCAAAGACCACTTCTGCAGTGGAATAAATGAGGAAGTTTGCTCAGTTGCCCTTTCCAAAGGAGGACAGACAAAGCCATGTCTTTACAAAGGAACATTTTGTTCAGCAGCACAAAACAAAGTTCTCTCTCTCAAAGGTCTCAAAGGCTGGCTATCTTAGTGAAATAAAAAGTGTTCAGCCAGGACAGATTAGGAGAGGTGAGAAGAAAATGAAGCTCATGCAGTAACCCACACGTGCAACGTAACAATTGTTGATAAGTCATTATGATATTGATGTGCACACAAATACATACACACATATTTTTTCATATCTACACGTGAGGAGAGGGGGCACCACACAAAGAAGTCAAGTTCCACTCTGATGCCTCTTGCCCAACATCGGCATGAAGTACCCAAAGATGGCACTGTCGAGCAGCAGGTCCTCCGCCAGCACCGGCACCGCTCAAAACTGTGACGCTGAAGCAGATGCGGGGATCCCTCCCAGCATTTTCTTGAACCATTTTCCCCTATTTCTCAGCCACGCTCACTGCATCTCCATGACAAGTCACTCAATGGTTCCAGCTGGGGCTTTGGTGGGACCTGTCTGGACACTTAGGACAGCAGCGATGTTGACAGCAGTTCTCACACCCTCAGATCTCAGTGCCAGGTTAGGGGACACGGGCTGGAGACATCGACAAGCACACCCTAGCAGTACCCTGGGGCTGTGATGGAGGAATGCCATTGTCTGCAGAAACCACAAGGAAAACCAAGGCAGACAAACAGGAGAGCCATGGGTGAGGTAACTGCCAGCGCCCAGGTGAGACAAATCCAGTGTGAGAAACAATCCTCAGCTGGCAGCTCAAACAGCCTCGTCCCTGGGACAGAAACCGTGCTGGCCATGCTGCGAGGGGCCAGAACTGGTCCCGCTTCTCTGCAGTCCTCTGAGATGTGCTTTGAGAGGTGCCTTATCGGTGCAGTGCTCTTAAAACAACTAAATGTGCTTGGCAGCACATAAGCTGAAATGGGAAAGGCCCCAAGTGCAAAGATGACATGCATTAATGAAACAGGGCACATCTCAGGTCTGAAAAATGTTCCTTTTAAGCCAGTCCATGATCTTCATTTGACACTCATCCATTGCAGTTGTAGGCTTGAGTGAATAGGGCTTTCTTTCCAGAAAAGCCAGTCCCCGCACTGAGGAGGGGTAGATGAGGACAAGCTTAAGGAAATGGAAAAAAATGTAGTTTCCACACAAGTCAGCTCCTTTTCAGACCAAGCCATTCAACAGAACTGAGTCTTTCAGAAAGTTGTAGCATCAAGAGTGCATAGACCCTGCAGATGAGGCAGCTCCTGCTCCTGGTGCCGGGCTGTCTGCGGGAGGTATAGGAATGACTGTGCAAGGCACAAGTGTGCACTGCAGCTGCTGCTCCTTTCCTGCACTGGAACCCCTCTGTGCCAGCCTGCAGTGATGGCTGGTGACTTGTACTGATGAGCCAGTCTACAGTGCTCAGGTAATACATGGTGGAATGAAATTGCAAAGGAAATAATTTTCATTTTGTGTTTCATTACCTAGTGCACTGCAAAGGCTGAGAAGAAAATGTTTTCTATGGGAAAAAAATCTAGATAACATCACTTATCAGGGTTTATATGGTGAAGATGGGTGAGCACTACATGACTCTGATCTGATCACTGCCTGTGTCGGGAAAAAGAATAGTGTGCAATAACCACACACTGGCACTGGAGTGGTGAGGTAGAGCAGATAAATAGCCTGTTTAATTGCTGCCACAGAAGCCTGAGTGCTCAGGAGGCCTGCTAGGAGCCATGTGGTCTTCTGCACAGGTGCTGAGTTTGTATCCACACCGCTCCTAACTAATTAGTTAGAACTAATTAGTTAGAACTAATTAGTTCCTTCTACTGGTTGATTGTGAAATTAGCTGGCAGTTTCATTCAAAGCCTTGGGTCCGTGCACACCTACCATTTCCCCTGGCAGTGCCATGGCTCACTGAGCATGGCATCTTCACCAGCACCAGCCCAGCTCTGCTGAGCAACCACAAAGCCCCCTGACGTGCCAGCTGGCACAGGTGGATGTGCTGGTGAACCTCGGGGGGCAGACTGCAAAGCTCAGGGGTGCAGGAAGCTCTGTGTCTATTCTTAGACAATTTCACTTAAGCTGAACTCGCAGCTTGGCTGGCTGCTCCTTCCTACAAACACCCAGAAAAATTTATAGCCTATTGCTAAGCCCACAACCAGAACTGCTTTTGGCCACACACAAGCTGTTCTGTCCCTGCCTAGAGGAGGGACATGTCCTCGCTGGCACATGGCTGGCACTGGCCACGTCTAACTGGCCTTTTTGGCACTGGAAGACCAAACTGAACTGTGGAAAATTAGAACATCGGCTGTAGACTGTGGGTGTCTGAAGTCACTAAGGTGATGGCACCCTGAATCTTGGTGTTCTGATGGTTCTGAACCTCTGAGTCAGACACAGCTGAAGATATTCTGTACTTTAAAGTGTTACTCCCATGATTTTGTTCCCTCAACTACATTAGTGTGAGACTGGCTGCTCACCAGACTGCCCAGCTCCTTTCCTCTCATCACACAACCTTGACAAGCCTTTGTAAGGTTTCTCAATTGTTAAAATAAATCTACCCTCATAGCTGGCCATCTCCAAAAAACCTATAATATACTATATTTGCTCCATCTGGGCTGCCTTTAAGTCTTTGCCTTGTCTTGAAGAGGCTGAGTGTGGCTGTTCCCTATAAAATACAGCAGTTCCCAGGTTTTCTGGTTTTAAGTTTTGCAGTCTCCTGAACTCAAAAAACTGGCTCCATGAGAAAAAACACAACCCCTTAGCTATTCAAAGCTCCCAGCTGCACAGCTAATTTAGCTCGCTGTTTGCCAGGCTTTGACTGCTTATGAAGATGAGGACGACGGTACTGAACAAACCCAAAGAGCACCAGTCTGAAGTGGAAGGTTTCCAGATAAACAAAACACTGTGCTCCAACCCAAGTACAAACAACAATTTTTAAGCCACCAATGAAAACTAACCTTGTTCTTGTATTTACTTGTTCTTTAGACAGAAAGAGCATCACAGTACATCTTCAGGCAGGTGAGAGCATCACGAGCTCTTGGCATAGTGTTCCTTTCCAGGGTTTTTCTGCTGCTCAGCTGGAGTTAAATGAGGTCTCTAGGATCTCTGCTCTAAAAAGAAGGCAGCAAATCCCTTTTGGTGTAGCAAGTTGTGGTAGCCTGCTCGGAACAAGACTTGTTAGCTTAACTCACTATGGCCATCCAGTGCTTGAAACCTTTAAAAACACACCAAAATATCAGAAACCATCACAGCACAGCATAAAAGACACCTTAGACTCGGGTGTCTAAGTTCATCAGCTTTCTAATTCCCCACTGCATCCAGCACTCTTCACAAGGACAAGGACAGTTTGTTACTCACCTCCTGGTTCTCTGCTGAGCAATGTCTTTTCCTGAGTCATTTTACTCTGGATGATTAAGTCTTGTTAATCTGAGATGTTTTACAGCTGTCTGGGAGAACAAATTACACATTCATTCAGAATGGCCTGGAAACACATTGGACCCTACCTTTGAATTTTGATTCATTTACATTTGAGCATCCTAATTCCAGGTCTGAGGCCCAACTCATTCCATTCTGGCCATTAAGTACAAGCAAACACATAATTTAGACATTTGTGAAAGCTGGACCTCAAAGCTGCTATGATATATTCTCCACTTAAAAAGAGCAGAAGAATTCATGCTGGTGTAATGCAAATGAGTGTGGTTTTGCACTGTATGAACATGTTTCCTCTGAAAGAGATTTTGATTCCTTGAAAACGGCAAACACTGGTGCCTGACTTAGCAAGAGCAGCACTTATGGCACCAAGAAGATTAAAAGTAGAGAAAGTTCAGCAAACTTTAAAAAACCAACCAACCAACAAACTCTACTCATCTTTGCCATAAACATTATGAATTTTTTGTCATACACTTCCTTTCAGTTGGATTATGGTTCCTCCAGCCACTATTCATTTGCTAACTGGAACACAATACTGGGAAACAGATAAAGTTGTTAAGATTCCTGCCTCTAGTAGCACAACAAATATACACCCAGCACATTTTATCAGTTAATTAAAAAAAACCCTGAAGGCCTTCTCCTTCCCATTGAAAACCTCAGAGCCATGCAGCCACCTGGATCCCCAAAATACAGCATTCATCAAGCAGCGGTGCTGGGTGATAAAGGCACTGGAGCACAAAGAACTCACTGAAATAATTCCTGCTGAGCATATTAATGTGTAGTACCTGAGAAACTTCAAAAGCAATCACCAAGGACAGGGAGAAACAAGCCCTAATTTCTCTGCCAACAATGTATCTGCCAGCCTGGGACTGAGTCATTCACAACTTGCCCTCTTTAAATGTGCTCTAGATGGAAGTTGTCCTCATTTAAGCCAAAAAGGCTTAAATGTGCAAAAGGATGATTTATGTGCACACCAACACATTACATGCTCACCTACGACCAATGAAACCACATGTATCACAAAAAAAATTGCCAGCTTAGCAAACATGCAGTTGATGTGAGCAGAAATGCTGATTTTTTTGTCTAGGTCTGATGCATCAAGTGATAGTAAGTGGGAAGTTCATAGAGCCACAAGGAATGAAGCTAGTGCTGGGAGTGAAGGCAGCACAAATTATTAAAATTCATTTTTCAGCTAAGTCTGGAGTATGCCTGTGGTAAGAAGATTAAAGAAGCAACCCCATTTCAGCTGCAACATGACACAGAATAACTTGTTCAAAAGTCACTTGGAATTGTAGGGTGTTTGTTTTCTGCTAATATTTAGTTGCACTCTTAGGTTTCTTTCTGTGACTCCAGATTCATTTCAGTCTGTTGCTGAGTTGCAGCTAGACCTCAGTTCTGAGAAGACAGAAGTTGAAAAGCCCTTGAAACCTCCCAAATCCAGAATGTGTTTCCCAAATGCTATGAATCATATTGCATTCATTTCCTCTGCCACACAATTTTCTGAGGAGGTTTACCTAAACTTTGTTTGGGGTTCTGCTTTTTTTTTTTTTTTTTTTCAAATCCCATTTTTAGATGAGACAGGAAGAAAATTGCAGGTTTTTTCTTCTCCCAGTCCTGTGGCACAAATGCTGATGCTACTTTTTCTACAGAAAGATGAAATTACCTCCAAAGCCAAGTTGCAATTTGAAAACTGTCACTTAGAGCTGGGTTTCTTCCTGTATTTTTCTGCAAAGGGTTGCAGTGTGTCCACGAGTCAGGAGAGGGGCTGTGAGCACTAGCAAGTTGAGTTTCACACTTCAGCCAGAGAGGTTCCAGAAAGCCTTGGAAGCTCATCTGAAGAAAAGTGGGTTTTGGCTGCTGTGTGACTCACATTTAAAGCACTAGTTTGCTGCTCCATACACCTCAGTCCTCTCACAGACAAACATTGTTTGCCAGCTTGCAGTTATGAATCATACACCTGAACTGGCTAAAAATGGTGCATACCCCTTAAATAGTTTAACAGCTGCGTGTGTGTAAGGAGCTGTATCTCTCAGAAGCCTCTGAGTGCTTAACTACTGATCTCCAGTATGCAAATGGAGCAGAAACTGGGGGAAGAAACCCTATTTTTATTGCATTCTCTCCTACAACTTTCCACTTTCCAGCCCCTCCCCAGTTCAAGGAATAATTGGAAATTTGGAGGTAGCCACCACAAACTCACAAAAGCTCTTATCTGCATCACACCAGGTAAAGGCCAGGTCGAACCCCCTGACTTCAGGGACAAATTGCTCCCCACTCTATTTTGACTACTGACTGAAAGCAGCTGAGGATTCAAATCTTTACACTTTTTCCACCTTCACTTGCCTATATAAGTAAGCACAGACTTTATTTTTAGAGAGGGGGGAAAAAAAAGAGAAAAACAAGAGAAAAAAAAGAGAAAAAAAGAGAAAAAAAGGAGAAGAAAAGGAGGATGTGGTTGGCTCTGCCGCTTAGAACACTTGTAAGGCATGGTCTGTAAGAAAACGCTCTCATGCTCTGTAGAACAACCTGGACTGAAGCAATGCTGCTGATCTGGTTGCTGGGGCTCAGGTAAAGTAATTCCTATTTGAGTTATTGACTTTTATTTTTCCAACCATTTAATAGCAGCATTGATTGTAGACACTATTTTTAAGCTGGTTAGATGATTATTACTTATATAATTCAAACAATAAGATCAAATGTGTAGTGTTGCTTAGCTCAGAGCAGAAAGAAAGATTTCTGCTTTAGTGAGAAATATAAATCTATTCTGTTGTGATTAAAATACTTAGAAAAAAAAATGGTAAGGAATTATCCACCTACAGATGAAATATATGGCAGGTGTGGGACCTGATGCTCATCATTGCACTAAGCCATCTTACTCTTCTCAAGTACATCCACGAGAGAATAACTTATATCTAACATGGATAATGTTCTAGGAAATAGACATAAACAAAAGATGGTTTTGCTAATGAAGCTTTCGTGGATTAGAATACCCTTAATGTAACATCTCTAATCTGTGCTCTCATTCAGATTTGTGTGAATCCCAACTGGAGCCAGATGAACTCGGATCCAAGCTGCAAAGAGGAAACCATTCATGAATTCTGCTGTACTGCAAAAAAACTTGTGGAGCTATTACTGTAAAACCTTGCTGTTCCTTTCTTAGGTCAGAACACCTTTGCTGCTCACTAAACCACAAGCTTGTGCTATGGGTAAACCCAATTAATGTTTAACGAGTTCATAGGAAGTGGAAAATCCTCAGCAGGAGAAACTGACAATAAATGGAGCAGCGATGACAGAAGCTGGACCAGCTAAGACACACTCTCCTGAGTACTGTTAATTACAGGTTCTTATATTATCTTTTGGTTTCTAGGATTTGTCTGAAACAATCCTAAAGCCACAGGAGATTCCTTCCAAAAAATTGTTGACGACAGAGAAATTTTCCACAAAGGACTGGAAAAGAGCAAACGTGGTACCTCTCTTAAGAAGGTGGAAAGGACGGAGTTGGGAAAACTGGATCCCTAATCCTGGCTTTAGTATTTGAAAGAAATATTGGAATCACCCACCAAAGAATCTGTTTGCAAGCATGCAGAACTCAACTCAGTGGTAAGTAAAAATCTGCACAGATTAATCTGAGAATGACTGAAATAGAAGTAATTTGACTTCCTCTGTGCCACTGTCAGCAATGGGAGATGGGGTGTAGGAGGGGGAAACAGGTTTCACACACTACCTCTAAAGAAATTCTCATAAGCAAAGGAAACATGATCAGTATGAAACTTCTATATGATTAGTGAGTACCCACCAAGATACTAATCAGTGTCTACTATATAGGAAAGATGTCTCTGGTACAGTTCAGTATCTTTCAGGATGATTATTATCAGTATTTTTACTAATAATTTGGACAATGCAGTAAAGATGATGCTTGTGAAATGACTACAAGGTTATTTGTCAATGAAAATGATTCTTCAGGTAACTCTGAGCAAACATTACTTAGTCTGGAACAGTTGCAAACAATTCCCGTGGATTACTCAAGATGTGAATTTTAAATTTGAGAGACTAAAATGATGAAAACCATCATTATCAGTTTAAAGGTTGTCTTTTCTTGAAATTAATAATTTTCTAGAGTAATGCTACATGTAATTTGGTACCAATGAATTCTAAAGAAAATGCATTCGGTGAGCTAGAGATATGATAAAAGTAGCACCAAATCTCAGGCTTTTAAGAGTCATCATGCACAATTTTCTGATACATTTACGAAGTACACAAAGTGCTGGATTGACAGGTGTTGGCACTTCCCCAAAATGTTTCATGTCGCCTGATTTTTTCCCCAGGTAGATGGGTGCCCTTGGTCACAGGACACCCCATGCTCACACCAAAGCTCGTGTTCCCATGTCCCCTTGCCTGTCCTGCCCTCTGGTGCCAGCAGCATCTGCCTGCAATGATCCCTTGTACCCACGGCACGAGCTCAGCTCCCTGTTTTGTGTCATTTTCTCACATACCACAAACACGGGATAAGTAGCTGCCACATACTGCTGGCCCAAATGGATTGATTTAACCTCATCTTGATGACCAAACCAAGGTTTTCTCTTTGTTCTCATTTCTGACAGACAAATCCACTGATAACATCCAGCCTTCCTTTTGCTGTTTCCTGAGTTCACACCGCTGTGCCAGCCCAGCTCACGTGGCTCTGTCCAGTTCTCTGCAGGTGGCAGTGGTACCCAGCCCCTGACTGACAGCATCTCCCCAGAGGTCACCCTCACTCCTACAGTGGGGTCACTGGGGGAAACACAGCCAAGGACAGTCTCAGTGAACTTGTGCATCCCCTTTCAGTCTGTTTGTAGTCCTCATCAGCTTTCAGACTACCATTTTGCCACCTACTGAACAGCCCTTGCTCTAAACCCTGTTTTTTCTAGTGCTATTCACTTGTTTCTAGTACACTTTGCTGAAATGCAAGTGCCTAAAATCCTCAGCCTTTTCCTTATATGAAAAAGCAGATACTTCATCAAAGACAAGGGTCTGGTAAGAGCCATCAAAGACTTATTTAGCAGTTTTCTCTAAAAATCTGTGTGAAGCTTAGACTCAACAGTTACAGAATTGCTTTAATCACATTTGACACTCTTTCCTTCAACAGATAGACTGGATTGAACCTTTTCCAGCTACACTAATAACATACATACTTCATAACAGTTACTGGGTTGGACCTTCAGTTTTACGTGCCTATTCCTTCTGTAGTCTGAGCTGGAAAATAACTGTTTCACTGATACAAGCACGTTAAACTCTGAGTGCATTCTGTGTTCAGACACACTTATTTCCATTATCACTCACCGATTCCCACAAGTCATCCCACCTCTGATCTCCAGCACAACGTCAGCATTCCTATGAAATTAGTGGTGTAAGAGCCAGCAAAATGCAAGGCTATAGCCTCAGTTATTTTTTAGCAGATCTATTTGTTCTCTGTTTCTCTATTTCTTTTTAATATTTTATTTTAGCCACACAAACAAACAAAAAAAACCTTTCGCTAATTGGTTTTTGGTTTCTTTAGCAAAGTTTGGCTCCATTTGTCAGTGCTTAAAAGCTGTCACTTTTCATCCTCCAAAGCAAAGATTCTCCGCTTGATCAAACTCTTCTTAAAGCATCTTTACTTACTCCTAAAATGTCTTTTGAGTTACTTGGTGGCTGGACTGGGAACTTTAACTACCAATTTCTTCTGCTTTATTAGGACTTTTTGTGATTTTGATTTAAAGAGGTTAAAAAAAAGCAGTTCTAAGGCATAGTTTGTTAAAGCTACATGAAGATATGAATATTTTTAAGAACAGTGATAACATTTATTCAAGACAAATTAATTTTGTTTTAAGAATTGCATTATGAAGATGTCATAGCTTCCATTTGCTAATCTTTGCTGGATTATCTAAGATAATCAGTTAAAATTTAAAGCGCAAACCCCAAATTTAAACACAAAGTTAAGCTGAAAGTTGAACACAAGTGAAAAAACATGCTTACTCATTTTGCACTTAGATAAAAGATCAGTCTTAAGTTGACCTTTTAAAGTACTGCATTGGATATAAGCACTGTATGAAACTAAAATATCATACAAATGTGGGTGCAGTAAAAGCACATCGGCAAAAAGCTACTGCTGCATGGGGATTCAGATACAAGAGTAAAATCCCAGCTATCAGATCAACATACCTTAATATGGAATAATAATTTCATTAATTTCTGTGTAGCAACAAAACTAAGTGTAAGTCTTAGGGAAATTTCAACAGGTTTACAAATTATTAGAGATAGCCAGTAGTCTTTAGAGTTTTTGAAAATATGTGTTTGAAGGAGTCAGTCTCTTCAATATCTGAATGGGATTATTTTATATGGGATGGTAATCAGTGGATGCTGACTACTTTCCCCTGAGAATCAGACTCCCTTGTAACATATCAAACCACTCAAATTGGGAATAGAAAGCTCTGTGCTTGAAAGGTTTCACTTTCCATAATAGACAAAGGCTGACCAAGTGTCCAGCTCGAAACCAAAGAAATCTAGAATTGACAGTATCTTGGTTTGGCTTTATCATGGCATTAACTGTGAGTCTTACACATTTCCAACCCGCTCTCTTTGTCATTTCAGGGGAGAAATGACCAGCAACAGCGGGAATTGCAGTTTTACAGCCATCGACAGCTTGGCGTGGACCGTGCAGCTGGGGATCTCCATCCCCACCTTCATCCTCGGGCTGGTTCTCAACACCCTGGCCCTGTCTGTGTTCTGCTGCTTTTGGAGAAAGCAGACCAAGACCTCGGTGTACATGATCAGTCTGGCGCTCGCAGATGTGCTGCTGCTGCTCTCGCTGCCGCTGAAGCTGTACTCCTCTGTCACCATGGTGCCCGGGCTGCTGTGCTCCTTCATCCAGGCTCCGTATTACGTCAACACCTACACCAGCATCTTCATCATTGTCTGCATCACTGTCGACAGGTACATCTGCATAAGGCACCCCTTTGAAGGTCGAGCTAACCAATCCCCCAGGTGGGCTGTCTTGATTTGCTGCTTCATCTGGGCAGTAGCTTGGATCTGCAGCACCCCAATGTACGTGTTTCACAAGAAGGATCTTATTACATGCTTTCACAACATGTCAGACCAGACGTGGAGTGTCCCCTTCATTGTTTCTGTGGAAATATTTGGATTTCTGATCCCGCTTGCAGTGATGGTTTTCTGCTCTGCTCAAACCATCTGGATTCTTCTGAATCACAAAAGTCAAGCCAAAAAGAATGTAGAAGAAAGTGGTTCCTTACGAGTAATTGTCATCAACCTCGTGGTGTTTTTGGTGTGCTTCACACCCGTCCACCTTGGGATCTGCCTCCAGTGCCTGGTGAGGCAGCACGTGATCGTGGACTGCAGTCTGAAACAGACCATCAGCCTCTTCCTCCAGGTGTCGATGACATTCGCCAACCTGAACTGCTGCCTCGATGCCATCTTCTACTATTTTGCTGCAAAGGAATTCCGTAAGAAAACCCACCTGAAAAGGGTCATTGAACTGTGTCCTGTGCTTAAGCCTTGTGCCGTGCGATGGGACTGCCAGCAGTGGGAGAATGCCCCTTGCTAGGACACTGACAGTGTTATCCCTGACATGGCAGGGATGGTGCCACAGGGAGAAGGACAATGTTTTTCCAGTGAATGCAAACCTGTTGCATATTTTTTTTCCCTTTAAAGAGGAAGGAGAAAAAAGTTAGATTAAGGAACCAGCATTAACAAAGTGACAGACTGACACCAAAAGTAGCATTAGCCTTGACAGTATCTACAAAATGTGAAAGGCTTGCCAGAGGAAAACTAACCAGATCACGGGAATGCCATTTAACATCAGCTTTTGTCATAGCTGCACCAGTTTTCCTTTCACATATGTGATCAGAAAGGTGCTGCTAAGAGCAAATACAGAAATAACTATTCATAACCTTTCTAACTTAGAAGGTATCTTGGCAGTTAAAAGGCAGCATCCAGCCACAAGTGTGACTCTGCAGAAGGTCACTGTTGGAGCTCCTCTGCTTTGGGAAGCTTGGCCAGCCTGGGACAGCAGTGAATCCTCCCTCCTGTAAGCATTACAGACTGCTCAGGGCTGCCATGAGGGACAGCAGTTTTTGCTCTTTCATGGAGGACATGCTGGCCAGAATAGAAATCCAAGCGAGTACCTCGGGTATCAGCAATTCCTGAGCAACGAACTTTCCTGATTACCTTTGCTGAGGAATCATTGTGGTTTTCTTCTGCAATTTTAAAACAGGTTTTGCCCAGGAAAATCAAAAGAACCCATTCAAATACGAGATTTAGAGAAAGACTGAATGTGTTGAACTGTGTTTCTACATCAGTGCATTTCTATCAAAGATATAACACATGTATGAAATTCCTCTGCCTGTCTTCTCATTCTTTCTTGGAGCAGGGGAATTAAGAAAGCAAGCCCTGCATCACAGAAGATTAGGGAGTGACTGATATTCTCCTCTCTCCCAGCTGGACCAGCTCATTCCTTAGAGAAGTCCTTCTAGCCTGTACTGTACACATCTCAAAACATCTCTGGGCTTGCCTGAACCCTTCAGGTCAGCACTTCTGGATTGTCATCAGCTTAAAGCCATTTGCAAGTTTGGCTCTGAATCTAATCTAAAAGTTTCTTTGTTGCAGTTTAAGCTAACCATTTCTTGAACTCTTATCTGGACACGGTTGGTGCTCGAAGCCAGAAACACACTCACAAAAAAAAATCATTTTCTTTGCCTTTCTAAAACAGTTGTGAAAATAGTCTAAGACTGCTGGTAGTCAAGTTTCTGGGGCAGGTATTCCCTTTATTCAAAATGTGAAAAGAAATTACCTTCTCTCTGTGGCAAATGAAAAAGAAAGGGGTCCAGTTTGGAAAATACAATTTGCTGTCCATTGATTTCCATAGAAATGATTGACTATGCAAGTAGGCAGCTGCACGTATCTTATAGTGGGCCTAAGATATGAACATTTTAAAATTTGTTAGTACTAAAACTATGACCACAGCTGAGGCAAAGAAAGATTTTTATCATCATCTTTGCTGCTTTCTGTAAAGGAGCAAGAGAAAGAGCTTTCCAAAACAGTAGATTTTCTAAACATTATTTGTTACTGCCTCGATCATTCAGAAACTTACAGATTTTCACTATGGGTTAACCTTTCTTCTTTGCACCTTTCACATTACTTGGCATACAAAATACTTGTGTGAGAAAGAACATGTTTTACTAAATAAACTGTGCATGTGAAGTGTATGATTTGAAAATACATTTTAATTTCCCAATTTGACAGCAGTATATAATTCTCCTCTACCTACATTAGCTGCCTAAAAATTACTCGGCAGCAGCGACTGTGACCCATAACACAAGGCTAGGATTATTAGAGTCAGGGCTAATGAAGCAGTACCTTTGACTTTTAACTTGTTTATCACTTGGAAAAGGTCATATTCTAATATTCAAGGGAATAAGAGCACATACGCAGGAGGCAGAGAGGGAAAGTGTGTGGGGACTCCCGTCTGCGAGGGTTGGGGAAGAGTTTGATTTGCCAAGATCAGGGAGACAGAATTCCCTCATATCAGTGCTCAGTCAGAGGTAGAGTCCCAGCACACTCATGCAGGGAGAGACTTTGCTTACAGAAAGAAATTAACGTCGTTGTCTCGATGAAGGAAGCAGAAGTCAGTCTATGAAAATCAGCCGCAGTAATGGGCAGTGGTGGGACCCCCTGTGAGCCACTGGTCTCAAGGCTCAGTCTGCTCCTGTCTCACATGGCTGCAAACCCAGACTACAAAAACTGGAAGTTAAACTGGACTATTTTCTTCCCATTTATTGCCAGAAGTGCTACTTCTTTGTTGGCCTAAAGTGTTTTTATATGTAACTTCTTTTGTCTAAATTTTGCCTGTTATATAAGTAAATGAGAGCAGCCTCTCTAAGCATGCTTGAAATTTGAGAAATGAAATGAAATGAAAACAAAATGAAGAGAAAGAAGGAAGAGAGCCCAGCTGTGTCGATTTCACAGGCTGTTACAGTAATCCAACTTTTTAGCACAAAAAAGCGCAGGTCTTTTGAGCAAGAAGGTGCTACTTTCAATTCACTGCTTTTCAAGATGAACTTACATTTAAATAATACACTTAGGTCCTGTCTTTGACCTGCAGCTAAGAACACAGTTCTTTTTAAATCAGGATTTACACACAAGCTCCTGTGAGAAATTCACTGTTAACTCTGGAGCATCTCCAGTTGATTGTATTTTTACACCAGGACAAAGCGATGGAAATCCTTATGCAGCTTGCGAAGACACACAGCAATTTTGATGATGAACAAAACTGAAAAGCATTTGACATTTTAAAAACCCAAAAATCTTCCTGAGCTGATACACAGGTTCAGTGCAACAGAAGCAGTTTCTTCTCTCTTGATGTTATTCTTAGTACACAGAAAAATTACGGGAACCTGAATGTGAGCCCTTCACATACTCAGGTCTCATCCCACTGCCTCAGTTGTACTATAAAGTCAAAGAAGCACTGTCTTAGTGGGAAAAAATAAAAAAGTCAAGTGCTAACCAGAAACACCAAAAACAATGCCTTTAAAAATTACATTTTTAGTTCTGCCCTCTTCTGTCAATTGAACAAAACCACAATTGCACAATCAACCACAGACCTTACAGAGGAGCTGTATTTAACATTAATTTTTCTGGACAAAGCCATTTCAGGCCACAGGTGAGAATATTCACAAAACAAAAATTTTTTTTATCCAATTAAACTTCTCCAACTGGGCCAAACCCCATAGGTCTTCATAACATAGAAGAGGGCTGATTTTTCTTGAAGGCATTTTTATCAATGGCAGATTACTTCAACATGCTACAATTAGCATTTGTTCAACCATCAGTGTGATTCCCCAAGCTGTATTTTATAGACTCACACAACTGAAAGACAGAAGAGCATAAAAGTAGTTTGGACAAAAGGGAAAAAAACCCAACCCCAAATTAAAACAAACAAACAAAAACTCCCAGCAGACAAAACCACACAGGATTTGTTCCCCAAATTCTTTTCCTGTCCCTTTGCCTGGTGGGGTATATCGTCCTCATTTCCCAGGCCAGCTTGAGCACAGAACTCAGCGACACTCCACTCATTTCTAATGCTATAAAAGTAGCATCAAAATAATGCTGGACTTTTTGAAAAGTTCTATTTCCCAAGAAGTCCCTTCTAAAAGATTTTCAACAATGACAACATCAAAAAAGGAAACTCTACTAGTTTAATAGCAAGTTAGAGGATCTAAAAGATGAATTTTTTATAGCCTTCATAATACTGCTTTTATGATGCATGATTTATGAGCTGGAAGGCACCTGAGGGAGGGTCCAAGCCTAGATCTAAGCACTATTAGTCTCCTGCCTTCTCACAAGGGGCCACAGTGAGCACAGATGGGCACGGGCCCTGGAGAGTCAGTCCAACTTCTTCTCATTATGATTAAATACATTATCTGAAAATATAAACCAGACAGTTTTCCATGTGAGGATGAACAACCACAAAGACAGCCTAATAAATGTCACTCTAGTCGTTTGTCATATCAGGTAATTTCAAGTGTTCAGGAAACTTCAAAGTGAAAAGAGCAGCCATCTCACTGCCTAAGGCAGCCTCCAGATCATGAAAAGAAACTGAAATGGGCTGGAAGATTGAAACTGATCTTCAGAGAGACATCACCCCAAACCTCACAGTGGTATTTCACTCAAGGGTTATTCTGCAACACCACAATTTAGCCTGCCTAAAACACATGCAAACGAGAGACAAACAGAGGCTACTCAAAGGTATAGACTTCTGTCTGTCTCATCAAAGTGGTTTTGCTGAGGTTCTCCCCCTCACATTCAGAACATTTTCCACTTTTGACTACTTGCTTTCTCTGAGTCTTGGGCATGCTCTCCATCCTTCCACCCAAACACAAGGAGAGGAGCCGTGCAGAGGCAGTGTCCTCTGAGGAACTGGCAAGTCCAGCAGGGGAAAACAGAGCCCACCAGCTCTGTGTACAGATCTCCTGAGGTGGCTGTCACCTGCCCTGGGAGCCTGCAGGGACCTGCTCAGCACCACAGTGGCAAATGACAGTAGCTAAAACAACCCCTTTATGGAGCCAGGGGGACGGTGAGACTGTGGCTGCCACACACCAAAAGGTTTCCCAAGGACTTCCCAAGGACCTGTCTTCACAAAGAGGAGCAGAAATGTGCTTGCCCTGAGCAAACTGAAAAGAAACCTGCCTGTCTGTTATTTACACAACAGTACAAATGGGAAAGCTGGCTTGGCTAGGTTTCAAATTTGTGTGCTTGCTAAACATGTAAACACAAACTCCACACACACTGTTCTGGCTGCTCTCCTGGCACTGCCAAAATACAGAGCCCAGAGAGAACAGCCAAGGGCTCAGTTACCAAAAGGGGTAGCAACTTCCCTTGCTCTCAAGCTCGCTGAGTGTGCAGGGGGAAGGAAGGGCCAGAGGAAGAGACCAGAGGATGCCGCAGCAGAGCGGTTACACAGAGGGTGAGCTGAGCCTGCTGCCAGGGGAAGCATCTGCCTGGGCAGTCCAAGGTGGCTGCGGGCCAGAGATTCAAACCTGCTCCCAGAATAAAAATCACACGAGGCACAGAAAACCCCTCTGGCCCCTCTTCCTGCTCAAGGCAAGATTTTGGGTATCTCCTCAGAGGTGTCCCCAAGCTGCTGGGTGGGTGCCTGCCCAGCACTCTTAAAAGGTGTGCCCCTTGCCACTGCATCTCACGTTGTGGCTTTCTTCAGCTGCTTTTGTAAACTCCTTTTGTAAACAGCTAAAACTATTTCTCCTGTAAAGGTGTGTGGGAAACAGAAGAAAACAAAACCAAACCCCACCTATTTTTTTAAAGTTATATAACATTAGACTATAGAGAGTATTAGATAAAGGCTCCTGTGCTGCTTCTGAATATATAATTAAATTATTTTCTGTTGGCAAGAAAGCTATTTGCATTGGAAAATCACTCCTAGGAACTGATTGCCACAAAAGGGCACTATGTAGTGAGCTTTCACAGTTCTGTAACCTCAGTGTTAGCTCAAAAACTCCAGAGAGATAAAACTCACCCCTTCTGCATGGATACGTCAGGTTCACGCAAGCAATCTTCTATCTTTTTAACATCAGGCCAACACAGAGACTAAAGAAGTGTTAGCACTGAAGCACACATGAAAAGACTAAGAACAGTCATATTTATATAGTGCCTTTCATGTGAGGAAGTCAGAATGACTGAAAGTGAGAGATACGATTCCCCGCTGCACAGACTGCTCTCCAGCAGAAACATGGGAAGCAAAAAGGTGAACCAGATGGGCAGTAGCCAAGCAGCTGGTGTAGTACAGGCCCTGTGATTTTGGGTTCCTGGAGTGGCACAATTTATTGCCTTTGGCCCTGTCAAAAGTTTTGCTTTCATTTATTTCATTTCAAAATAATAAAAAAAGAATTGCTGGCAGTACTCACTGCAGCATACGGCATGACAGAGGGCTCAGCACAGCCAAATTCATGCTGGACCTGTGGATTTTTAATTTACTCTTTTTTTAATCACTGTCATTTCTGCCTCACCAAGAGGTCTTAGGAAAGGCACTGCTTTCTCCAGCACCCATTGCTCCAAGGTGAGGACTCATCCTCCCAGGAATGAACTCGGTACCCGAGTCAGACCTGCTGTACATCCACAAAGGGACACCAGGATGACATCCACATTGTCTCATTTATACCACCTGACACACTTCACTGCAAAAAAACCCTCACCCAGCATCTGGCAGCCTTTCCACACCATGCCCAGTGTCCTTTGTACACGCTGCCTGTACTGAAGGTCACAGTGCTCACTCATTTAAAGCATGAAAAGCAGCGCTGTGGGGAGGCAGGGCATGCTTGCAGACCTCCTGACAAGTCTCAAAGCTTGCCCACGATGCAGGTGTTTTGAAACAAACACATCCTGCCATTTATCTTCTCCTCACCCCAGCTTGGCGCTTCTGCAAGTCTTCCATTAGCCAGGTTTTCAGGCCCCAGTTCTGGACATACGTGCAGTGGCCAGCTTCCCATGGGACAAGGAATGTCCCAGAGGCATGAGAAATCCCATCCACGCAGCCCCCTTGCAGTCTGCTCCATGGCACCCAGCTCGTGCCCAGAGGTGCTGCCCAGGGCAGGCAGCTGCTGGTGAGCTGTTACCTCTGTGGGAGGTTTGAAAAATCAGTTGGTTTTCCCCCACTTACTGAAGCACAACAGCTTCAAGGACAGCTGGATTTCCATGTTAAAAGAATTAGGAGGAAATGCCTTTTTTTGTTCACCTTAAGGCTGTAGTCTACTCATTCCATTTTCGTATTTCTGAGACCTGAAAAATCACACTTGTGAGTGAGAGATGTTGTTCCACAGTTAATCTTCATTCCAACCAAGATGGAATTCACCCAGCTCAGTGCCTGAGTCAAGTCCAGTTGTAGTTCTGGAAACTGCAAACACCATGGATGCCCATGATCACCACATCAAGATCACAATCCAAACCCACTGTTTTCTCTTTTTAAAAATGTGACTTCAAGTAAACCCATGAGACATTCCTGTTAAAGCTAACAAAGAGAACAGGGAAAGGCTGCAGGTTGTCTGGTCCTATGAGCTATATATTAAAAATGTATATATTTTATCTTTTGTGCAATGTACAGAAATGAAACTCAAGTTTCATTTTGGCACAGCAGTGCCAGTGCTCAGTGTCCCTCTCCAGTTTCCCAGAGGTGCTCTCAGCAGCTCTGTTTCAGAGCTGCATTTTGCCACACTGTAAGGAGGTCTCACTGTCTGAGGGAAACAACTGCTCAAGCAATGCCCCGTCCTGCAGTGTCAAATACAGAAACGAGTCAGGGTCCCTCAGCAGTCCCTGAAGAGCTTCTGGCATCTCTAGCTAGCAACTCAATATTTTAACTTCTGGCTTGCCCTCAACAAGAACCAGTCTGCCCTCCCCAAGGTCAGCAGGGTGCTCGGACATCTGGGCTCTCAGATCAGCTCTCTGTGTTCTTGGATATCTGTATCCTGCAGATGAAACCATACAGATGCTTATTAAGCATCTCTGCCACCCCAATCAACTTATTACTGAAAAAGATGCAGCCAGTAATTATGCCAGATGCTATCTGAGCTCTGGAAAGGAGACCACACACGACTGCCCTTGTAGATTAATGAGAGTTCAAACAACCATTAGTATCTGTATTAATCTACTAATTGCCTGGTGTTACTGGAAAAAAAAAAAGAAGATTGTGGTGTTTTTCTGATACCTTTGATCTGTTTATTTGCTAAGTTACTAAGGTTTGTTTCCCCTTCGCTCGAGTTGAAACTGGCTGGGTAATTTTTCTCAGTATTTCATAGAATCAGACAAAAAAAAAAAAAAAAAGGAATATGCCATTTCTTTTAAAAGATCCTAATACCTCCACTTTGAACCTTTTACAGAAAGTGCCTTTTCTCTGCTACTACACCAAGTCTTATCCAAAGGCAAGCAATTCCAACCCAGTGAAAGCAAGACTTGCTCTCAGTTCCTACAGCGGTTGAAAAAGTTGCCAAAACACCGCAAAGTCATCGAAATAACTGCATGGAATTCTTGCAAATCTGTCCTTCTTTTTCCACTGCACTGAATTGTCTTAGGTGTGCCCAGCACATGAGAGTTCCAGTAAAATCAGACATCTCTGCATGTTTCCATCTCTCTCCTTCTAATGTACTGAGATCACACTGCAAAGCTGGGCCCTGTGACATAATTGCCGTGAAACCATAGATCACTTGGCAGCATAAAATACCGAAATCTGAGCTGTGGTGTGATTCTTTCAGGGTTTTTTGGTTGTTTCTTTTTCAGTGTAACAACAAGCCCTAAGTGTAATAAAGACAGAAAAATTGTTAGAAAAAGTATCACCTTTAAAACCTGATTCTCTTCAGGGTTTAGTAGTAAAAACACAAAGATATCCTGAGAATTAAATCTTTCTCTTGAAAGTAGACAGCATGATTTGTTTTGAGTCACAAACTTCTCTAAATTACTCTAAACCACATTTGCCGAATTTACACAGCAAAACCTTCTGTTCTTTCTTCTCTTTTGACTTCCAGCGCTAGAAATTCAGCTTGGGGAATTCAGCTGGATCATCTCTTATTTATATATCTCTGTCAAACAAATTCTGTGCCAGCTAAAGTCACCATTTCACCGATGTTTTCTGGCAACACACAGACAGAAGGGACCAAAGCCGATGCTACAGCCAGAGCCTCCCCAGCAAGGATGCTGACAGCGTGAGAACGAGCACATGCTCCCTCCCCATGCTCATGCTGGAATGCAAATGCCTGCTCTCTCTTACACCATTATTCATTTAGAGCTCAGCCTAATGCTTCAAGTGTCATCACTGACAGATTTCACTTCAACTCAGCGTGAATTGCCTCTGTGTCGGCTCAATACCGCAGGCTGGAGAAAAAGAGAAGCAAAAATGTTCTACCTTCAAATAAAAATATTCTGCTGTTTCCTAACTGCACCAAGTACCAGGTCCGTTATGTAAAAATGTGTTCATGGTGATTTTTAGGACAGAATTCACTACCACCACTTTCAGCCTCGCTCCAGCAAACCAACCAGTGAGAGTTCTCCCCTATGGAAAGCTGACAAGATTTAATATAGAATTTTTCAATAAAGAACATACACCATGCACTGTCTCCCAGCTTGCCTCCAGCCTTCTGCCCCTGAAACACCCTTGGCCACACAAGCCATGGTGTGATTTTTCTGTCACCCACATTTAAGCTGCTGTCTCTTACTTTCTGCTGCATTCTTCCTACAGTTTGATCCTTGTAAAAATCCAGAAGTATCACCAGATAAATCTTTCATCCTGTTTGTGCCCAGTTCACCCACTGATGGAAACTTTTTTCAATGCCAACACCAAATGTCTTTAAAAATTAATTAGAGCTCAGTGTGGCTGATTCCATGACCAAACTCTTCCAATGTCGAAGTTACATCCACACCAGGGTCTCATCATCATTAGTCTGGTCTACGAGACCTTGCTTTTTCAGTTGCCACTATCAAAGGAGCAGACAGCAGTTTTCTCAATTCCTCTGATTGGAAAGAGGAGAGGCACCCATGAGCTTCAGTTAAGATCTGTAAATGCCGAAAGGTCAGAGATACGTTATCAAGAGGCACCTCAGTTTTAAAATAATGTCAGACTATTGAAAGTTAAAAAGTATTTCTAAAATAGTTGATTTTTTTTAAGAGTGGGCGTCAGCAGGGCTTTTTGCTTTTTCTTACTGTAAGTAGAATTCAGAAACCAAAAGTCTAGCCCAAAGATCTACAGACACCATCCACCAAGATCAGAAGTGTCACTCAGCTTTTTTAACCAGCTGTAACCAGCTGTGACAGGAAGTCACAGCCAAATTTTAGGCATTGTCATTAAATGGACGGGTCCTTTTGGGCAGGCTGTCAGCAGCTGTAGGGGTGCATCTGGGGAGCAGCACCGGGAGCCAGGTACCTGGGCAGGTCTGCAGGGATGCAGCCAGGCCAGAGCTCCATCAAAGCAGGAGCTTGGGTGCAAGTGTCCCCCAACTCTGCCTCGTGGTGCTCCTCCACAGCAGCCTGATTTTGGGTTGCAGCTTGTCTCAGTCACCCGCTGCTAAGTGCCACTTAAGGAAGAGGTTTGTAGATGAGGAAGATGTTGCAGAGCCCCTTGGGCCATGGCAGTGACACTCACAGATGAGCTGTGGTCCTTTTAAACATGCCTGCTAGTTTAAACCTAACAGCAGGCTCTTATGAATCATCAGGTGCTGACATTTTTTCAACTTGTTAAAGATTTTAACTGCACTCTGTCATGTGGTTGCCCGTTTCTCTAGCACGAGCAGAGGCTGGAGGGCAGCGCTGAAGCTGGGGCAGGTTGAAAGCTGGTCCCTGAAGGACAGCGAACGTACCACACACACGCTGCATTGACGAGACCTGGCACACAGCTGCAAACTCATCCCTTTGCAAAGGTCAGAAAGCCAGACAAATACATAGATTGGAAAGCAATATGAATAAAGCACTCTCTGTTCCTCATCACCACAGGCAGCTGAGGACCAGTACACACTGGTAGTGATCCAGAGCACTTTCAGTCTCTCAGCAAGTCCAAATTTTGGGCTGGTTCTGCTCTTCTTTAATCTTTTATTTTTCAAGTGGCTGTACCATCTAAAGTACCAAATACATCACAATCCTTCTCCAGGTCCTAAAATAATAGCCATTACTCTAAATTTTAACATTCTGAGTAACATGTTTTTGTCCCTGACCATGGCCTTGGCTGAAATTCAAACCCTCTTCCATTCCTGAGCTTTGCACCTAAATTTTGGCTCCTCAATGTTGCCTTTCAGTTCTCAAAACTGGTTTGTGGCTCACTTGCTTAAACTGAATAAGATTCCTCACAAAACTTTCCACTTTGCTTGTCCTCTTACCTCCACCTAAAGTAGGAAGTTATCCCCGGGCAGGGGAAGGAGAGCCATCCCTGTAGCACCCACAGAGGTCACTCGAGCAGCCATCACCCCCCTCCTGCCCTGCAGCATCCTCTGCCTTCTTCCACTTCGTGTTATTACCCTCCCCACAGTCACCTGTCCACAGAGCTCCTTTCCTAGGTTTGATGCTTGCCAGCAAGCCACAGCTGGGACTCTTCTGAGAATCTGCCCCAGATTTCCCTCAGCAGTGAGAAAAGGCTGCTTTTTCCTGTACATTGAAAGCTGTGGGATTGAGTCACCTTTCTTCTCATGTCAGAGAGCTGAGAGACCGAAGAGCTTGCGTACGTCTGGAGCCGGAGCACATGGTGCTAAGTTAAAGGTGAAGAACTGGGGGTAATGAAATGACTGATGTGCAACACAAAAAGAACACGAACATGAAAGCCCTGCCTGGGTTTCCTTCTGGCTGAGAGGTTCACTGCACAGCACCCAGACCCTCCTCAGTCACCTGCCCAAGTTTGCCTTCAGCAGCGCAATGTAGCCTGTCTCCTGAACCTTAGAGAAGACAGACCTATGTGAAACAAAGCACCTTTAAATACCGAGAGCACCTTAAAACACAGCCCTTCACCACAGGCAGAGAGATTTCCAGGGATCACCCATCTCTGAGCATGGCTCACCAGGAGGAGGGCGCAGGGTGGCAATAAGGCTCCCACAGAGCCAGAGCCCCTTTTCTGCTGGGCAGCAGCCGGCCCCTGGATCCCCTGGTAGCTTGCATGAGGCTAAAGGCAAGCTGGACTTCCTCAGTGGCTGTGCACCACAGCACTGCTTGAGCTGGCTGTGAAAACTCAGCTGAATGCAAACCAAAACCCAGCACTCCCATTCGCTTTGTGGTTCCAGTATATACAAAAAAAATTGTGTTCGTGCAACCAGCATTAAGTTAACAAATATAACAGCATCACATACCTTTTTTCCCCCCTACCTTGTTGCTTACATGCTGTTAAGACCATGCTGAAAATCTCTGTCCTGCTGAGTAGCAGCTGCACCTACTTGGGGTCCCTTGGACATTGGTGTGGGAGGTGCTATTAAGCAGAAGAGTAATAAGCCATAGTTATATAGTGCATCCATTTGTTTGGGGGAGAGTAACAATTAAATTAACATGTGTGGGTTTCCCTCCAAACATATATCTTCTCCTCAATCCAGAATCATAAGGGCTCTCCTATACAGAAATGGTCAATATTTCTTAGTTTGATAAACCAGGTCAGGTTAAAAGAAGAAGAAAAGCAGCACAACAAATAGTTACTCTTTTTAACTACTCAAGAGGAACAAATTTTAAACCACCAGTTACAGTTTCAGGCAGAGATTTGGCCGACGCGTGGCAGGCTATGTATATGTCATTAAACTGCAGTTCTAGAAGCTTAGACTCATCTTCATCTCAATTTTGATCTGACTTTTCAGAAGTTTATGAGATCAGAAAGAATGGAAGAAACAATATTCTGGATGCTGCAACAATTTACTCCAAAGAACCAGGTGTCAACGCTGAAAAACGTGAACCAACCATCATCTCTGCAAAAACCAGATTATGGTAAGACTATTAAAAAAATTAAGATCTCGTAGTTAAAGAAAAAGGTATTTTAACACTTTCTCCCTCTCCCCACTTAATTCAGATCAGGCCATACTGCTAAATCAGCATCAGCATTATAGCCCTATTTAGTATCGCTTCGGTGGTTGTAGTTATTTACAAAAAAGTACCAGAGAAATTTTATGCTAAAATATTTAAATACTTGACTCTAGAACCGCTTACCAGGAAAACAACAGGAAAAGGATGTGGCCTGATAAATGCTTGTAACATCTTCATCAGTGTCATATATTTATTCATATGAGTTTGATTTCACTGAAAATTAATAAGTGTGAGAAGTCTGAAGTGCAGGCATGTCAAATGAGGAGCAATCAAGCTCCATTTTCAGGAAGGAAGACTGACATTTTTTAACTCACAGTGAATGTTGTCCACTAAAAACCCTTTAAACCTTTCACTGAAGAGGCATTTTAAAAAGGCACAGAACAGTGCAGTCTCAGTCTCTGCATACCAGCCCTCTGAGGGAAGCAAGGCAGTGGAAAAAGGAGGGGGGAAGTGGCACAAGGGAGAGGGCAGGAGCAGCAGGGAGAGGGCAGGAGCAGCATCTCTCCCTTCTTTTGGTTGAAACCCAGCCTGTGGAGCCACTGGGCCCCTTTCTCTGGGGACTACATCTCTAACTTTGCATACACAGACAGCATCCTGTAGATACAGAGGCTGGCACGAACATCTCCGTGCCCTACTTCACACAGCCTCACCCTAACTGAAATGTCATTGAAATTAAACAGAAAGACTGAAAGATTCAAATTAATTAGGTGATCACATACATACGAAACATGACAGGAAATACAACATTGTCATTTAATACTTCTTTTGCTTGTTGCCACATACTATCAATACAGTTTCAACACTTACCACCAGAGAGCAGTTAATTCTGAGTAGGAAAGGGCAGACAGACAAGATTTTTTGGAAGAATGTAGGACTTCTAGAAGGGTGTGAACATCCAGCCATGACTGATGCAATGGTATCTCTCCTGGGCTGCAGACAGAGCTGGGCCCCAGGAAGGAACAGGCATAAAATACTGTGTTGGCCTTGGATATCTGGATCTGGGAAACTGCACTCCATTGCAGGTATCTTATATAACCTTTGGAAAAATCCTTCTAATTATTTCTGCTTTAATTCCCCACATGTAAAATGGAAAAAATAAACAAAACCCAAAAACCTCAGACCCTACCTATGCCAGCAGGACAAGACCAGAACAGGTACATTGAGAGAGGACAAAAAACCCAAACTTTGGCTGTGCCCAGCAGGCAAAGCCTGTCATGGTGCTTTGAGATGTCCTGCGCAGAAACCTAAATCACCCTAAATGTGGTGTGTCCAGGCACAAACACCACAACTCATCAGCAAAGCGCTCAGCAGAGATAATGTTTGATAAACAGCTTGTAACATTAGCAAAACGCCAAACTGATGCGTCCAACTATGCATACAACAGGAGGAAAGAGATTTTCATTAGCAGCCAAATTCTCTGTGTGCTCTGCTACTGGTGATAAAAAAGTTAAATTTTACTAGTACATCATGATATAATAAATACATGCATTGCTGCTGGCCTGTTAACATTAAAATAGACTGTGAGTTGATGTTTGGCACAACAATGGTACAGAGTTTACATAATGAAGTAATAGAGCAGAACACAGAGAAAGCAAAATGAATTCTAGTAAAAAACATTTTTTTAAAGTTTCCCTTTTCCCTCCTAAGCAGGTCTTTTGAAAAACATACAATTTTGTAAGAATATTTCCTTTGAGGAATATCTAATCTATAGAAATTCAGGAAAATGTAGATTTTTCAGATTCTCACTGCTGTCACTGCATTTCTAACTAATTAATCTCTTAATGCTAATTATCTAAACTTGTAGGTTTGCTGTCTTTCAGTTCCTGCTACCACAGGAACACTGGAAATCATGATTCAGCTGCCAACCTGAGTTTTTCTCTTAACACAGTTTTTAACTCTTCCCCTAAACATCCACTGCTGGCTCCAGTCAAAGACAGGATGCCACTTGAGACACACTTTTTCTCTGGCCTAAAACCATTCTTAAGTTGCTCTTCTGTTCATTATTTTCTTGCAATGAAATGACATTCAATGCCCTTCCCTCCCTGCCATGGGGCTGCTGTAAATGTGTCTGGAAGTTTCTCACAGACACGCTGTGCCATTGCACAGGCCCCAGAAACAAGACAAGGAAAACTGACTTTCCCATTAAGAAGAAATGGAACCATGAGATGTGGGTTCTGATCGAGACTCCTGTGGTCACCACAGGGTGCACCAGAAGGATGCAGTTCCTCGGCCATATGAGCAGCCCAGCTGGCTCAAAATGAGTGCAAGTGCCTTTTGGAAAGGAGGTCCAGTTGTGCAGTTATTTTCCTAGAACTGTCTGTGCAATTCACAACCGTGAAAAATAAAATGAGATCTTGGTCGTCTTCAGTAACTGATTTTTTTTTCCCACCTTGCAGAATTCCAGCCGAAGAGCCTGTCTGATCTTGCCAGGTCAATCATATGATTTGGAAGTTTGTGTGATCTCTCAGGAAATAGCTGATTTGCAAAAATGCTGCCTCAAGTCTTTCAAAGGTAATGATAATTTGAAGACCAGTGTAGCTAATGGTTTAAGTAGAAAAAATAAATATACCTTAGAAGTGTCAAAATGACTCAGCCATTAGGCAGAAGAGACACATAGGCTGTGATGTGTTACACAGGGCTCTCAGCTGGGGTGCATGAGCCTCGCTCTGCGGAGCCAGAGAACAACTGAAAGTGCAAAATCTGCATCACAAGAGACACATCTCCACCCGTTTTAAATTTCACCACTCTCAGGCACTGAGATGGAAAATACCTACCCTGTTCATGTGGACTCAGAAGTCCCCCAGGAGCATCCCCAGCTGATTTCTCTGTGGAAACTGAGACATGTCTCTCAAAAAATACTAGATCAGTATTAGATCAGTTCAACACTAAACATGTCAAAGCTCAAAGAGCCAGACCAGCTCACCTGCTCTCCTGAGCAGCAGATTTAGCTCCTCCAGCACTGAAAGGACCCTTGTTCCCTGGGGCACTCTTGCACAGCCAAGGCTGGCTGGTGCCTCCCTCGATCTTTCCAGAGGACACTAAACATCAGTGACAAGGCCATTGCCTGTGGTCAGACCACTGTATTGGCACAGCAGCTTCCTGGCCCTGGCCCCTCGGCCCCACCAGCCACACAGAGTCCATCCCTGTGGCCACTTCCTCCACAGAAAAGCTACATTTCAGCTGTTCCTGTGCTTTGGTCCTCTCCACCCATAACCATCAGAGCTTTTGGCTCTCCCTTGTTCATCATTCCAGGGTGAGGATGCTGGGACAAACAGAGCCAGTGAGGACAAGGAGCTTAGTGCCCGGCTGGTGGGGACAGGTTGGGATAAACTGTCTGAGCTACGCGATGAGCTGTTCCTCCCGGTGACAAACCACAGACAGACACATCGCAGGGCTGAAGCCGAGTTTCTCATTTCTCCTGTAGCCACGAGATGGAGCAACTCAGTTACAAACAGTTCTGCAGAGCCACCAGATGAAGGTGATGGGACATTTCATCCCAGTTCTGGCTCACCCAGAGGCTGCAGGCAGTCCTGGCTCACAGCAGTGGATGCTCTCTCTTCTCAAGCAGGGCAAATACTTTTCTCACTGGTTAGGCTCTGATTTAAATCAAGAAAAAACTCACCACATCTTCACTGCACAACCCTGTATGATGCAATGGGTACTGACATGTCCTAAACTGGAAGGCTGACAGCAGCATCAGCCCCAGGCTGACACTCTTCCTGAGAGCCAGGACTGACAGCAGGAGAGCCAGGACCATGGGGATGGCTGGCACAGCCCAGCACTGCAAGGAGAAGGTTGGCCTTAAGGGCAAACACAGGGAATCAGCAGAACTTCACTGGTTGCCACTGAGGGATGTGTGTGTCCTGAAGGTGAGATATGTGTGGCCTGAAGGTGAGGTCTGTGTGGCAGCAGCGATATGGAAAAATCCTCAATGCTAACAAAAAAAGGCATGTGAAGCAGCTCCTTCATCAGGAAAAAGGCACAAGATGATGCATTCAGCATCTGAAATCACGTGAAACAGGAGGTGCTTCACACACTGGTGGCATTGGTGACGCACACAGAAGTGTCAAGGACAGAGGCTAATGTGCAGAGGTGGCCCTCTTCTCCCAAGTCTCCAAGAAAAGGGACCCACACACGGACTTGGGGACTTTGTGAAGAGACACACCCCATTAGCACAGAGTAGAGCCTGTGTTGAGAACAGAAAGGTACCTTGGCTGCCCACTGCTTTCTCCCCCCTGCATCCCAAGTAAGCTATTAATGAACAGAGTGAGAATCCTTCATGGGCTCTTCCAGCCTTTCCATTGTGCTGCTCACTCGGATTCATTTTACGGTCTCCATCAGCCCTCAGCATCACACTTTTTCATCCATTCCCTTTTGAAGGGAGAGGAGCCTTCACACCTTGTCCCGAATGCATTTGTACCCCCCGGTGCATGCCTTCCTGGCCGTTTCTCCTCGTACTCTTCCCTGAAAAACTCACAAGGATACTGCTGGAAAAAAAAGCAGATCACTCACTGGTGGTGGCCAGACTAACCCTGACACTGCTGCTTCCTCATCCTGCCCGTTCCAAAGCATCTTTCTCCAGATGTATAGCCTAATGGGGTTCTGGGCAGCAAGGGGACACCTTGCCCAGCGACACCTGGTTCGGGGCAGCTTCCAGCAAGGTGGGCAGTGCTCCAGTGGCTCAGAACATGAAGGTCAAAGAGAAAATGAGGCAGAAGAAAAAGCACCAAGTGTGTGAGGGGAAAACCTTGAGTGGGAAGAGAGAGCACCCGCTCTGAGCGTTGGTGGCAGTTTCAGAACTGGCATCTGCAAACCCCAGAGCGGGGCAGGAACACAGAGAATGCTCTGGCAGTGGAGCTGACGTCCGTGCTGACGGCAGCCTTGCTTCCCACCACCCAGGCTGGCCCAGCCCCAAATATCTCTCCATGGTGGTGGTGCCTGCCTGCGCTGTGTGTGGGTTTTTGTTCGCATCCAGAACGCAGCCATGGTCACAAGACCACCACAGGATACACAGAAGTGAAACCTAGCTGAGGAATGAGATAAGCTGTTATTCACTCAAACTTGTATTGTTTTTTGCCTTTGGTGGTGTTTCTTTTTTTTTTTCTTAAATAGAGTCATTTCAACTAAAATACCATGGGGAAACCCCAAGGGGCTATTTCTTCTCTCGACTCCTATCCCCCATCTCTTTCACAGATGCACAGTTTCAGTTTAGCCAATATAATTCTCAGTTCTGAAATTTAAGGAGTATGCAGAAGACCAAGCAAAACTACATCTGTGGCCTTTCTTTCCCTTTTTGGAAAGAACACTGCAAACATACATACAATGGCCAAAAAAACCCCGCCTTTTTTCCCCTTCCTACCTGAACAAAATCATCACCTGACACTCTCCATGGGTATATTCCCTGCTCCCTAGGTGTATAAAGAGATCTAAGAGTAACCCTTGACTCTTTTGAAACACCAAGTTGAAGTGAACATACCAGATCACCACTGAAAATCAGCAACCTCTTTTTCCTTCCTGATATCATGAAATGTGAGGGAAACAATGACAGCAACAGCTCAGGATTTAGATCAAAGCACATTTTGACAACTAACACTCTACCCATGGATGCTATGTACAATCAATAAAATCCTGTAGTGGAGAACAAACAGAGAAAGGTCTGTAGAGCCAGAGTTTCTTTCTGTGTTACCCGAACCTCATTTAAATGGGTGACTCACGGGGATGTCAGTGCCACAGAGCCACGTATTTACATCCTTAAATGAGCTGTGTGATATCCTATGTACATAGTGCCTGCACGCAGACACAGCGTGGGGAGGCCGGTGCTGTAATGGAAATCTGTGATGGAACAAAGAGCAGCAGCACTTCATGCTCTCTGACATTCTGACCAGCAGCTGCTTTGCGTGCAGCTCACTCCGCTGCCTTAAAAGAAAACACAAGACTCCAGAATTCTACAAGCTGAGAAGGAGAAAAAGTCAACAACCAGAGCAAGAGACAGCCCAAAGGTAAGATGACGAGGGATATTTCTCTATAGCAAAACCTTCCCTTAAAAGCTTTCCTCTTTCCTCTTGTCACAAGATCCGAAAACTAAATATATTTTACATAACTTGCATTGCTTACAGCATAGCTAACTTGTTTAATGACTGAAAAAAGCTGCCCTTTGAATTTATGCTTTATATCATATTTTTCCTGTTTATTTTTCAATAAATCTGCACAACAGACCCTAGTCTGACATATCTTTTAATCATAAGTAGAATTTTCTTAGTTAAACTTCTTGGTGAGAAGCTGAAATTCTGTTTCTCTAGACCCAGAATTTCCTAGACACACTATCAAACAAATTAAAAACAAGACTGAAGAAAAAGGAAAGTAGTAATGAAATCTCCTACAGAGGCACTGAAGTAAAGAACTTTGTCAGTATTTATTACTTTTCAGAAATTCCTTAATTAACTTTTCCTCCCTTTGGCTCTCAGTAGTGGGCTCCCTCCCAGCATCAGACTCGCAGTGCTTCACTCGTGAAGGTGGCTCAGCAGGAGAGCAGCATGTTGGGTGTCCAAGCCTAGCTCACCTCATGTCATCAGCAAAAACCCCTTATCAGTCATGGACCACCTGAATTCGGAGCTTTGGGGACCCAGCCCAGCTCCCACCAAACTCTACAGCCCTGTGCTGCGAGCAGGTTTAGCTGCCAGACAGTGAACAACCTGCAGCACAGCAAGGAGGGCTTCTCCTCCCCAGCCTCTCCGAGCCCCAAACGCTTCATAAGCTCAGGCTTCCCTCTCCTTTGCCATTTGGGTGAGGAAATGTCACTTTTCCCCCCCAGCCTCCCCTTGGTCCCTCGCAGGGGGCAGCAGAGCAGGCAGTGCTGGCAGGGCTGTGCCCCACTGAGCCCTGTCCCCCCAACACCTCTGGGGCAGTGCTGCTCTGCAAGGAGGCTGTTCCTGCTGCTTTTCTTACTTCTAAGCTAGTAACTTACAGAATCATTTACCTCCCATTACTGTGCAAGGAGCAAGGAACTAAATTTCCTTTTTGGTGATCTTAATCTCACTCAAAGAGATCTTAATGTCTCAAACCACAGCGAGGGAGAGTTTACCTGTGAAATACCTGGGCGGTAACTTGATCTGCAGAACAGAAACTTTGACTGCTCAGTTGACAAACAGTTGACAAATCTGAAATGGAACAGCATCAAAATCAGCAACTCGTGTAGGGAAGACGCTGGTTTGAAGTAAAAACTAGAGAACAGCAGGAGAACGTAATTTCTGTGTGCTGACAGAATGATCTCTGACAGACTTTATTTTCAGGTTATATTTGCTGTCACGGAACTGGCTGGAGGAAAGGATCAGGTATTCCTGGGCATTTGCATTTTTAAGTGACTACAGCATTGCAGAAACCAATGAGAACCTTCCTAGTCCTTATCAGGAGAGTCTGAGGGCAGGATCAAGCCAGAACCTTTCCTCTAAAGAAGGTAATTACTTCATGACCCCAGCTCAGAGAGTGCCTGCCTCGACACTTTTAGTCCCCTCTTTGCAGAGGAGAATCCAGCTGCATGTTTCCTGTAACCCCAGTCTCTGCTGTGGTAAGTCTGGCTGATTTAGACAAAATCTCATCCTTCTCCTAAAGACTTAAACTCTGCTAGAAATAGCCTATTGGAAGCTTCCTGCCTGCAGCTTTTAGACAGCTTTTAGAAGGGCCAGAGGTACTCACAGTCCTTCTTTGCCCAGGGGTGGTGGGAGAGGGTGCAGGATGGCAGTGACTGTATGGGATCTATGAATAAATGTGGGGGTCCCTTATGTTCTTGGCTCCCCAAGATCTCTTATGATAGCTTGATGCAGGAAACCAGATCCAAGTAATTGTTTCCACCCTCACAATCCAAGAAACCCTAAAATCAGGGTCTGCTACCTTGGTTCTGCAAAGAGATTGAATGTCTCCAAGGATGGTGCACTCACATACTCTGCCCAGCCTAAATTACAGGACAGCACAGTCTGGAGTAACAGGTAACGGCGAAAGTGAGGCTTGGGCACCAGAAAGCCCTATGCCCCCCTTGAGGTACAACCTTGCCCCAAAATCATTGGCACTGAGCAGCTCCATGTTGCTGGGAGCTGCAATTCAGCACGCAGCAGTCCAAGAGGGGAAAAAAGCCTTTCCAAGACTGTGGACACATAGAGATCCCATTGGCCTTTGTACTGTGTCTTATATGTGATCTTCATCCTTCCTCGTGGTGATTTTCTTCTCTTCCAGCATACCTGGAGATATGAATGACACCCATGGCAAAGGCAATATCAGTGCTACCGTGGAACTGTTCCAGCTCATCATGTACACCCCTACTTTTATCCTGGGATTGCTGTTCAACATAATGGCTCTGTGGTTCCTGTTTTTTAAGGTTAAAAAGCTGTCAGAATCTACAGTCTACATGATAGCCCTTATATTCCTGGATACTTTGCTGTTGTTTACTCTTCCTTTTAAAATCATTTCCTACCACCTTCAGGACAACTGGAACTTGGGGTCTGTGTTTTGCTCCACCTTGGAGAGTCTTTACTTTGTGAACATGTACGGCAGCATCCTCATCTCCCTGTGCATCTGCGTGGACCGGTACATCGCTATCCGGTACCCTTTCATGGCCCTCACCCTCAGATCCATCAAGAAAGCTGCCATGGTCTGTGCTCTCATCTGCCTGGGCACCTCCGTGGGGACAGTCTCTACTTTCCAACTGCATGGAAAGGGCCACAACATTTCATCCTGCTTCCATAACTTCTCCAAGAGCACATGGGAAAACGCAGGCCTGTTCAGCACCTTGGAGATCATCTTCTTTGGCAGCATGGCAGCCATGACTTTCTGCACTGCCCAAACTGTCAGGTGCCTGAGAAAGCACAGAAACCCAGACAACCCCCAAACACACAGCACTAGAGCAGAGAGGATAGTGGTGACAAACCTGGTGGCCTTTTTGGTGTGTTTCACACCTTACCACGTGGCATACTTCTTGTACTTTTTGGTGAAGAACAACGTCATCCACATCAGTTTTCAACAAGTGCTACGAGACACTGTTCAGGTCACCCTTTGCTGGGCAAACCTGAACTGCTGTCTTGATGGGGTGTGTTACTATTTTGTTTTAAAGGAGTCCTTGGAAGACCCATTGCAGAACAGTGAAAAAAGAGCCACACAAAAGCCTTGATTTATGTACTGCATGTTCATTACTTGGGGTGATGTGTGGAGAGGCTTGTGTGGAAAGTACAGGGCTTTAAATCTTCACATCTGAAAATATTTCCTAAAAACCAAACTAAGTCCATTTCCAGGAGACTGTTCCTAACTTTTTTTATTTCTTTCCATAATGTTTTCTGTTATTATTTATGTGTAAAAAGAAATTTAATTATTCATATAAATAGTAATGCATATTTCTTTGGATGTGATTCTTCTTTACTTTGAAAAGAAAAAAATGTTCACTTATATGTGGCAGCATATTTCACCTTCCCTGTCCACACTGTACCTGCAAACCTTCCTCAAAACTTTAGTCACTACAGACTCGGTCTGTTAAGAAACAAAGACTTGAAGTTCATGGTAGAAAGCTTCAGACTAAATTCTGTTGCCTCCCCTGTCCTGGTCATGTACACTTGTACTCACATACATGCACCTGTCGGGTTTAGACTTGCACATGCTCTTTAAAAAAGAAAATAATGATTGTAACTCTAAATGCAAAGGCAGCCTTAGGTTCACGTGGGTATAGCAAGATCTCCATGTCATTCCTCCACTGGTTGATTTGCTCTGCAAGGAGCAGCACTTCTTTTAGTGACAGCTGTTGTGACTACCTCATCACACATATAACTAATGCTGCCACTGGCTCAAATCCCCACACAGCACACATTAATTGACTCCCCCAGTTCCAGGCTTCCTCACCAGCTCCTCTCCCACTTGCAGGCTTTTCACATCTGCTCCTTCCTGCTTGGTTGCAAACATAGTTCCATGAACAGAGCCAAACCAAACAAGAGCATGAAATAAAAACCCCTAGTCCAATGTAGTGGCAAACACATGAACCTGAAGGAACAATCCCCACCTTATGGGGGGATAAGATAAGAGCATCCTGATCCCTAAAGCAGTAGCCAGAAACACAGAACCCTGGGGGAAAGCAACCTTTTGGACCTCAGAGCAAGCTGAGCACTACCATTCCCCAAACAAACAGGGCAATAAAAAACAGTCAAGCAGCGAGAACCTAACAGGGCAGTCAGTTACTTCTTATCAGTTCTCACAGGCACAGATAAACCCAAAGACAAAGTGCATCCAGCCAGCAGAGAGGCAGCCCACAGCTCTGGGTGAACCTCATTGCTGCCTGCAATATTGTCCCAGAAATCAGCTGCCGCCTTCCTGAGGGATGAGGCCGATTTAACAATCAAAGCCAAATAGTTTTCATATTCATGCTCAGCTGGATCCTTGCAGTACCTCTTCTAGGCAGGGATACTAATCCCAGCCTTTGAACTGGCTCTTTTCCATAAGCTTTTGACAAGGATAATGCACAAACTGTGTATTGATTTCTCCCCTGAGCTGCATGTGGAGGCTCCAGTCTGTCAAAGTGAATGTTTTTGAAGTTGCTACATCTATGTATGAGATTGTACCAAAGAAATCCAGTTCCAGTTGGGAACACTGACCCAACACAGACCTAAGTATGTGCTGCTGTTTACAGAGTCCTTTTGGTGTTCAGGTGATGAATTGTGCTTCTGAGAAGACATGGACTGTGTATTCACCTTAACTATGTCCTGGTTATGAAAAAGTGTATGAAAATAAAATTCACCAGGATATTCCAGCAAGAATTCCCTCCCCATATCAATGGCCATTTCCATTGATTCCCTCAGTAACTTCAGAATATCTGACTAGCTTCCCTGCCAGCAGACAGGGAATCCTCATCAGTTCATTGCTCGTAACTTACCTCTTAACTACACTTCAGTAGACACAAAGATTTTACCATTGTGACTTCAGGCTCCTTTTGGAAAAAGAGTTAACAAATCATAGAAGAAAGTAGTGCTGAGGTAAAAGAGTTATTTTACATCTCAAAGCAGTAGGCCATGCCAAGAGGGCCTCCACTTTAACTGATAATGCCTGAACAGAGGGAACAGGGGATTGCGTCAGTACCTCGGGAGGCAGAAAATGCCAAAGTGTATGAGAAAACAGCTCAATTGCTCCTCTGTAGCCTGAGGCAGCTCCATTAGTTTCACTGTCATGACTTTGGGCTTACATTGCAATAACTGAGACTAGAAGCTCACCTGTAGTTTTATGCTTCCTCTGTTGCCCAGCTTTTTTCCAAGTACGCCTGTTCTTTGTTTTGTTACCCTGCTGTCCCTGGTCCCACAGATCATAAAGTAACTTGCACTGTAATTTAATTTTCAGTGCTGGTAGACAGCAGAGAGATGAACATTAAATTTAGGAATTTTTGGCTTCTAGGCTACCTTCCTCAGCAATAACATACTGCTTAGAAGGGGCTGGGATGTTGACCAGATTAAGCATTGTTAACACTGTGAAAAGGACAAGTTAAAAATGCTTGAGGCACTTCTTCTTCTCCTGAGCATCTGCTCTGTGTTTCTCCAGTGATTCTGGCCATTGGTTTGTCTAGAAACAAACAGGCTGAGGTGTGGAAAAGCTAGTACCTGCCCGTGGACAGAGTACAGCCAAGCACTGGCTGAGCTCCCTGCCTCTCCACATGGCCCGCAGTGCCTCTGCCAGCTCTAAGAGAGCCCTAATGATCAGGGCACAGGAACGACTTTCATTCTAGATTCCTGGGAGAAATTAGAATTTTGTAAAGGCAACACTTTCTACTCAAAAGTTCCCTGCTGGATCTTACTGCTTCTGGGCCTCTGAACATTCACTGTCCAGGTCAAATCTAGCATGATCTGATCCCTTCTTTGCTCAGGTAGGTAACTGCAGCAGCTCGCTCATTGGCAGGCATTTATATCTAAAACACGACACGGGGTATCACCAAGAGAATATTAAAGACATTGAGTACTAAGAAATAAAAAGATTAAAATTTCTGAAAACCTGAAATTCATATGAAGAAAAAAGAAAGCAAACCCAAGGATTTGTTTGGGAACAATTCACCCCCAAGAACCGAGGACTCATTCCTAACACATACAGTTCTTAGCTTCAAATCATTAGTTTATTCTAAAAAAATGCAGTGAGAGCTAGAGAGCCGCTATGGAGCATGTTTTCTACTTGCACTTGGTTTTGCATTTGAATAGTGAAAGGCAAAAGGTTTGAACCAGCACTGAAAGCTCAGCGGGTTATGGGAGTTGATGAAGCTGCTTTGCTGGGGAACTTCACCCTTTGGAGCAACCAAGGCATTTCATCTGAGAGGCCTTTCAAAAATGCACCCTGAGGCTGCCAGATTTCTTGCCAAGTGTCTTGTGTTGCAGACATTGAAGCCTGCATCCTGTTCACATAAGCAATTTTCCCACTCACTTATTTGCAGGTTTCACTGAGAGACTGGGCATGTGCCTCAGCAGCAAATGCTCTGTTCCCTGCAGCCTCACTCACCTGGGAAAGCAGTGAAGCTCAGACTTGCATTAACTCTGCACATCTGTCCTTGGCTTTCCAAATTTCTTGTCTTCTAGTACAACTATTACCTTATGTCAGGCTCAGGAAGTATCTGTTTGGCTTGGGAAAGAATAAAAGGTTTAAAAGAAAACATCACTGGTGATATTTACAAATAACCAAGGAAATCCCGAACAAAGCACTCATCTCCCAAATAGAAAGAATCAACACAGGTACCAGGCATGCAGAAAATTCTACAGAGTTTTCACTATTTTAGGAATGAAAAACAACAACAACAACAAATTCCACTTTATATATTTTGTGAAAGATGTTCACATACAATGAATGGAAAAAAGTATTTACCATGAACAATAGCACATCTGTGATCAGTGGTAATGAGAAAAAACCTCAGAAAAGTAAGTCTCAACAGAAATAAAAAGAGTTTTATAGAGATTTTCTTATGCTTCACTTCTCTCAAAATGTTTTAGCATTTTTACTGCTGCTAAAACCAGTTAAAATTGCCCTTTGTTCTCTCTGCAGGACAGCAACATGATCTCAAAATGAATTTGTAGCACTGTAGATGCTAGGTAGAAGGCCTCTGAGAAGTGAAATAGTTAATTTTGCTGTGAAAGTGAAGTGCTACAGATAGGCAGAGGCAGAAATCACACCCCAGCTCCCTTCACAGCTATTTCCCCACAGTGCAAAGCTGTTTGCATGCTCTTTCCATCTGCTGCATTTACTGGTGGAAGTCTCACCAAGAAGTAAAAATGTCCTAAGTGGGACCACAAAGTGGTGGAAGATTCCCATGGCTGACCTTGGTGTGACAGGGACACGCAGGGTCCTGCGTGGGTCCAGTTCAGGAGGGAGGACATTGATCTCACACCTGACCTGTGCAGTTTGCTCCTGGATTTGCAACTGGCCAGTGCAAAGCTACAAGTCAATCAGGTGCTCCAGCTTGCCTTATCATCCATGTCCTCATCCTTCCTTCCCTTTCACAAGCCTCTGCCTTCAGCTTTTTGGAGGCACTGAATCCTTTAGCAAAGCTGAGACTTTTCCCTCCATTGGGTTTCTTGCTACTGAGAAAGGTCTACCATAGCAACAAACTAATGAATCCATGCCTTTAGCTACTGGGAAATTCAAAGGACGCCTACAACCTCCTTCATTTTGTTTATTCTTATTATTCTGATTTTATACACTGTCACTTCATAAGAATGGCATTTACCACATTTTCTAATGTGATAAAAAAGTTGGTGTGGGACAGTATTAAAATGAAAAATCTATCAGGAATCAGAAATGTTTCCCAGGAAGAAGAGCTGAATCAGTGCCATTTGCAGACATCAAATGATGTAAAACCTCACATCTGCTGTACACTACAGATTCCTATTAATCCTTCTCTCTATTCCAAGACAAAAAGGGCATTAAACTGGGACTATGTTTGAGAGCAAGCATCAGCAGTTTAGAGCTATAAACACTGGTGGGCAATTGTTAATCCAAAACTAAGCATTACAAACCCAGGAAATCCAGTTTAGATTACACTTCAGAGTACACCACAAGAATCCCAACCATTCCTGGGTAAGTATTAACTTTGTGACTACAAGTGAAGCCACCTCCCAGAGCCCAGCATTTAACCTGGGCCTGCTTGGCCTGCCATCACTATTGAGACAGTGAAGGACACTGTCTGACACAGCTTTTATCAGTGTAAAGAGGAGCTTAGGAAAGAAAACACAAGAAGTTGCAGACAGCAAAGACCTGATTGACTTCATTCATACTGATAGGAAGTGGTGTGGTTTGAAAAAGTTGCAGCTGGAAGGGGGCAGAAAAAAAAGGACTGTGACTGTTGCCAGACCCAGCTTGGCATAGCAGCAAAAACTCTGCAGGTAGGTTTGTTTCCCTCATGCAGAGCAAAATAACTTGGTATTAATAATAATAAACATGCTATTTAGACCTCTTTGATGGAGCAGTGAGAAGACAAAAGGAAGCCTGAGGTATAAAACACTCTGTTTCACTCTGAGCTCAGCTCTTGCTGCTGCTCCTGCCTGTGACTGCACCAAGACCTTGAGGTGGGACCCTGCTGTGTGACGAGGGGTGTTTGTTCCCTTTTGAGGTGCCCTGTGGTATCCCACCCAGCCTCCAGTGTGGAATCGAGCAGAGATGGGCTATTCCTGGTCCATCTCACTTCTGCCCATCTCTCATGGCAAAAATCATGCAAAAGGAGCCAGATTACACCTAATTCAAACCCACAGCCCGACACACATTGCCTTATGATTCCTCAGAAAAAACTCGTGTAGGCTATCAGGAGTGGGAGGAGGTAAAGCAATGGGCTGGACGCATTTGCATTTGTAACCCACTCCATGCTATAATGGTAAGAAAAAGCTCAACACGACACTCAGCAGCAACAGCAAGACCTTTAATGCCCCTCTCCTTTGCAACACAAAATACCGAGGCTAGAATAATATGCTACCTTGGTTCGGAACAACAGGGCAGAAACCAAGCAGTATCACTGAGTCTTATCCCAGATTTCATTCCTGGACATAATCACAACATTCAAATAATTTTTATGCTCTATGCTATTATGGGTTATTGCTCTTTCAAATTAGCCTGTGTCACTCGCCTTGTGATGCCCACATATACCTGTCACAAAACATCTTTAGAAGATGTCCCAAATCTCTCTCTCCCACTTTTTGCCAATCAAAAATCCAATCCTGTGGGTAAATACACGCATTCTAACTTTCAGGCTATCAGATTGTTTAACTTGAACAACACAGCAGCAGACTCCCGTACTGAAAACTATTTTGTTTGCATTAGATGAAGCATTTGTTTTTCCAGAACTCCGCTGCATGTGTCCAAGAATCTTATTCCTAACATTCTCCCTAATCACATCACAGGTTTACAATCCAGCTCCCACCTCATGTCCTTTAAACACAGATGCAAAGAGAACCACATAGGTCACAATCTCTCTTGCGAAAGTTTTGGCAAAACTGCTCAGGGTACAAAATATTATTTTCTTGGTTATATACAAAATGTCAAAACAGCAAAGCTTGAATGTCATTCTGTCAGGGAGCCAAGAGGAAGGAAGGACTTTGCTGGTCAGCTCAAGGACACCTGGAAGTCTTGTGATGTTTTAAGTGTTAATGAAGACAGCACAAAGAACCATCAGGCAAGTTTCTCAAATCAAACAAGATGAAGCAGCACCACAAGCCAATTGCAAGTGACAAACCAGCCATGGAGCCGCATTGCAGGTGGCCCACTGGAAAAAGGGGCAGCAGATCAGGCGCCTGCAGCTCCAGGATTCTCAGCCCCCAGGGAAGAAGCGGGGGTTCAAACACAGCTGGAAACAACACATGAAAATTTCATTTCTTTAACAGCTACATTTGCCCCTTGGAGGACTCTGGGGAAATTCCTGTCAGAAGGGGATAACTTCCACTGATATAAAGTTACATTTGGGGTATTACTGCACCCCACTCTCCATTACAACCATGTTTGCTCAACCTTTGCTGCATACTTAATCCACCTGAAGTTAGAAACCCTTTTCTATATCACAGTCAGATGCTGTGGAAATTAGCCCAGTATCCCAGAGGATTAGAGTCTGGAGGATCTGAGTTAATTGCACTCTCTGGACAGACTCAGACTCCAATGGTCAGTGTCCAAATGAGGAATATGTAACAGGGATGGATCAGCTCTTCAGAAACAAAAAGGTCCCATTTTCAAGCAAATAGCATTCACTAGGAAGAACAATGAAGAAGAAGTAAAGAAAAGTCAGACAAAGCAACAGAATCCATATGGTCTGAAGGTTTTTAGGAGGTATCAGCTGCTCCTTAAACTATAAACAAGATTTCAGAGCTTTTTTGTATTTGCTTTTGCATCCCTAGGTGGGAGTTGATAGATGAAACCGAAAGCAAGTGTCCAATTTGCTTTAACTTTGTTTTTGTCACCTAGGTCCTATTCACATCCTCAGATGGGAACAAATTTCAACGTCTGTTACCAAACTTCTGAAGGAGAAAGAAAGAATTTTAAAAAAAGAGAGGAAAGAAAAGTGCCATAAAAAGCAGAACGGTGGCAATGCCAGCAGTTCTCCTTGGCAGGTGCTGGCTGTGAAAGGGGCTCCTTTGGAAGATCTTGGCAGCAGCACCCTGGGCCCAAGGTGAGTGAGTGCCAGGAAAGGGGGCGGTGGGAGACAAGGGAGGGCTAAGGGAGCCCCTTGGCACAGGCACAGAGAACTGACAAGCAGTGGGACAGCAAGGGGTGACACCTGCAGCACTGCTACGTCCCTAGGGAAAACTCCAGTCTCCAACTGTCACAGAGGGAAAGTGTTGAGAAAATGAATATACAGTGATAGTTCTTGAATAAATCATGATAAATCGTGTATTTCTTTGCAAATTTTTCCATGCTAAGCCCTGGTGACAGAAGACACCTTTTTTTTTTTGTTTGCTTGTTGGTTTTGTTGGTTGTTGTTTTCTTGCTCCACTGACACCAGAGCACACCAAGAGCACATCACATCCAACACTTCCATCATGAAGGGCTCACTGCTGCCCAGTGTTTGACTCCAACCATGCCAGTCACTTTTACCACATTTTTTGAAATGACAAAGCAATGACAATGCCACCCTTCATGGTGCCACAACACCCCTGAGTGCAATCTGCAGCCTCAGCTCTTTCTCCTCCCCCTCCTGCCACCATGGTGTGACAACCCATCCTTAAGGTGCATCCTTCCCCTTAAGGGTGGGTCATCACACACAGTTGGTTTGTTTGGTTTGAAAAACAAAACAAAACAAAATAAAAATAAAAATAAAAATAAAAAAATTTAAAAAAAACCAACAAAAAACCCTCAAATACTTTCCTAAATACACCACCACATCCACAGGTTGTCCCAGGGTCCTGTTTTGCAATGACCCAGGAGCCCAGGGGACCATGAGGGCACTCCCAGCTGCTGGCAGACTGTGCCTCAGTGCAGCAGCATGAGAGTTTATTTTAAACATGGACAGCAAAGGATATTTAACTTTTTTCTCCTCAAAGCCATTTGCCAAACTCAGAAACAGTTTTGTTCAGAAAAGCAGTGTTACTTTTAAACACTCCTGTGCCCAGGCAGGATTTTGCACAGAGACACTCACAGCTCAGGAGACAAAGTGCTGCTTCTGGGGCCTCATCTCTGTGAGGGAAAAACACTGGTTTGGACATTAAAATATTAGTTTAAGCTTTTGACAGTTATTGTGTGTTTGGGTGAGTGCCAGGACATGGCCACAAGTGAGAGCAAGCCCCGTGTGAGGGGGAGGGAGGGCGTGCAGGTCCCACCGCTGCTCCCACCTCCCCTCAGCGTTGCCACCCTCAGCCGCCACTCAGCACCTCCATTGCCCAGCTGGGGTGAGTGGCAGCAGCACAGCCAGGAAACCTGCGGAGTGAGGGGGTCCATTGATGAGATAACAACATGATAATTCCAGCAGGAGCCCCACACACTCTCTGGCACAGGTGCTGGGCAGCCCTCGGCCGCACTGGCTGCCTGGGCCTGGAGCCATGATGGCGGCATTCACCAAGGCCTCAGGAGCAGGCAGCAGACACAGAACCTTCTCCTTGCCTGGAAAACCACTCTTTTTGGCCACACCGGTGGATGTAAGCAGTGGCCAGGATACCCCACTAGAGCTGCCTGGGGCTAAGATTACCCTGCCCACAGGTGTCACAGCACACAACCGAATGCACTGAGACCCACAAATATTAGAAGGCCTTAATCAGTTTTACAGCTCCTGCACACAGCCCTGCATGGGGCTGCCCTTCCAGCAGTCAGAGTGTAAAAACAGTGGCTGTTAATGAAAAATCCAGAGAAAGAGGCAAACTGAAGGTGTAAAGCTCCACCAGCTCCCTGTACGGGCGAGCACAATGCGCTGCTCTGGCAGAGGCGGCTTCAGGAACAGCTACACCAGATGAACTCAAATTGTCAAGGAGATTAATACCAAATATTTACCTTTTAGTGCAATTATGCAACTTCACCAAAAGCAGTGAATGAAAGCAAAGTGCATTTCCTTTGCAAACCTTATTAGAGAATTGTCATGCTTTCCTCTCCCCACTTAACATTTCAACCAGCCATTTGATATTTGGTAGCTGCTGTTATAAAGGCAACTCAGTTTGAGTTTGCTTGTTGTTGGCTCACGCATTTTATGGGCTAACACTAAAATACTGGGTCAGGGAGAAAACAAGCATTTCTATCCGTGACATCTTAATTGAAACTTCTTTTTTTAAAGCTGTTATAAAGCACAGAAAGAAATGGTCCAAAAGGCTTATTGCAAACCTGCTTCATGCTTTAGAGGGGCTCAAGCTATGTTGCGATTGTCTGTACTTCTGCAGTGTTCATTTTTCTTGGAGAGGGGGATCACTGTCAGTTCTAAGCACCTCCTTTCCAAATACAGCAAAATGCTTCTCAAAGCACTTTGATCAGGCAATTCTTTTTCCCCAGCCTGCTGCTGCCAAGAGAGGAGCCCCTCCTTGCAGTGCCGGGGACCTGGATGTCTTCAACTGAATGGAGAACTGAGACCAAAATAGGGCAGGAGACAGAATATGCTTAATTGGCCCTCATTTCCTTCCCAAGTCCTGGGCTCAAGCCGAGGTGAGACTGACAGCTGTGACCCTTCAAACAGGCAGCTGTCCCCAAAATACAACTAAGTGCTTGATAAGGACCTACTTAAGGGCAGTCTCTGTGGCTGGCACGCCAGGGAGGTAGCACAGAGACAGCCAAGGCCTGGTGGCTCGGGATGGGGCTCGGTGCTCATGCCCAACAATCGCCACCCAGCATGACAGAGGCATGCGACAGTCTGCCCCAAAACGGCTGCCATTCTCCTGGCCATCCAAACAGGTCCCTGCTGGGGGCTAACCACATTTAACCTGGCCCAAATCCTGACCTGGGGACAGTTTCACAACCACTCTGCCCACAGAGGGAAACACAGCACGTTTAAACAGCTCCTGCCAGAAGTGGGGTGGGAAATCACCTGTTTGCTGTTCCCAGCCACATTCATTGCCTGCCACTCATTTTGTGCCACATTCACACCACAGGTGCTGCCTGTGGTGCCATGGGATTTTTCCAACATTGCTCAATAACTGGGCGTGCTGTTAGTTTTTAAGGAGATTGTGTTAGCCTCTCATACCTCAGTGGGCAGCCTCAGAGGCAGCTGCTGCAACCCTTCAGCGTGTGTGCCCCATGGCAAGTGTGTGCAGGCTGTGCCACAGACAAAGGGCCATCTGGGATATGTACAAAGCTCCTTATAATGCAGGGAGTCTTCAGCAGCACTGGGGAAGGCCAAGGATGGGGAGTGCTTTCTGAAGTTTGGAGTCAGCATCCAGCCCAACACACTGAGCCCCCCTCCTGCTCCCTGTCCCCACAGCTGGTCTGACAGCCCTATCTCACTCCAAGGTCTTGCTAAAGTCATTACAAAACCAAAACCAATCAGCTGCACAACCTGCGACAGGAACATGGGGCTGCCAACCCACACAGCCTCCCCTGCTTCCCTCCCTAGGAGCTGGGGCTGCAGATGGCCGTGCAAATCCAGCCTGTAGATGTGGGTGTCTCTGCATGGTTTATTTCATCCTGAGCTTTTTTGTTTTTGTTTTTGGATGTTTATGCAGTGACCTCCAGTGTTTATTCTTAGCTTGTATAACAACAATACAACAGTTTACCAGGCTGCTCCCAAATATTTAACCTACAAAATGATCAGTCCATTTGGAGACCAAGCTGAACTCAGCCAAGTCATAAAATGCTGCCTCAAGTTACTACTTTCAGCCCTTAAAACGCAAACCCACAGCTGTGTCAGGTCCAAGCCTTTCTCTAAAGGGTAACTCGACTGGCCTGTATTTCCCTACATACCTCCACAGAGACCATTTACATGGTGCCGCTGGTTTAATTGCCACAAAGGCTTCTGTACATTCAAAACCACTGAGCTGCAAATCCTTCATTTCTCAAATCCAGCTTGCCAAATTTCTTTGTGACGTGCATTGCAAAGCCACTGCCCACTTGCCCACAGGTGCTTCCCAGGCCTCCTCAGTTCCACCAGGCCCAGCCACACTGCAGGAGAAGGTACCCAAGGGCCAGGGACAGGCTGCACCTCCCAAAACCTCTGCAGAAGGTATTGCTCTGACAACACTGCTGACACCGAGGCATTTTCAGATGGCAGCTCTGGGTATCCACGGATATCCACAGAACAAGGCAGCTTATAGCTGCTTCTTTGAGTTATACTTACAATTTTTGGAGAAGGGAGAATGACTTAGGGGATTGACTGTCGTTCTAGCAGTGGCAACCACATAATGACCATCTGAAAAGGGGGGGAAATGAGATGGGGCCTGATCCAAAGCCTTTCCTGTTACTTCACGGAGAACAAGTTACTCCATGAATAACAATAGGGGGAACAGAGTGACATTCTAGAGAAATCTCTTGAAAAGAAGACAAATTTTAATTTCAGAGGTTTTCTTCAACATAGTTGTCTTCTTTTTGGAAACTTCTTTCCCCAGTCAGACCAGGAGAATATTCAATCATTGCATAACGTGATTTCAATTCAAATACAGATCTAAAAGTTCAAGTACGAAATTACATACTTGGCCTTTTCACATTAATTAATCCAAATGAATAGAGTAACACACTGGCTTTCACTGGAGTACATCTTTGTGCTAGTGAGAACAGTTAATTAGAGCTGGCACAAACACCTTCCATATTCAGCATGAATAATAATATTCCCAGAGCAAATTTTCTCAGCAAACTGAAGGAAACAGCTGATTCTTGATTCTTCAGCCCACCCACTTCTACGATTTTAATGAGAGAGAAGGAGTTAAAGTACTGGTAATTGATGAGCAGCCCCTGTGCTCTCCCTGCCCGACGCACCAGCTCCAGCCCATCCTCTGACGTGACCTGCCAACACAAGAGGTGCCCAAGTCTGCACAATCAGTCCCAGTGCCAAGGCTGCCCTGCACGTTGTATCACCTCTGCCACATCCTCCTGCTGCCTCCAGCAGGACATTAGTCACAGCCAGTGACAGATGGGCTCAGGGCAGAGGCTGAGGCTCTGGGATGTGCTGCACCACTCGGGTCTGCTCCAGATCTTGCCCTGAACTGGGGCCTGTGGGGAAAGCTCTGCCGTGTGAGACCTACCTTTGAGCTGTGAGGACCCCATGGAAAAGGGAAAAATATATGAAAGGAGATGATGGGGATGGGGAAGGTCACAGTGATCAGCTGAAACTGCTGCGGAGGTAACTCCAACCTAAATGAAGAGATTTTCCTTTCATACAATAGAGACCAAAAGCAGCAGCCATACACGGACACCCATTTCTGCTCAGCACTCACCTCCTTACCTGCAGACACAGCAAGTCAGAGCCAGCTGAGCTCCTGAGGAAGCAGGTCTGGTCCTAAGGCACAGAAGCACAAGGGGTCATGTACACTGCAGCCAGGAAAAGCAACAGCCAGTGTCACCCTGTCCTAAAGTCAGTCTTGTGTTAAAAAATACCACTCATTAAAAGTATCTGACACACAAGGGTGTTCACATTGTCTAACTTAAGAGACTCAGGTATGCAGGAACTCCTAAAATGAGCAGTCAAAGGCATCCTCTAGAGATGTCCTTACTCCCCAGAAACAAAGACTCCTAAATTAAGTATGACAAGTTGGAGGGTCCAAACGTTGCTTCAAGCTCCAGTTCCCTTCTCAGTCTCACAGGGCTCTGCTGACAAGTAAGGCTGGACACTGTTTTGTAGACATTTTGGTCAACATAAATGTTTCTTTTAACACAAAATGAACAGTGTTTCATTTGTTCATGTTACTTTACCATTTTAATTCAGCATTTTTTGGATAAAAATTGTTTTGAAACAAGAAATAATAATTTAATTACTAAAATGTTAAAACAAATGCTTTAGCTTAACATCAGGAAGTTTAGCTGCTTCCACTCCTTTTTATAATTTTGGGGGTTTTTTAGCTGGAAATACTCACTAAAGCTCAACCCATATGTACTAGAGACTCTGTTCCCTCACACTCTGCTTTTTGTTAATTTAATCCAGAGAACATTCCCTGCGATCGAGCTGCAGCACCTTGATTTCACTGGGACATCAAGAATTGCACTTGCCAAAAGAGCAAGAAACAGGCATTTACCTGACACCTGGGAAGCTATTTTTGGTGGTCACATAGCTGTCCAAACATGCCTTTTTTTCTGTGGGAAGATGTGACAGCATCTACAGTACTTGTTCTTACAATATTCTGGGTGGAATTTGGAACCACAGCAGCAAAATGCTTTGGGAACAACTTGCACATCCTAAAGCACATACATAAGTATGTATGGGAGAGAGAACAGGCTTTCATTAGCTTGGCATCACCGTAATATAGAGTTCATGTTGGGCTGGAGTCAATTCCCAGCAGGGAGATCTGGAAGTTGCTGCCTGCCCAGATGCACGTGCAACACATGAACAGGATGCAGCCACTCCCCCCACCAAAAATGGGCTCCCCATCGTGCTGGTGGAAAACCAGGCCCTTCATTCTCCTTTCTGGAGCACCTACATGGTCCATCACGGCCTGAACACTCCTCGCCCGAAGGCTGCAGAGTTCCCGAAGGGCTGCACATCATGGGATGGGACTGGACTGTAAATGCAACTGCACAGAGCTTGTAACAAATAAAAAATTCAGTTATGTTTTAGAGCAGACACTGAGGTACCTCCCCTCGACTGCTAAGTTAATAGGTTTCCAGTACTTATTTAAAAAAAAAAACAAACCAGAGCTTGGAAATGGAGGCTCCTAGAGTTACACCAACTTTGACTTACTTTGCACTGTCTGGCAGAGCTAAACAACTGCCTGAGCCATGCTGCAATATGCAAGTATTAGAAAGTAAATTATATTAGATGCCAGCCATTATCACAGTGACCCATATTTTAGGGTTTCAACTGCATCTCTGCCAGTCTTCCTAAAGTAGGTTTTATTGCCAAGCTTTTATACGTGCCACTGTTCAAATAAAACAGCCTTCTGCCACAGTCTGAGCAAGACTAGGAAGTAGAACTGACTTAGTTTAAGCCCTCCTAAGAGCAAGGAGCAACAAATACAACCTCAGAAAATTGAAAAACTGAACCAAGAGGGAAATCTTGAAAAGGCAGTTTCACAACACAAGCTGGTTTTCTTTGTAGTGGACAAGTCTCAGTTGGCCGACTCACTGCTAACTAAATTTACTGGAATGCATCAATCACATTCTTAGTATCAGCATTTCAGCCTTCAAAAGGCATATCTGAAAGGCTCAGGTTTCCCACAGAGTGGTGCAGAGTTGCTTCCTCAGCCCAGAGGTGATGGAAGAGGGCTGTCAGGCAGAGCTGGCTGGGCCAGCCTGGGAGAAGAGGCTTTGGCAAACACAGTTACTGTGAGATGCAGCTCCCTTCAGAACCCCAGTGATGGAAGGAGCACCCATATACTGAAGAGTTAAATGCAAAATGCAGCAAAAATGACTGTAACAAGCGAAACGTGCACTTCCTCCCTGATTGACCAGAGACTAATTGCGGAAAGAGGAACAGCCAAGTTCAGGAAAAACATTCTGACACTTCCCTACCAGAAGGATGAAACGGGGAGAAAGCCGGGGAAGGCACTAAGGGAGCCCCATTGCTGTGTGCAGTGAGGAAAGGAAAAACCCCAAAGACCAGCCCTGCAGAGCCAGCAAGAAGGCAACTGCAGGCCTAGGTCACACTGGACACATTTCTGTGTAGAAATCCAGCAGCTGAAGGAGCAAGGCTGAGCACAAAGATCCAATGCCCACTAGCCACCCAAGCAGCAGAGGGATCTGGCTGCTTCACAGACCTCAGCTGGGCAACTTCCCCACTCCCCTGGGTCTCCCAGAGACGTGCAAGGAGAGGGGAAGAGCCCTACAGAGCTGCAGGCATGAGCAGCTCCCCAGCAGGTCAGCCACATCCCCACACAGCTCTCCCATCACCGTGGGGAAGGGCCTCTGCACTGCAGCATCCTCCCACTGCCCAGCTCCTTGATCCCACTGGGCTGGACCCTCCCGGTGCTGCCTCCCATGAGCAACAGCTTTGTGGAGGGCGTGTGCTTCTCATTCCAAACAAACACACACTTTACATATCAGAGGTAAAAGATTTTATTATCCCATGGGTTTTCCTAAGAAGTAAGATTCCCACCAGACAAAATATACAAAGCATCTTATGTTTTCTTTCTAGACAACTGCATTCTCATCCTATGGAACAGTGACCACATTAGTTCACCCTAAAGAACCAAGGTTTGTCCTTACAGCTGCGGGATTGCACAGTTAGCATATCCAATGACCAGTTAAATCATGCAGAACCAGAGGGGAGGGGAAGAGGCCTGTATGCTCACCTGAGTGCAGGCTTAGGCTTCTAGAAATGAAGAGAAAACACAGGGCTTAAATTTACCAGTTACTTCCATTAAGTGAACCAATTCTCTGACCCACTTCTTGTCATCCTCTTGGCAATTAATGGCTGGGGCTAGCAGCAAGTTATTGCTGGGAAAACACAATGCTAGAAAAGTAAATACCCATCTGGCAGTGGGAAACTTTCCATACCAACCTGCAAAAAGTGCATGTAATTCTTCATTTTACATCAAGCTTAAAGCAGAATGAAACCAAAGTGTCCTCCTCTATTTGATAGAAATTAATGTTTATAGCTGACTATGTTTATATAAAATAATAAATACTCAGCCTCTAAGGACATACTAATTCCTATTGCATTACATGACCATCCTGAGATCCTGTTTTGTTTTCACATAATTAACTCATAGAATTAACACTCAAAAGTTTAAAAGGTATTAGTTTTGTATTTTGGTTCTGCTGAGTTAATGATTGTACTTGCATTTACTTTATCCTTCCTCTTCCAAAACAACAAGCTCATTTCAACAGATGGTGAACAAGTCCAGATTTGCTGGAAACCAATTAACAAGAACGTGCCAAGCTGAAACTCACCCCATTCTTTCAAGCCAAAAAACTGCCTGCATTTCAAGAACCTAATTAGTTTTAACTGTATGGAACAGAGGGAAGAATATTTAATTACTCTGCAATTCTTCTGTCTGACGATCAATAGAAATGCAGTGTTGTTCAAACAACTTCTCTGCAGGATATTGATCAGCTGAATCTTGCCTTGTATCAGTATCTGTATCACAATGGTGCCTGCAGACAATGTGATACACAGCTGGATTACAGTGATTCCTATCAATACAGCTTTCACTGGAGGAGTTACACAAGAATACACACTGTTAAAAGATTTGAAAAATCTACTTCTTCACTTGCCAGTAACTACCAGTTCTGCTGCTGACACCACTTGGCGTGCAGGCATGGCACCCCATCCACATACAACTCAGGAAGACGGATCCGTGTGAACACCACTCATCCTCCCAAGCAAGCAGAGCTGGCCAGGACAGACACGGGGCTCCACCTGCAGCCACAGCCTACAGATGGTACATAAGTGGGGCTTTAGAATCTTGCATCACACCTCTATTTACTCAGGCAGGGGGACAGCAGATCTGCCCAGGATCCACAGCAGCTGCAACTGTGTGCTAGAGAAAGGGCTACAGAGCCGTGCACTTCACCCTCTGCTTTGTGGCTGGAGAGCAGGGACATGCTGTGTCATCCATGTCATCCCCCACCCACCTCACTGCCCCTTGCCCTGTCCTCCTGCCTGCCCTGGACACCCCCCAGGACTCCTTGCACTCTCAGCTGAGCCATGTCACATTCAGGAGGAGCAGGTCACAAAAACAGCACACAGTAGTTGCTTTCAATGTTTGAAAATCTGGTCTTCAAGGGGACAACACACAGCAAAATGGGACCACCACAGCGTGGTTTGGGCAGAAACCTTCCCTCTCCTGAGCTCTCCAAATTGCCCTGTCTGTAGCCTCACAACTATTCCTTTCCTAAGTGCACCTGGTTTAGGTCATTACATCAGCACCAAAATGGAAATCCTCCTCTTGTGCATATACCCTCTGTCCCAGTGCCAAGGCAGCCTCACAGCAATAACCCAGCCTGAAATTGCTCAGACAGGAAAAGAGCACCTATTTCCAGCATTCCTATTTCTCAGCCATCCCTTCTACCCAAACCTGCTCCCAAAAGAGATTTCCAGCCTGTGGTGTGGAAGAAGCTGCATTTATCCCCAGGTTATCTTTGACCACTGTGTAAATTTAAGCCCAGCAAATGTCTTGGGTGGGTAGCAGGGAAGAAAAAGGCCACAAAGGACCCCAAAGGTTAGAGCTGCACAAGCTGGGGGGAGTATAAAAAGTAGCTGGATTACCATGTCTAAAGAGAGGGCTGAGAGCATGTGTGTGCATGTGTGTGCAAGCAAAGCCAAGGAAGGTTACATCTGGAGAGTGGCTTCATGACTTTTGGCAGATAACAGTTTCGACCACAAAAGTGTTTTCAAAGTGACGAATACGATGACAGTTTCCAGCCTCACGTCGACTGATACCTAGAAGTGATTTAAAGAAAGGAGAGAGGTGAATCAACAAATGATAATCTGTAAGAACTGAAGCAAGAAGGGGAAGGAAAGCAGATGAGATGCAACTTCTGAACACTGAAATGCAGGAACAACACAACCCATATGGAAAGCAACGTTATCTGGTCTTTGGAAGAATAATAGACTTCTCTACGATATTGTCCTGCAGTAAGAGCTGCCATGGGCTGAAGGAGTCATTTGGAAACAGCTGGTTTCAGCTGACAGCATCTCAGTGTTATTTCAGAGACCAGAAAGCCTCAAGAAATCAGCAGAAGTCACAGGCTGGTACAGAGCATAGCCCTGGATGCAGCAAAGAAGTGCTTAAATAGCCACTTCCTCTCTGGCTGTTTGTATCCCTGCATGCCCGATCCTGCTATGGCCCCAGCCTTGGGTAATGCTTCCCCTTGGGTAATGCCTCCCCATGCCCTTCAAATGCAGGACCTCAGCTCTGGGCAGCTCTGCCAGGCACCACCTCCCTCCTTACAGCAAACCCATGGTGCCCCGATGACAAGCAGGACCGTGCCAGGGCTCCATGGGAGCAACAACTAGGGAGTGCCAGCAGTTCCTCCATGTCAGTGCAGCTCCCATTGGGAAAGCACCATCAGCTACAGCCACGGTGACCTCTGCACCCTGCAGCTTCCCCAGAGATCCAAACCCAACTGACTACAGGTCCATGTTTCAGGTGAGTCTTTAAGGATACCTTAAAAGCAAATTAATACAAAGACTGGTATTAAAGAGCATTTTGCAGCAACGTTACCATTTGAATATAAGGTACATATTGCTGATTTCCATGAAATCATTTTTACACAGTCCAATGTTCCCTGTTCACAATGTTTTCCATACTATTAAGAACTTAATTAATTAAAGGCAATTTGCAGATCTAATCTGCTCTGAATAGCTGCCACTGAATCGAGTGCCTTCATTAGGGAAATTTTCCAAGCAGTTCCCAACAGCACTGCGATTAGTTCAGCCCCAGGAGCCCACGTGGAAATGAACTGAGGGCTCCTGCAACCATTTTTGCAAAGTTTCTATCAGGCTGATGGATGACAGAAACACCACAGTCAGCACCCACTTGCAGCAGCATCCTGAAGTTGGGCTTAGATTAATTGGATGGGGAACACCTCAAGGGAAACACCCACAGGGAAACCCCCCTCTGACCAGGCAGAGGCCAGCAGGGCTGAAGCGGCCAAAGCGGGGCCGTGATGTGGGGGTGAGGCAGGACAAGGCAGGGCTCTCACGTCTGCGGGCGCCGCGCCGCCGCAGCCGGTACGTCTCCTTGCCGCTGCACAGGCGGTAGATGAAGGAGCCCAGCTGCTCCATGTCACTGACGTGCTCCGTGGCAACCATCTCCTCCTGGATGATGTATGTCTGAGGCAGGTATGTCCCCTTCTGAAACGACACGGTTTCCACCAAAATAAGGCACAAACACTGCTGTGATCTCCCTGAACGCAACTGTGTCACACAGAGCACCACAGACAACCAAACTGCAGAAAATTCATTCACTGTTGGAAGGCTCAAGCCCCACTTACTGAGGCCAGTTCACATGTGTCCTTGCCCTCACAGGAAACTGTCCCTTGCTGCTAGCACGGTGCACACAAAACAGATTAGATCCAAAAATGGAATGTTCATGCAGGGGATGAAGTCAGTGTAGGATCAACCCTGTTATAAACTGACCCAAATTTTAGAGCAGGATGCCCAAAACTGTAACTCTGAGAGTACAACAAACCCATCTGGAGAGGAATAAAAGCTTAACCAAAATTCCAGGAACTCCACTGAAATGTGCATTTTACATCAAAAGGCAAAACCCAAAACCACCAGCCCAGCTCAGATTCCAATGTTCCCTCCTCTTCTCCAGTCCATTCAGCACAGCCATTATGATGTCCTGCTCTTACTGCCCACAGGAACGGGGACTTGAGATGGGCCATGGGCACCACATTTAGAGAAGAACTGAGCTCTCCACACACTTTCATTGCCCCAGGAACATCTGGGGCAGTGACATCCCTGCTGTTGGGGTAGAGGCCACTGTGAAGACCAGGGTGATGAGTGGGGTGTCATGGCAGAAAGCCACTAGGAGATGGAAAAAATGGGGTTTCTAGGTGTACCCCAGGGATGGAGGTCACATCTTTCCCTGCAGGAAAGAGATCAGCTCAGCACTGGAGACTCTCTGCAAGCTCATTCCCAGGTGCTCAGGGCATCTTTCATGTTTGGACATCGCTGTAGCAACAAACAGCTGTGTAACAAGTGCAGCTTGGGTCAGGGGGCACTTGTGAGTAGATGCTAACTAGATCTTGAAGCAAAGAATCACCTCTGGTCCTTTTTCCTTAAGAAGAGTCAAAGAAATAAAAGAACTGTCAGACTCTGGGGCCAAGGTAAGCATAATCAAGGTGAAAAGCAAGCAATATCAGCACCATTTCAAATATCACCTTCTGTTTCCCAAGACTGGTTATCTCCAGAGAGACATGCCTGGAAACACACTACCTTAACTCAGCGCCGTGCTGCTGGGCTGGCACAGCCAGGTGGATCAATAAGGCTGTCCTCTAACGCTGCAGGATTAGACAATTAGTGCCGGTTTGTACTGCACTAACACAACAGTTCTGCAAGAAATTCCATTATTGATTCTCGGGGGAAGAAGGCAGGGGAGGCCACGAGATACGTGCAGTTACTGGCAGGGGCTGTCAGGGTCACAGCCAGGGCTGGGGCTCGGGATCTGCCGTACCCTTGGCCTGGCGAGAGGGCTTTGAGAGACAGGCATGAGCACACAATCCAGTTTCTTTGCTGTCTCAGATTTAAATAGCTGTGGCAGGTGAAGGGGGAATCACCACTCCTCCATCGCAGGACTGTGCAACAAGGACAATACCTTCAAGTCTCTGCCAAGAACTTTCAGCAAGCTAAAGCTCTGAGCATCTCGCATTCTGCAAGAGATGTGGATCGTCCATCATTTAACTGGGCCAACTCCAATCTCCTGCTGCTTCACGGGGGAAGCATCCCTCCATCCTTTTGTCAGACACTGATGCAGGCCTGTTCACTGAACTGGCACACCTGTACAGAATAAAGCCTGAAAGAAGCAGGCACAGGGCATGTGGCAGCCACTCTACAAAGGGGCACCCTGGCACCAGGCTGGCCGGAAGGAAAGAACGAAGGAGGTTCAGCATCTCCCTGTGCTGCCCCAATCTGCTGGAGCAAACCACTGGTGTTATTTGCTGGACTGTGATTTGATTCTAGAAACAGGACTGCAGTCACTGAACAGCTCCGAAACTAAACTTTCTGCTGGAAATTAGTCTCATTCATTAGGGACTTGACTGCATTCAGAGATGCAGAGAAGGCAAAAATCTTCAAGTCCAAGGACCAACAAAGCTCACCCAGCATCCAAAAAGCAGCGCTTTTGAGCAGCAGAGCAAGTCATAAGGTCATAAAGATCCTCCCTGCAGCAGGAAGAAACTTGAGCTTTCTGCCTGACCAGCAAGGCCCCCCCCACATGTGGCCGTGAAGATCACAGGCCCACAGGATCACAGCTAATTCAGCTGGGGAGGCACCTCAGGGCTTTATCCCATCTGGTCTTGAAAACCTTCAAGAATTGCAAGGAGGCAGCACAACCTCCCTGGGTACCCTGTTCCACTGCTTCACTGTCCTCATAGTGAGAATCTTTTTCTGAGTCCAAAACCAAGCTAACCACTTTAAAACAATGTCTCTAAGGTACAGGTTAAAGCCTCCTCAGACAGATTGGACACTACTGGACACCCATCTCAATAATCAGGAGGTTATTTAAACCCACACCTGCCTTGGGCTCTTCAAGCACATAAGACCACTTTAATTGTATTGTTATCCCCTTTTTAAATTCAATGACAATGCATCATTTTCACTGACCGTGAGTTTGTACCTGTTATTTTAGGATGTGACCAGCATTCCCAATCTCTCAGCTGTTTTCTCTCAGCTTGTGCAATCCTGCCTTTTCCATTTCCCTCTGCCCCAGGGACTGGTCACCTGCCACAGTCAGAAGCTGTGACAGGTCTGGAGCGAGTTGTAAGTGTATGTGTTGTACCCCAGCGGGGTTCTGGCACATTTGCCAGACAGCCACAGTGCATGAAATTGTGAGGACTGCTAGGAAACGAACTGGGAGTTTGACAGGGACTGGAGATCAGGCATCTCTCCAGGCATAACTGCTTGCCTCTGAGCTTAACTGCTGCAAAGTTCTGCACACAGCACACAGCAGAAAGCAAGCAAAGGGAATTTTAAAGAGACTAAGAATTAGATTGTCTTTTCTTCCCCTTTCTTTTAAACAGACCCTCACAGGAGTGATAAAAGACCCAGGCTCAGTGCCTTGATTTACCTGTAGAAGACTGAGACAGATACGTACCTTTTGCAATCTGAAAAATTCTGTGCTTTTTTCCTGCTGTGAAGATTAAACAGTATTCTATTTTAAGATGGCTGCGTTCAGCAGCACAGGCTTCAGAACTGAACAAATTCGCTGGTACTAAACCGAATTAATGCTGGCTGTGAGCACAACTGCATGAGCCCAAGCCTGGTGCTGCAGCACAGCAGGGAGGGCAGCACAGATTCCCCCCCAAAAAGGTGCATGCTGAAGGCCTGTTCCTCCCCAAGGGACAGCAACTGGCAAACCACAGTGGAAACCACAGCCAAGAGTGAAAGGAAGGAATTTTTTCTTTTTTCCCTAGATTCCTACAATCAGTAAACACCAGAGGGAAGGAATCTGCCGCTTCTCTGTGTCTCCCCGGTCAGGCTGATCATCATGCCAGCGTTACTGTGCTGTCTGCAAAATCAGTATTTCAGCTAAACCTGCTGAAGCCCTCACTCTACATGAAGACTCAGGGCTGAGGCTTGCTTCCCCGGACACAGCAGTTTTGACTTCCCAGGAGCTGCCGGCTGGCACCCAGGAGCCAACTCAAGGAAAGCATGCAGAACAAGCAGGACTGCAGCTGTACCTTCACGTTAACCAGCAGCTCCCACAGGTTGCGAGGAGGCATCACGATGGTGGTGTTCAGCTCAATGACGTAGCACTTGTCCAGCGTTATGTCGTGATACGCCGTCAGACCCTGCGTTCCAAGCACAGAAATTACACAATCGAACCCTTTGCAATGAAATGTGACTGTGAAAATGGGTGAAAAGAGGGAATTCAGGGAAGACGGGAAACTGCGTTAAACAAACCTCCCTACCAAGTAAGTAGAATGGGTTGGAAATACCCAGAGAGGGCCCTGGGCAGGAGGACAGCTCAGTAATAGACCATCATAGATGCTGGAACTTTGGATTTTGAGAATTTTAATTTTTCTGTGCTGACAGGCAGTGATTTTCAAAAATACACTGCATTTGACTTGAGACTTTGGGAGAGACTGCTAAAATTATATGATAGCAGTGAGATGGCTGCTGTGTAATTAAAAATAAGTGTGTTATGTCACTGGGTAGAACATGTAAAAACGTACAGTTTCTGGGATATAGTAATAAGTAATACACATGTAACAAGATGGAGGATTTTGAGTGTGGGCTAATACTACTTCTTTTTTTTCTTCTTTTTCACAAACTTGGGTGAACTAGTATTAGTTTAAAAACTTCGCAATGTAGAGTTTAACTACATTAGTTATTGGAGATAGATTAGTAAACATTTTATAATTAAGTAATTTAGCCTTTAAAAGACTTTGGAAGACAGAACTTACAGCTGTTTTACTACTTTGTTAACGTGAGAGCACAAGCTGTGTGACTGTAACATAAATAAGAAAATAATAAAAAATTAACTTTGTACAAGAAGCTTCAGTCTCATAATCTCATAATAATGTATGTGACAACAGTGACAGTGCTAGGCCATGAACACGGAGCTGGTGCAGCCAGCTCAGCCCCATGCTATGCCCCCAAAGGCCCCAGGAGCTCCTTACTCGCTGGAAATCGTGGATGATGTCCGCAGGGTCGCTCCCTCCAAACTGGGGCACTGGGACATTGATTTGCTCGTAGTTCTCTTCAATGTAAATCTTGACATCTTCGTGCAGCTCCAGCTGCCCTTTGAAGGGCGAGTACAGCGAGTCTTCGTACAGGACACCGCAGTGGAACACGCTCTCACGGGGCAGCTGTGGGGACAGATCCAGGCAGGGGTACAACACACACACCCCCCTACCAGCTACAGCAAACACGGGCAGGAATGTGCCCATACTGGGTAAAACATTCATCAGAGGCTTGAAGATATTTGAAGATCAATCTTTTTACCAGAAAACTTTCTTGATGAACCTAGTGCAAACTGCCTCTGTGAAATGACCACGTCTCACTTCATGCTAGCCAGGTCCAAAGGGAATAAAGAATTCCCTGTGGGATTTCACGAGGGGTAATTCAGAAAGGCAAACTGACTCCCTGCAAGCTCTTAAATTTCCTAACCAGACTGTTCACATCCCTCCATAGCCATGGCTTCCAGTAACTGCATTTTTCTACAGGAGGCATAGAGGCTTGGGCTGAGCAGAGCATCATTTCTAGAGGCCCTTGTAGCTTGGAGTGGCAAATGCAGCAAAACAAAGTGGATTCACCTCACAGCAAAACAGGAGCTGCTGCTCTCTGAGCAACCTGGAAGGTGTTCCTGCCCATGGCAGGGCAGTTGGAACGAGGTGATCTTTGAGGTCACTTTCAACCCAAGCCATTCTATGACTCTGTGATTCTCCAGAAGCACAAGGTACAGGCAAAAAAGCTAATGCAGGGGGAGCATTCAGGTTAGAGCATGAGGATCACAAGGACAAACTGCAGCCATGGGAGACTGAGACATGAAGGTCCCACTGCTGTGCTCTCCAGAACATCTCTGACCCTGGTGGATGGGCTTTGCCGTGTGACTGGATATAAGCTGCCACTTGGTATCACAGGCAGCAGCTGGGGTGACACCAGGTGGCCCCAAATGGACCAGAGGGAATTTCTCAGAGCCATCCAGCATGTGCCAAGAGCAGGTTATTGACTGGGTGATGGGACTGAACACTGCCCACAGCCGGGTCGATACCCCTCCCTCAGGGACAGGGCTTCTTCTCCACCAAAAGCCCTGTGACAGGTACCCTCACACTGGGACAGGGGTGTGTGTGAGGGGGGAGCAGCCCTGGGGCTGTCACAGCGTTTCCAGATCAGGTGTAAATGAGAGCAGGTAATAAAGCACTGATGATTCTTGAAACAAAGACTGCAAATTAACTTGACAGCAAGGAAATTTATGGAGAAAAGGAGTATATAAAAAGACTCTTCTGCTGAGTGGATAAGTGCTGGCCGCAGAGATGAAGGCAGCAGCGGTCCTGGGAGAACTCATTCACTAATAGCCACTCCACAGCACAACGAGGGCTCCAGAGCAAATCAATGCTCTAGGGTTTCTTGGCTAAACACTCAGCAAGCCGGAGCTCAGCAGTTTCCTCCTTAAAAAGCAGCTCTGCCCTGTCTCATTCCCTGTGTTCTGACCCTCCACAGTGCTGCCAGCCCACTGCCTTGGCCAGGCCAGGCCAGGTTTACATAGACTACGTGGAAGAAAAGGTGCTGAATGTAATGGTGGTTGAGGGCTCACTTTCTACATCATCTCCCACTTACTTTTTACTTCTCTGCTTGCTTTATTAATAGCAGCACCTATTTTTGTTACACCTACAGAGTTTTTCTGTGCTAGAGCCTACAGAACCTACTGCAAAAAGCTGTTCCCTTGCCTGCACCCCCCTGTTCTCTCCAGGTTTGTTCTCCCCTCACAAGCCATGCTTTCAGACTGCAGTACCCCAGACAGGAGTGGCGGGGGGTTAGAAAGGTAGAACTGGCAGGATGTTTTTATGGAGTCAAAAAGAAAGCAAAACAAAGCTGTAAGGGAAGGGGAGGGTTTCTGGAAGGCCCTTCCTGGCACTAGGGATGGAGGTCAGCCTGAGCCTACCACTTGAGAAATGCAGCGCCCAGCAACCTGGGTGTACCTGAGGTGTACCTGGGTGTTCCTGAGGTACCACAGTGCAGGGCAACAAAAACCAGCACCACCCCTTTCAAAGGTGGTCTGGCTGCTCGGGCTGATGAGCCAGAAGTGCTCCCCACGTCACTCGTACCTGGGTGATGAAGAAGTATCTGTACACGTACATCGAGGCAAAGACCAGGCCCAGCAGCAGCACGAGGAGGCCCATGGTCAGGTAGCACACCCCACTGAGCGATGACCGGCGGCCCTGCGCCGCGGGGACCGGCTCCTCCTGCGAGACAGGAACCACAGCACCGTCAGCCGCTGCTCCCGGGCACCAGGGAATCTGCTGCTTCATCCCAAGGCTTCGTGCTGTGCATGAAGGCACTGCCCTGCACAGGCACTGCCCTGCAAAGCTGCTTCACACCTGGCAACAGCAAAACGCTTCTTGTGCATTTTGCCTCTCACACCCCAGATACACATATATAGAAAATACATACATTATATGCATATATATTTATATGTATTGGAAAAAAAATGTGTGTGTGTGTGTGTGAACATACACAGACAGATGTATCATCAGCTTCCCACCAATTGTTCAGAACAAAGACAAGCTTTGTTTCAGTGGGTGATAAAGACTGACCAAAAAAAAATAAAATCAGGAACTAAGAGTTCCTGGCTATTGAATGTAACAGCATTTATGTATCTATGGTCAAAATTTTTTGTCGAAATGCTGCGACTCTTGGCAGAATTTCTCATGAGGAATTTTTGTGGTGGGAATTACTGGTCCCAGAGAGGCACCTCCTGGCCCTGCTGGGGTGAGCTGACACAAACAGATGCGCTGATCTCAACTTCATTTTCAAGCACATTCCAGCACAGCTCCCAGGAATATGGACAGAGCATCAAAAGAAAACATAACCTGTCCTTTCCACAGTGCTGCCCAATCTATACAGACTGTAGCCAGCTCACCTTGTCATAGCCCTGAAAACAGAGGGCAGTGCAAAGGCAGGGTTACCTCCTGGAGACAGCTCATCCCAGCCTATGATGCTCTTGTTTTTGCTACCAAAATAACCCTTCAAAATGTTAAGCAGGAGGATGTAAGGCCTTTCAGAAGCAGATGAAAGAAGCTGGTTCAGAGATGCCCCAGTTTCCACACAGAAGAGCTGAAAGCTGCCCTCGGCTGAGCAGGCAGGCAGGGGAGAGAGGCACAGGGAGGGCTCCTGCAGATTAACTCCCTCCGTGCGCTTTGTGATGTGTTTGGCTAGACAGACACTCTCTCCACAGCTACTGGGAGACTGGTATGAACGGGAGGAACAGACTGAAAAGCAAACATCAGCCTCTCCTTTCTAAGGTTCATCACTTCTTAAACGAAGAGATGTTTCTCCAGAATAACACAGCCAAGACCCACAGGGTGATGCTGGTGCCGAAGCCCCAATGGGAGAGGCCCCTGGGCCCCTGCCACCCTCTGGTGGCATCAGACCAGCTCTGCCCAGCCAAGCCGGCAGCAAACGCCTCTTTCCCCTTTCCCTACCTTGGAGCAGCCCTTGCGAGAGCAGCAGTTCAGTGCCAGGCCCGGAGGCATCATTCCTGTCCCAGACTAGGACACCCCAGCATCAGTGAGGCACTCGTGGGGACCCTGCCAGGTAGGGATTCCCTGCTCCTCCCCTGCACCTGAGCTCCACAGAGATGCAGAACAGGGCAGAGCCAGGAGCCTGCAGCCCCTTCTCCTACCTGCTCCACTCCCAGCCAACAGGGACCCCTCCAGATACTGACTTTTATTCCTAGCCACACTCAGCCTGATAACTGCCAAGACCAAATTGCTTTGGGGAAGCTACAATTCCAGGACACCTCCATGAGAAATTAATCTACATTTATTTCTCCTTCATCCCAGCCGCTGAAAGACCCGCAGCACCTCTATTCACTCCTCAGCTCCCTGCACTGAAGGATCACTGTAATCAGTTTGGTGCTGCTCCTCCAGCAAATAAAGGGATGAGCAAGCTGAAAAATATCACATTTTTCCTCTCCTGCAGACAATGGGCAGCAACTGTGACAAGCCACAAAGAACAGAAAAAAAATCACATTACTAGAGTAAGTTTAAAGGCTCTCTGACATGAACCGCTAGGACAAGAAAGTCATGCTGGATGTCAAGTGTTTCACAAAAACAGCTTTCCCCAGCTACTTGTCATCACAGAAAGAGTGCAGACAGTGGGGGTGAAGAGGAAGGAAAAGATCTCCTGACACGGAAGCAAGGCTGAGAAAACGTTTAATGCTCTGCAAGTGAACCATATCCAAAAGGTGCCAGGTTGCCATGATGGTTAATGCACTGCTCGCTCCTGCGGTGCGCTGCGAGCGCTAACTCCATGGACGGCTGGGAAAGAGGGTTCATAAGGACACAGCAACTCAAAGGGCAAAAAAAATACTCCCACTAAAAGAAAAGCTGTGTTTGAAGAATGGGAGGGAGGGGGAAATAATCCCTCAATGGTTTGCTACTTGCTAGGTCGGCTCCGTCTTCTTTGCATGACCAAAGATACTGTAAGACACCCCACCTCTCACTGCCAAAGATGAGTTCTGCTCCCTACAAAACATTTCTGGCTTCAGGAAAAATGCCCGAGCTTTGTCTTTTGGGAGAAGGTGGGAGAACCAAAGCAGAGCTTTGTTCTGGAAGAAGTTATTAAATACTTGGGGAAAAAAACCAAACAAACCCTCAAATTCTGAGGAAGGAAAGAAAAAAATCAACAGCAACCATTCTGATGGAGCAGAAATTTAGGCAGTGAGGTCTATGAAATGCAGCCAGCCAGGCCAAGGGGAACAGTTAGCACAGACCTGCAAAACAGTACATAAAAATCACCTGGAAAAACCTCACTAAAAATGTGTGTCTCCATCCCCCAGCCCAGCAGATGAAAAGGCCACCAGCCTTTATCACTCTGAATAAAGGACAATTTAAAAGCAGCTATGTCAGTCTGCACCTCAGCTTTGGGCTGGAGGCGTCCCCAGCACTGGGAGCTCATGGACAGAGCAGTGCACAGCCTGCTCTAACACCTCTTCACCCAGGATAACCAATCTTCACCAGCCTGGAAAAATCCAAGCAGCTTGTTCCACAGGCTGCTGCCCTGCTCATGCCCCTACACACCTCCTTTGCCACAGGACCCCCACTCCCTGCAGTAGAATTATTTACAAACAGAGTACTCTAAAAACCAGAAAATCCATCACAGCTGATTTCCATCTCTTCCTGCCATAGGAATGCCTGGCTCCCCAGCAAGGGAAGAATCAGACTTGGCAGCAGGGTTTTCCTGAAGAGCACTTCATGCCTTCAAGACGTGCATTTCTAAAGGACAAAAATCAAAATATTAACACGCAAAAATGCTGTACATTCACAGGATGTTTAACAATATTCCAGAGAATTCATTAACCAGACACACCGCTTGCAACAAGCCATCCTATTAATTTTCTGCCTTGATCCAGCCTGGGTTTTTTTTGGGCAAGAGGAATGGGAAAGGTTGGGGTCAAAACCATCCCTGAGCAGAGGCAGAGACGGGTATTTCAGCTGAGTAAATGGGCTTTCCTCTTTTTGTTGTTTTAAACACAGTATTCCAAGAGCTGGACATATTTTACACAAAAATGAACACAAGGCCCTTCCTCCCCTCCCCGGGCTGTGCGGAGGACAAACATTCATTTGCTTCTCCATGAATGAACAGAAGGAAAAGCAACAGCAGTGGCAGAAGGGCACCGTGTCCACGGTCCAGACACTACAGATGTGCATGGGGGGAGGATGCACAGACAGATCCCCAGCTCTGCAGAGCATGCCACCGCACTTCAGGGCAGGGAAACACTGCCACTCCACGCAGTGATCCTTTCTTTGCTCCATTTTTCTTGGCACTGCCACTTTGCTGACCCCACAGAAAGGGCTGGCCAGCTCCCTTTCCAGTGGACAACTTCAGAAGAGGCAGTGGGTAGTGTTCTTTACACTGTGCAACCTAAGGGGAAGCCACAGCTTGCTCCTGCCCTGCATGGGCAGTGGGGCAAAAAGCACCCACCTGTCACAAAGAGCACTTGCACATCTTGGTTTTTTGCCTGGCATTGTCCTGCTAATCCTTCATTCCGCTGGGAAGAGTCAAGAGGCAGCTCCATGCACAAGCCTGAGCTACCAGACATGCTGACTCTGCTCCAGGTTGCAGGCACAATTGCTTTCAGACACTCAGCCCAGCGCCCGGCAGCAGACAGGATATTGGAATACAAAAAGGAATTCCTTTCCTTGGATAAAACGGGCTCTTCACTATGACTCAGTGCCCTGCCGGCTCGTGAGGCCAGCACAGGAACAGAGCGCAGGCAGCAAATACCCAGATGGGAAAGGATGGAGGGATGATACAGACCATGGGGTAGAGGAGGCTTGAAACTAGCCTTAGGGGTGGGGAAAAGTCCTAATTCAGTCTTTGTGGATTTTCTTTGGAATTTCAGGTCTTGCTGAGGACATGATGAAAATGGCTGGTGTCCTGTTATCCCTGTTTGGTACTGAATGGTTAAGGAACAGTTCTCCTAAAAGCAGAAGCCTGGCTGGGCACAATGTCTGGTGCAAGGTTTGGAGATCAAGTTCAAAGGCCACAGTGAGCCAGAGCAGGGAAACCTCCCAGGCACCTGCGGCTGAGCCAACCCCATCCCCAGCTTCACGGCACCGAGCCTCTGGACACAGCTCTGCAGGAGCTGTTCACAAGAACCATACCTGGTGAGATGTTGCCTTTAGAATTTCTCATTAATACAGGAGAAGGTTATAGAAATAGAAATGTGACATTATCGCTCCTTCATCACCTGTTCTTGCTGAAGATGACAGAAGTGAGAAAATTAAAGGTGCCGTGTCACGCCTCGATCCCTTCCTGAGTCGCACATTGCCTCGGCAGAGATGGGCTCATCTCACAGCCCTTTTCTGCCTCTTCAGCTTCAGAAACAGCTGAGTCCTCCACAAACCCTTTTTCCTGCATTTCTGAAACACACGGGTTTGAAATCTTTCGGTTTAGGTGTAGCAGGGCCTGAAAAACAGGGGACAGAGATTGGCAAGTGTCTAAATATACACCCCCAGCAGGAAAAGAAGCGTGGGGTGACTAAAAATAGTAGATGTGATTTCGATGACTGACAAGTGAGGAGAGAAATGCAACGCAAAGGGATGCAGTTTGGAGAGCAGCGCCATCTAAAATATGTCATCGCTCTCTGGGACACTGTTCAAGGGAGCAGCAGCCTGAGCTCTCAATGTCTGATGCACTGACATAACTGCAGACACTGCCGTGGCTTCCTCAAAGGATGCAGGCTCCAAATTCAAGAAACCCTCATCAGAACGACCTGCCTTACCTTGCTGTCTACTCATTTCTGGTAACCAAAGGCCAATATGGACTATGGGAAAAGAAAAAAAATCCGTTCAAGGTCTCTACCTCCAGCACATCAAGTCCCACATTCACAGCAAAATCAGTCACTGCTTTACAAAACGTAAGGACTTGCAATAGTGGCACCTCCACTGACTCCAAGTGGAAAAGCCCCACAGCTGATTGCTGGAGAACTGAAGTGCTGCCACAGTCGGTGTAAGCTGGAATGGACTGACCTCTCCTCTGATGTGATGGCTTGGCTTTGAGTGTCACCTCTTGGCAAAGTGACCCCCATGCCTGTACCAAGAGCCTGCTCTTTCTGCACGTGAAGCAAAGCCCTCTCATCCACCCACCCCACTGCCAGCACCCCTTCTACCTGCAGGTGCTGGGCACTGCTGGCACTCACTGCCGCTCCCCTGCTCCAGGAAAAGCACTGGAGAGTTTGTGGGATGAACTATAAGGTGAACAGATCCAGAGCTGTCTCTCAAAGACAGCCAGGTCTGTGCTCAGGAATCCCAACACAGGGGAGCTCAGTGGTGGAGAGCCCCCAGGCACAGCCAGAGCGAGCTGGGGTGGGCAGGCAGGCTCCAGACTGGAGCACTTGCCAAGCTCTGGAGAAGGGGGGTGAGAGACTACACACAGGGAAAGAGGGAGAGGAACAGAGAGATGAAATATCACAGCAAGGCATCCTGGCATCCATCAAGGCACCCCTGACACTCCAAAGAAGGCTCCTGTGCCAGATGAACAAAAAATGAGTCCCGTCCTCAAGAGCAGTTATGCTTGGAGAGAAGAGAGGAAGCAAAATGAGGAGAATACCAGGCGAGCCCGGGGGGGAAGACTGCCTGAGCAGCCGCCCTGGCTGAGAGGGGTCAGTGCTCTGCACCAGCCATGAGAGGCCTCTCAAGGAACCCACACATGGAAGATGAGTCCTTCCAGGCTGGAGAGCATTTCTGATGCTCTAGGTCAGAAAAGGAAATGTGTGCATGCATAGACAGAGAGGAACACACACACACACACACATATATATATGGCACGCAGTTTCCAAGGCAACCAAAGTCCCTGCTCACAGTCCTTGAGCCGTGCTCGCACCGGCCACCTGACAGCATTTCCACAGAGAACACAACTGATGACTTTTGGACTCAAAGATGCCTGGAATGAAAAAAAAAAAAACAAACCCAAAACAAACAAGAAAACCCCCCAAAAGCAAGCCTGTAATTAAGAGACTACCTCAGCTGAAGGCAAAAAAGTTGCAATAAATGAATCTAATCACACCTTTGAGTGACACCACAGCACGTGACTAGCAACAAAGCCACCTGCCTCAGGAGTCACTTCACAGCGCTGGAAATTAGAATATCAAAAACAACCACTGGCTAATTAAAACCCCCAGCTTTGTTGCTATATGACAAAGACAGCAGGATGTTAAAAATGCAGCCTAGCATGTGGGAGCTCCTAAGCACTCAGTGATCATATTTTCCTTCTCCCTCATCAGCAAGACAGATATAAATCCCCCTCTTTTCTCCTTTTTTCATCCCTTTCTGGAACTAAGGGGCTGTTTCTCCTCCCTCTTTGCACAGGAGTGAGGAATTAATTTCCTTTTTTTTTTTAAATTTTGTTTTTTTGGCAGAGGCACAACAACTTCCAGCTGGAATGATTCCAGCCTCCCTCTCCTTTTTCCCAGGAGTACAACCACTCAGAGCATTAGCAGAGCCAACAAAGCCCCTTGTAAAAACAAGGCTATTCTTACCAGGCTCACAGCTGAAGCCCTGAGCATCATGTTGAACAGAGAGGCAGGCAGAGAGAAAATAAACAGCTGTGACAAAGTGGCAAAAAAATGTCCCAACCTGGGCATTTAACAGCCTGACTGCCAAAATACTGATTCTGATAAACACAGCCTGATTTCCAGGCCACTCACTGCAATGATGGGGAAAATCAGTCCCTGCCACGGAGCAGCTCCAACACCACAGCTAAAAGGCTCTGGAGCACCTGGGCAGACCTCACCTGGGAGAGAGAAGGAGCCAGCACAGCCATGTGAAGGCCATGGGTTGTTGAGGGTTTTTTTACAAAAGACTCCCTTGAAGTGGGAGGTGGCATTAAAAAAATGGGAATTTTCCCCAGGAGAAGAAGGGAGGTTAAGCTTTGGCATTGGGTCTCAAAACCTCTCTAGAGTGATGATAGGCAAAAGGCAGCTCAAGCAAGAGTGAAACAGAGCAGCTGCTCTGGGAACAGGGGAAGCTCTTAAACTGAGAGGCTGGCAAATTTAAAGAGAGACTTGACTCAAAGGTAAAGACATATCAGGGGGGGAAGACACCTGACTCCTGAAAAGACCTCTCACAAATGCCAAAAATATTCAAGAACACTGTGAAACTGAGGTAAGGAAATGCCAACAGCTTTCAGCTTGCTCTTGGTGTAACTGAGTCTTCCTTCTCCTCCCAGGTGAAGGGAAGAGAAGCTGCTACCAAAACCAGTCTGTTTGCTTCTGCCATCATGCACGGCTTGCAAGAAGCAAGCCATGAGCCTGAGCCCCCACCGAAGTGCTGAGCTGTCCCTCGCCATGGAAGCAGGACGCACGCCCTTCTTCCCAGACTGCAGCTGTACAATTGCTCCCGTGTAAAACAAACCCACCTACCAACCCTTGCAAGTGGCCCAGGCAGCCCTGGGCACAAGCCAAGAGACAGAGGCTGGTTTTGCAAGAGGTGAGAAAGATTGGGTGCTACGTCAACACATCTGAAAGCAGAGGATGTGACAGGGAACAGACACATCAAAAGGTTTCACACAATTTCACCTCTAGTGATGCCTTTGGATGATAATGAAGCACCAGAGCAGAGCAACAGCTGGGCCCAGGACTCACCCGGACACTGCCACTGGGCTCTAACACTGCTTCCCGCAGAGAGCTCCGTGGCTGGAGAGCTTTGGGTGGGTACAGTTTAAAATCACAGCACCCACCCAGGAGCTTCCACAGTCAAGGCAGGCAGAGATGGTCAAATTAGCCATTCTGGATCTCACCAAGAGCAAGCCAAGCACTGCTGATCTGGCTGTGGCCAATGAAGCCATCACTGTCCCTCCTCACTCTTCCTCTAGACGTGACTGATTCCTAAAAAGCTGGAAGAAAGGACACAGCCATGCCCAAGATGCCCATGAACACCTAAGGTCCTGCCTTCTGCTGGTTCTGCAGACAAGAGGGGCAGTCACAGCCAGAAACCTGCACCGATCACTCCGAGCAAAGGGGCAGAGTCCAGCATCTCCTGGAGGTCAAGTTCAATCATCTTCAAGAAACCAGACTTCAGGTTATAGCATCCGCTTCTTCCCTGAAAATCAGGACTTACATAGTGTCACACCATAAAATGAAGTCACTGCTCCCTTTTGGAACACTGACAGCGATTATCTCTTCTCCCAGCAACAGCACAGGAAAACTCTGACAGTCAATCCTACACTTGAAAATTCACCACAAAGAAATGGTGTCTAGTTTAACAACAGCAAGAGAGAGGAGGCAAATTTACCCTTCTCTTTGTTGTTCAAACTGACTTCAAAGTAGGGCATGGCACCAAGGAAGACAACTCTGAAAAGCAAGTGCAGAGAGATGAGTGAAAAAACCCAGCACCCTCACACTGTCCTCCCTCAAATGGTAACACTGGCATTAAAAAAAACCCCAAACATCCCTAGGTTCTCACACATCACTTGGGAAGAAAATACCCATCTACAAGTGAAAATGCCTTGTCCCTCTCCTGTAAACCTGGTAACGAGCAAACATTTGGTAGCACAGAATCAGGAATTGCAGAGCAGCGCACAAGGACACCTCATCCTCCATCTCTCCAGACCTGGCTGCAGTGCTCTGCAGGATGCAGCTCCCTTCTCTGGGCAGCCATACACACCTGCCAGGCCACCCTCCCGAGCCACCCAGCGAGCAGCACGGAGCAACAACAGGGTGAGGCAGCATTCTGCTCATCCCTGCAGAGCCCAGGGCTGCTCCAGCAGTGCACGGCGGGCTCCTGTGCTGCGACGGGACCTGCAGCACTCACACACGCAGGGGGTGCAGCAGAGCTTCTGTCCCATACTTACTTTTGGTTCATTTGTGCCATTTGAAACTCTTCTTTTTAAAGGTATTTCTTGGTTTTCTGTGTTTTGCCAAAAAATCCCCACCAAAACCGCTGTGCCCAAAGTGGGTAAATGCAACAGGTTCTTCCCACGTGAAGAGCTCCTCCATGCAGAGCTGTGCTGGCTCCGGCTCTCCCCCAGCCTTGGGAGAACACACACCTCTAGGCAGATATTTCCAGTTCCTCTGTCTCCAGCTCTTCAGTCCATATCTCTTTGGTGAAAGACAGCTACATGTTTCAAAATTCAGTTGCATTTTTAACATTTCTGCTTGGAACAGACATTCTCTGTCCTAATCCCTCTGCCAGTTTTAGCCAGATCCTTTGTCATGCTCAGGGAGTATCAAATATTCATGTCTGGAGTCCAGTAAGACACTGAAGTCTAGTATTTCACTAGAGCAGATCCTGCAAGGGTCCAGAGACATTTTTTTTTTTCCAATTCAGACCTCATCCTCTGCTTCCAAGACATCCCCAAACCAAAGAGACCCAAAACCAAATGACAATGCTTCTCTTTAAGATGACAACTCCATACAGGCCACAAAAATAAGTCACCACTTCAGCCCACGTGGTTATAGGAGGGCTGGGCAAAGACCAGGAATAACCTTCTGTTACAGGAGGCTGCTCCTTAAAATTAGGATCTACCATATTCAGCTCCCTAAGCCTGAACATGGTGAGAACCCCTGCAGCTTGAGAGCCTCCAGCCTGGACTCAAGCCTGCAAATATGTCAATGAGCACAATCAATCCACACTGCTGCCAGCAAGTTCTCCACCCCCCTCTCTGAATTTACAGCTTGCTTTGTGAAAAAGCCTCTTCAAAAGACTTTTCCTCACATCCCCTTCCCTTGCCATCTGTCTCCCACCTCACAATATTCTGCAAAGAAGCTGCTCACAAAACCCAACCTTGCATGGCACAGCAGCATCCGCAGGCTGCTGTGACTCTGCTTTATGTGCCCAAAGAGCCACTGTTCCTTCACCTGCCCCGTGATCTGGAACCCAGCTCTGGAGCATCACTGCTCAAGGTGCACCAGAACCCCTGGGAGGGCCAGAAGTGGCACTGCTGCCTGTCCTGCTGCCACCATGAAGCGCTAATCCTGTTGGGCTTGCTCAGGCAAATGCAAAGCATGCCCAGCTCACCATGCCCAGCTGAGCATCAGGAAAGGCCGGGGAGCAGGGACACAGCAACAGCCCCAGCAGAGAGGCACTATCTGCCTGCTGAGAGCTCCACATCCAGAGCAGACCTGCTCCTCACTGGGGAGCTGTGCAGGGGCAGTCACAGGGAACAGAGCTTCCTGGGCACCAGAGGGGCAGACGCCCCTCAGGGAAAGTGCTCCCCCTGGGATTCCAGGCTTTGCCCTGCTATTTCTCTCAGACACGGCAACCACGCAGGCTGTGGGAGCTGTGGCAACAAGGAGGAGGCTGGGGCAGCTCAGCCAGGAGCTCAGACACCCACCAGACCTGGTGGTCCTGAGGTGCAGCTACAAAGAGACCACACAGACACAGACGGGTTGGACGGATCCAGTGCCAGGCAGCAAGCAGCTCCTTGTGGGAAACTTCTCCATACAATCAGAAGGGTGTGATCCAAAGACCACTGAGTCTTGTCAAGACTTTGGGAATGCAGCTGGGATGAAGGCACGAAATCAAAGCCTGGTATTACTGCAACCAACCAAGAGCACATCATCAGTCGCACCCCGCAGACACCATTGTGTGCAGCCTGGAAAGCCCCTCGCAGCCCCCAGGCCTGTGAGCTGCTGCCAAGGTGTTTCCAGCAGGCTCACCAGGCCTGTGGGTATGGAGAGAGCCCTCCCAGTCCTCCTGCTTGGCCCGTAAAGCCCTTCTCTCCCACCAGCCAGACCTGAGCAAACACAGTCCTGCCTTCCATGCTCATCCTTCCAGGGACAACAGGCCTGCATGAGCTGTTCCAGCACAGCCTTTCCCAGAGGCAGGGCAACAGGTTTCTGTGAAAGCAGTCCCTGGATCACACAGATGTGTTCCCACTGCCTGCAAACCACCCCGTCCCCCCGGACAGCGGCCTGCCCTGCAGCGCTGGCTGCAAGGCATGATCCCCCCAGCCAGCAGCATGGAGTGCTGGGCACAGCCCTCAGCCAGGGCAGTGGGGCAGCCAAAGCCCACTACGGACAGAGAGAGGGGCTGAGAGCTGCCTCTGCCCTCCAGTACTTTCATCTAGATTTTAATGAAACCCCTTCTCCTCTGGCTCTTGCGCTGTCTCTGCCAAATAATGAGCTAGTATTAGAGGGGTGCACAAGGGATCCAAAAAACCCCACCCAAATTTTGACTAGAGAGCTCCAGCCATCAGTTTGGCTCCTGTGGATTTCAACATCCATCACAATCACAAGGAGCGTATTTCCCAGAGCAGTTGAAGACACAGCCTACATATTTATTTCCATTTCAGACTGCAAATATGAAGTTCAATTAAAACTCACTGAATACTATTTTGCATCTGAAAAAATATTTTCCAATGAACACAACAGATTATTTTACTGGCTGCATAACCTCAAACTGCCTTCTGCTCAAGGCTGCTACATCCCCACAGCTCCTACTAATGAAAAGATTGTTTTTTCTATAAGCTGTTAAAATGTTGCAACAGTCTCAAAATTATGCGGATTTTTCTGACAGAAGTCTAAATTGCATATTCTTTCCGATTCAAGCCAAGCTGTGCAGGGGAGAAACAAGGCTCAGCACATGCAAGCTTGCTGTCACGACTCTTCACCTACTACTTTTCAGGACACATTAGCATCACAGACATTTTCCTGCCTGCCGCATCTTTGCATTCACCGAGCACCTGCCAAAATTCACAGGCTGCGGAAGCTGCCGCTGAATCATTTCCCAGCTCTGGCTCCTATCACTGGGATTGAAGTTATGAGATCAAAGAGGAAAGGAATGCAGAGCATCTTGTTTGCATGTCACCAATGCCATTTTGCTGCAAGGCAGCTAGAGAAAGACACACACAGACAGAAATTATTGGCAGCAGGAGCGGGAGCGTGGCAAGAAAGCCTGGCTACGGAGAGACCAACACCACAAGTTGGATGCTTTACAAAGCAGCACATCCCCTTGGTCCAGCTAAGCCCAAGCACACCAAAGAATCCACTATCAAAGATAGGCTGAAAAACATCATCAGGAAAAGGCCACCTGATGTCAGTGGATGTGCTGCTCCCTGGACATCCTCATGCTGCACAGACTCACTGTAACCCACTCCTGCCCTTACTTCATGGGTCTTACGTTGGTGTTCTTACATGTCTGTCTGCTGGAATCAAGAGACTGTTGAAGAGTCTTTGTTCTAAATTCATGTTATTAAGTTCCTTTGTAGCTCACAAAGGTGGGCTTAAAAGAACACCACCATGCCTCCCAGGAGAAAGGCCCAAGGCAATGTAAAAACCCAAAATTTATTATTTGCTACCTAAGCCAATTTCATACATCTGGCAGGACCTGAATCAGAGTAATTTTGATGGCTGGGATCTGGCAGCACTAATGATAGAAATAAGCTTCTGTTACTTTATTACTTTTTAAACTCCTTTTCTCACAGTGCTCATGAGAAAGAGATGGATCCTGCCTGAACGCATGCAGGATCAACAGAAGAATTGAGCTCCTGGCTGTGGAAAGCTGGTTTAATGGCAGCTTAGTGATAGCAGTGTGATAGTCAACTTCCAGGGCTGGACATCAGAGGCAGGAAGAAAACTAGCACCTTAGTTTGTAATTAGGAAATAAAGTCAGGAAATCACTGAGAGGTCAGAGTTGGCCACATTCACCCACGCCTCTGTAGAGCTCCTTGGTGTGAGATTAACAGATGCTATCATGACAGACTGAGCACACCCAGACCCTGGCAGCCCAGGAGAGCTGCGAGCACATCATGTGTGATGGGAGAGATCATCACGGTGTGCGTGACTCCCTGAACTCTGCAGCACAGAGCAGGCTCCTGAAGCCCCTGCTGCAGAGCAGCTCTCCAAGACAGGTAATTCCCACTTGGTTGGTGAGGCACACGAGGAGGAACACTCTGCACTGCTGCAGGAACCGAGCAAAACCACAGCTCCCCCGCTGTTTTTTGAGTCAGAGAGATACCAGGGTTCAGTAAGTGATCAGACCACATGCACAGCCTAGGGATTTAGGAGGAATACAGAAATGCCATTTAGGACTCCTCCTCTAAAATGGAAGCACTGTAAACAAGGCTCGATGCCGTGGGTCAGGCCCACCTCAGGACAACACCCTCACTACACAGTGGGGTATTCACCCAGCAGGTCCACCCTCGCTGCAGGGCTGACAAGTGGGGCTCTCCAGCACCAGACACTTCAGAAACACCCAACTCCTGCCAAACACAGCAGTGCCCGGTTCACTCTGTCCTCGAGAGGGGCACTGGCCGTACCACCCCAGCATGTGCCCAGCACTGCCTACAGCGCCTGGCCATGGCTCACACAGTCCAGGAGCGACCCACACAACTCTGCCCCAGCCCCAGCCCGTGTTCTGCATCTGCTATGGATGTTCCAGTGCCTTCGTTCCCCTTGTGCCTGAACGGATCCCAACCTCGGCAGGCATGAGCACTTGTTCCCCTCTCGTACCCATCACCTGAAGCCAGGAGAGCAACTCAACATCACCGTGTCAATTTCCATCTGCAAAGCATCTACAGAGCTGTGCGCTCTTAGCCCCTTGCTTCGCATCCTGCTCCAGCACCATCTGTTCTCCTCCTCCTGCCTCTTACCCATGCCAACCCCAAGCCTTCAGAGATGTTAGGATTTGAAATCCACCCATGTATGACCAATCCCAAATTACATTCCCGCAGGCTAAGCCACCCAAAGGGATGAGTTCTGCCGCCGCTGCCTGCGCTGGACATTCACTCCCGTGCCCAGGGACGCCTGCTCGCGCCACGGCGCCACGACCCTGCACCATCCCCTCCCCACTTCTACAAACTTCGGGTGCCCACGCAGCCTCCAAGACATCGGTAGAGCCGGACACTTTTGCCGGTGCCTGTCCGAAGCAGCCCCACACCACACGCCCCCCTCGGCTCCCGCCGCCCCTCGCCCCCGCCCCACTCACGGCGCCCGGGGGCAGCAGCACAGCTCCCGCCGCCCCATCGCCCCCCGCTGCCTTCTCCTTCTCCTTGTCCGGCTTGAGCGCCGCGGGCGCCTGCTGGACGCCGATCTTCACCATGGCCCCGCNCGAGGGCAGCGGGGTGCCCGCAGCACCCCCGGCAGCCACCGTCCGTCCCCGCTTCGACCGGCTGCGGGTGCGGGACACGGAGCGGGGGCAGCGGCACGCCCGGGATCCGGGGGTGCGGCATGGTCAGTACTGCCCCTGGCACTGCTGACATCGGGTCAGCAAAGGGGAAAAACACAACAAAACAAAACAAAACAAAACAAAACAAAACAAAACAAAACAAAACTAAACAAAACTAAACAACCCCAAGCCTGAAGATGCATCAGCCTGCAGCAGCAGATGGACACAGAGAGCAGGGGTTACTCCGGGGAAAGCTGGGAAAGCCCAGTCGCTGTTCGCTTCAAGGCCACAGAGCAGAACCCGCGGAGGAACAGAGCACTCAGGGGGCCTTTCCCCCAGCATCGGCTCTGGCAGCAGAACAGATGGATTACCTTCAGCACGGGGACAGTGATCCAGAAAATGCCCTGTTTGCCAGAAGCAGAGTGTGGCATGCAGAAGAGAATTTGGGCGGGGGGGGGGTTGCTTTTGAGCTACCAGAGATTGTTTGGGAGCAACAGGGAGCACAGCAAGGGTAAAGAACACATATTGACAGTTTTGTTAAGGTAACAAAATGGAAAAAAAAAAATTAACAAAACCCTCTCTGCCAGCTACAGGTAATAGGGAAAGCAGGAAATTGTCAGTGGATAAACACAGCAATACCCTTACATTGATTTGGTCCACTTAAACATAGTATTTATTTATAATAAAGTTGTTATGAGCATTTTCTTTCGATCCAGAAGGGTTCATTATGTACTGAGTGCTTTACATCATGTTTTGAACTAACCCATTGATAAATCAGTGCTAAATCTTACTTGTAAAAGGCATCTTTGGCAGGGATTCAACATTGACTCACAACAACAATTGCTCATAGTGCTGACTTACATTGTTCAATATTTGGACCTGTTTGGTCCTCCCAGCATCCCACCCTCTGGGTAAAAGTTGCACAGGGATTGCAAGTTTCATCTCACACAGAGACAAGGGGCTGCACTTCCACAACAGCCTCTAATTTCAGAAGCTCAAACTGAGACAAGATGGTCCTGAGTTTATGGAAATGGGAATGCTTACAGCCAGATCCAAACATCTCACACTCAATGTGCAAACCAGGAGACAGCCCACCAGGGTCTTCCCTGACTAAAGCTGTAAGGCACATGCTAACTCTTCTAATAACATTTAACCTATATGACATGGAGCCTTAGAGCAAGGAAATGTCCAGAACAGGGCAGAAATCCTTGTGTGCCAAGCCCTCTCAATCCACCAGGTCATCCTGCTTTCTACCCCTTCAGCACTCTCAGGCACAGACTGGGCCCTGCCCTTTTTTTAGGTTGTTTAGCTACACTTCTCCTCAGGGAGAGCCCTCTGTATGACAAACGCTGTGTCACCTCCTCTGCCTCCAGCCCAGGGGTCCACTGGGCAGCTCTTGTCACAGGGAAGTGACAAAACCAGGATGCAGCTGAGGAAAAGTGATTATGAGGTCTTACATCTGATAAAACCAGAGAAAGCTTGACACTAAAATCTTCAGTTTAAAGGCAGAAGTTAAAGAAAGTTGGGGTTTGTTCTTTTCATTTATGTCTAACATGAGTCTACCCCCACCCCCAGTCAGTCAGTCTGCAGGACTGGTGGGACAAGTCTGCAGTCAGGAGAGTAAAGGATCCTCTTCTAATATTTAGGTCATTTGTGACAGAAACTGAGAGAAATAGACACAAGGCTCTTGATGTTCAGCAGGCTCCTGACAGAACTAAGTCTATTGATTTTGTCAGAGGCAAACAAATGGAAAAGCAGTGTCACACCATTGCCAAGCCAGCAGCACAGCACCAGGCAGCAGTGACAGTGTGACTCTGCCTGTTCTTGCATCAGGTGCTGGCCTGTCAGCTGCTGAATCAGCCTGGGTCTTCTCCAGAGCACAGCTAATTCCCTGGTTCAAGTGGGGAGTAGTATTGATCAAATAAGTGAGACTGACACCGGAGTGTAGGTGTTGGGGGGTGCCCTGCCCGCAGCTCGGGGCAGCCTGCGGGGGCCAGCCTGGCTGCTCTCCAGCAGGAAGCCTCACCTGGCAGCCCTCCCTGCTGGGTCGGCCCCTCGTGCCCAGCACAGCTCGAACTGCAGCACCCTGTGCAGCATGAACTGACCCCCAGAAGGACACTCAGAGTAAGAACTGCTCCTGGGGAGGGCACAAAACCTGCAGGATGCTGTCAATGTTCACGTGCATTTAAAAAATTCTTCTTTAAAATTATTTTTTCTTTTATACATGGTAATATGCACAAGTACCTCAAACAATCTATGAGTTTGCAGTATTTGTGAACATAGCTAGAATACTGGAATATTACTTCCACTGTACCATAAAAAAATTGCAGGACTGACAAGAAAGGCAAGTTACTCTCAGCATAACAATAAACCCAAAACAAGTAAAGGAAAACATCAAAATAATTATAAAATGGGTCAATATTAAGGGTCTAAACCGTTAAGTCTTTACTTATTTAACATTTCAAGACTGGCTCTCGGTCACAGCCACGTCGTTCTGTGGCGTCTCTGGATTTCAATTACATCCCTGGATAAATGGCTTTGCAAGCATTAAGAAAAATCACCCAAGTCATCATAGGCTGAGTTTCAGACTCAAAGATTTCTCAATAAGAAATCTCCTCCAGCTACAGGCCCTTCAATCAGAGGCTTAGAGGATAAACACTGACAATGAACTCAACGTTTCTAACACAGCTTAAAACTGTGTCTCCTGCCCTGCAGTGGAGAAGTGACATGCTGCTTACAGAACATCTCGCTCAAATCTACTGTCTTTTCTATTTTTAAGCAAGCACGTGTCTATTTAAAACTGCCACCTTACCGACTTCCTTAAAGCCATCTGCTAGTTTATTAGTCTGTGACAACAAAGTTTCCATCTCTTCACTGTAATTAAGTGGAATCCCAGGGACAATTTAGTTGAGTGACCTTTCATTAAGAATAGCAGCATGATAGCACTTCGCAAGTGATGAAGAAGTGGGACCTTTATAAACCTTTATTAAACTGTCCTCTACCTTGCCACTTCTCACTTTTCAAATCAGCACTTATGTAAAAAAACCCCAAACAAACCAATATTAGAGAGAGAGCTCAAGATAACTGCCTTAATATATTCTGAGCCAACCAAAATATGTTTGTCATTTATTGAGCTGCATCCATATCTGAGGTCTGCCTGGTGTCTTAGCTGTCCCTCACTGCATCAGACTGGAAGGAAATGAGAATTTTAGAGTCCTTAAATCATTCTGCTTTTCCACTGCAGTTCCAATAAGGGCTTGTACTGAAAGAGTGTGCTGTAAAAACGAACAGAACTCTGTAATGTGCTGGAAATATACTTTTATTTTCCCTTCTTATGCCTGATCAACTAAACAGAAAGCAAGACACAGGTTGGGCTAAAAAAACAGAAACTGTGAAAAAAATCATAATCACTCTTAAAGGAACGGACCACAAATGCAGAGGATGTACTCATGGTTTTTGCTATTCCTTATACAATCTACATCTAATTACCACACAGAATTGCATGAGGTAAAGCAATTACCTGTAGCCAAAGGTAGAGAATCAATCCAATGGTTTCCACAGAAAGTTACAGCTTTCATCTGCAGCTGAACCGAGCTGAATTTCTTGTCACTCCTGGGCACCTGCCACACCAGCCAGGGCAATGCGTCAATCCCTGATACAGCTATCAGGGATCACATCCTTTATTCCTTCTTTTCTTTGAAAAAAACCCTGATGGTTCAGCAGCAGCAGGAAGCCTTGGGCTACCTAGGAGGGTAAATGGAAAACTATTACCATTATGTACTTCAAAAATAACAAGAGAGTAATTTTCTCCTAATAGTAGAAATTATTCTGGATTAGTCTCCCTCTTGGAAACTAGCAAGCTCCAGGTATCTTGGTTATCTCTGTTTTACAAACTCTGGTGTATAAAAGGCCAACACTTAGCATCCTTCAGTCAGTAGCTGAAAAAAGTATTCACCTTTGAAAAGGTATGCAGAGACCAGATGCACAATGGCTTTGACCTGAACAACGTTCAGTTAACCAGGGGTGGCAGGACTGCTAAAAGCCAGAGCCAGGGGGCTTGTTAATATTTGGTTGCCTATTGTGGCACCAAAACCCCTTCACACGATGTGCCATAAGTGGGAAGTGATGGTGAGAACAGGAAGGGAAAATGTGCCTTGGAGACAGCACCCTAAATACCCAAGCTGGATTTTTATGTCATGGGAAAAGCAGGGAGCATACCCAAGACAGCAAAATTACCAGAACTGTTGTACAGTTTATACTTTCTATGATTTAGAGGGAGATTTTCTATAGAAGTATCCACAATTTACCTGGAAACATGTTCGGGGTTCCACGAATCAGAATACTTCGACTTTATATAATTTCTGGAACCAGCAGGGAGGGCATTCGAGTTGGTGGGGAAGCACTAGTGAAAAGAACGGCATACAAGCCTTAAAGCCAGGAAAGCCCAGGAAGTGGGAAGGGCCCTCTTTCCTACCTTTACATATGAATGCAAGTGTTAAAATACAGCTGAGGCACAAGGGGAGAAAGGGAATGCAGGGGAGACGCTGGTTTAGGATAAAAGGCTGGGGCTAGATTTAAGAAGTTGCTGGAGAAAGTGGGTGCGAGGTCTCAGCCCCACGGAGTTCAGCTGCGTTCTTGCCCCATTCCCCCGGAGCCCCAGCGAGGGACAGAGCCCCAGGTACAAGAGAAGATGCAACCCGAGCTCTCCCTGTCCCTTTCCCTTCTGTCACCATTTCTAGGTCTGTACTCAAGAACTGGGCTTTCTGCTGTACCTGCACCAACCTTGAAATATTCTGCTTGTCTGACATTGAAAGAGGCCAAAGGATGTGGAAAAGCCACAGAGCGAACCAAAGCCCCCCTCCTGCCTGCCAGGGCCTTGCAGACCAGAAGAGTGGGAGGGGATTTGGGGAGGCTGGCTTGTATTCCCCCCACCATAAAGACTATTACCTCAAAGGCATTAGGCCTGGCAAAACCCATCTTCTGGCAGGTGCAGGCAAGCGTTCCCTCACCATGAGCTGTGCCAGAGCAGTGTCTGAACCAACAGGCTCATCGTGGGAGGCTGCTTAGTGCAGGTGCAGCACAGTACCAGCCTCAGATGTGGGGTGTGAAGCACCACTGACATCAGTTTCTATGGTGTGGGGTGCCTGGCCCCAAGAAAACGTGCCTGCAATTACAGTTCTGAGCACAAGGCATATTTTAGTCAGCTGCAGAAAAGCCAGGGGGCTTGAGGAGGTATTAGCTTATACCAGCAGCCCCCAGTTTTCACCAGTTCATGCCCATCCATCATGCAAGTAACCTACTGTGAGCAAAGGCCCCACCTTTTTCTTATTTCTCAGTATTCCTCTTCTTCAATAGGGACTATTTACAAGTGTATGGAATGACAGGACCAGGGGGAATGGCTTCAAACGAACAGAGGGCAGGTTTAGACTACGTATTAGGAAGAAATACTTTACTATGAGGATGGCAAGGCATTGGAACAGATTGCTCAGAGAAACTCTAGATGACCCATCCCTGGAAGTGTTTAAGGCCAGGTTGGATGAAGCTCTGGTCCAGTGGAAGGTGTCCCTGCCATGGCAGGGGGTTGGAATGAGATGATGTTTAAGGTCCCTTCCAACCCACACCATCCTGTGATTCAGGATTTGTTAAGAGTGAATGACCACACTCAGACTGAATAAAGTGCTTTCTGGCAAGAGCAGAACGCACTGAAGAGAAAGGAACATGACACTGAAAACCAGCACCAGTTCTCCAGCAGAGTTTAGGCAGGGAAGGAGGAAAGAAAGTGTCATCTCCTGCCAGCAGTTTGACTGTTGAGGAACTGCTTTGAAAGCTCAGATATAATAACTGTGGTGTTCCGTGACAGCCACATCCTCCAAGTGAGTCTGCTGTCTCTTCTAATTAGGACGTCTCCATGAACACCTCAGGATTTTATGTTACACTCTTACAGAACTGTCATTACCTTGAACCCAAGAGGGATGAAGTACCACAGGACAGTGCAACAATACTGATAATCCTTAGGAGATGGAGACTTTCATGTTAACCAGCTGCAGGACTGAGAAAGGAAGAGCCTGAATCTCCTCTCCCCTCTTTTGCTTCTTCTGTCGCTATTGAAATTTCTGTGTGATGCCCCGTCATTGCCCAAAGTATTTGCACAGCAGGTACCCTCCTGCTTGCCCTGGTTCCTTAGATTTGGTACTTCGGTGCCTTGCCTGAATGCACTCCTGAAAATACACACCAAGAAGATGAGAAAAAACAAGAACAACAAACCCACAGCCAGCATGTTAGACAGAGGTGCAGACTGAAGTGTGCAACCAAGGACCCAAGGCAAACACGTGCTTGCACATCCTCCGTTTTGACTTCTTTGGGAGAGTGGCTCAGTGAACAATCCTTTTGTTCAGACACCTGGTTTGTCATACCCAAAACTGCTGCAAATCAGGTCACATGGAAGGAACCTGCCATCCCCCCAGCAACATGTGACATCCTGTCATACCCATAACTCAGTTAATGCCTAACAAAATCTCAGTATGGCACGGCTGATGAAGAGTTTTCAGTGAGAGACAGAACCACTCTTGTTTACAGCATCAGCCCATGTTATTACCAATTCAAGCAAGCTCAGAGTCAGCAAATGGCAGAATTGATCTAACCTTGCTATGTAAGTATCCTCTGCTTCACAGCCCCAATGAAATAAAAGCCCAAGAAGCAAATTAAACTACATCCAGTAAGTGCCATGCTCCTGTTCAGAAGGCCCCAGGGACAAGGGAATGAAGATGACATCTATGATGATGTTCAATGTTGTTTCATTGAAAACTGGCCTAATCTCATATGACATGGAGGACAGCTGCCCATTGATTAGGGGAGGCTCGTGGGGTCAACAGGACTCCAGCACATTTAGGAGTCAATAGTGCCAATGGACAAGCAATGAGAAATATACTTGGATGGGTTCTAATGCAGCTGATTACATACACCCAATATTCATGCAACTGAAACAAGCTCCCTACACTCTCTTCTTGTCCCCTGCACTGCTTGACACCTTTCTGCCCAGGAATGAGGGCAAGCCAAATCAGAAGGAGATGCCCCAGTTCACCAGTAAATGCCCAAACTACACCACAGTCTTTCTCTAGCCACCCTCTCTTTGGAGTGTAGACATAGCAAACCCAGATGACTTTATGCACAGAGCATCCTTTAATGGCAGCTTCCATCCCCCTGTGTTTTTATCTTCAAGGCCTACCAAACTGTATCCCTGCCCACCAACCACCCCTGTTCCTGGGAATGTGTATTCTACTTCAATCCCACACATGAGAAACCATCAGCTGGCAGATCACGAGGACACAGCTAGGGCCTGTTCTGCCAGCAAAGATGCTGGTCTATAGAGCAGTTAAAGTCTTGTCAATGCCCAGAGGCAGTATTTTCAGGTTTATATTACAGCTGGAATGCCATGAACATGTATTCTCCTCGTGCTTTTTCAAAACACCCAACACAGCTGCATCAACAGCTGCACAGTTGGTTGTGCCAAGGGCAGGCAAAGCAGTTTCAGTACTGTAGGGTGGGACACCAGAACACTCTCCTGAACGTTTCAAGAATGACTGAGGTTACTCTTTGGGGTATTGCCACAGATTTGCTTCTAAGAAATGGGCTGCTATATGTTCTGGTTCCCCATTTATATTGAGATTTGTCTTTGTGTAGTCCTGGGGTGCACACGTAGGCCCTGCTCTGTCTTCATGGTAATCCTGGCGTGCCCTGTGTGAGACAGAAAGTTGGCAGTCTCCTTTTTAATCACTTGTGGGTTTGATTTCATCAGTGTTTTTCCAGATTTTTATTTAGTCCTTGTAAAATTTTCCAGAAAGCAGAAAATCTGTTCAGTCAGGTCACATTGTGAAGGATATGCCAGTTTGTCCCTCCACAAGTCATCATGACATACTCCCCCTCGTCCCATCCTGCTCTGCCAAGAGGACTTAAAAATCTCTTGATTTAAGTACTGCCATATAGGAATTAAAAAATCTCCTACTACCAATATTGTTCAAGTGGAAAAGATAAAACAGTGTGGGACTCCTGAAAACACACAGCCCACTCTTCTACAGTGATCAAAAAGAAAAATCCATACTCTTATGAGCTGCTCTCCCACTCCGTGCCCTCGTGACTGCTGACCCATCTTCCACAGATCTTACTGTGTGATCACACACCCCATAATGTGATGCTGTATGAACCCATGAAATTCTCCTACCCTGCAGCACATCAGGTGGATCCCTGGATGAACACACTACGCTATTCATGAGCTCAAAGCACTGTATGCACTAAAATTCCTTCTTTTCTGGGTCAAGACAGAGACGTTACAGTGCCCCACAATGTACCACAAGCCACACACAGAATATCCATGTTCCAGACACGACCCTGGCACAGCACATGGCTGCAGGTTTGCATGATGGCACAAGTATGTGAGAAGTCCATGTGGATGCCTAGGATATATATATACTGAATAGGCTCCAACTCCTCTAAAACATTATCTTCCAATGGAAGGATGGGCCTCAGAGGCAAGACTTCAGAAGGTGAAAAGCAATAGCATTTTTTTTCCAAACACCTCTATGCTAAGTTCAATGTTTGGGCATAAACATCATGTCTTTTCTAGGACACAATTTCAAGGAAAAAACAGAGGATAAAACCTGTACTCCAAAGTCTCATCTTACAACTTGTGTAAAAATTTTAAAAGGGCAACAGACAGGGCAACACCACCTTAAAACAATCCTATTTGTAAAATTCCGTATTTGATGAGCAATGCAGCCTGCAGGTTACTATAGCAGCAAGATCCATCACCTAGGTGACCAAGCACCAGTGATATCAACATTAACCTATCCCTACACGCAACCTCACACTGTGCACATTATCAGACTTCCATTTCTTGGAAGTTTCTCTTCATACCAACAGATGGGCAGTAACAGAGCATATGGACAGTCTCCACGAGGAGTGAGCTCTCCTCACAGCACCAGCCTGCCGTGCTAAGGAGGATTATTTCCGACAGCACCACCTGTGGAAGTGCTGGGCACTTGAGGCAACCAACATGTGCAACCTGATTTACTACCAGAATAATAAGTAGCAACTTGCCTGAAAGCTCTTTGGAAAAGCTTCTGATGATCAAGGAGTCCACTTAACATACCAGAGGGTCTGAAGCATAAATCCACACAAAACAGAGAGGATGTCTTGAGGCATTGGCAAGGTCTTCCCCCAAGGAACAATTCCTTTTGGGAAGCCAAACTTTCAATAAGGAACACCCAATCCAGTAAATCCCCAAATCAATACCTTACCTATTCCATGGGAATGTTCTGTTCCAAATAAGGCCTTGCAAGCAGGTGTTCAGTCCCTGAGCCACGAGCCCTCACACCAGGAGAGCAGCTCGAGGCCATTGTGCTGTGATGGAACTCCAGGGTCCAGGTGCCCTCCCTCAGCTCTGCACTCGGCTGAGGACGTTCCTCTCATGTCTCACTGATGCTGTTTAACTCTGAGTATCTGAAGAACACCCCTGAGTACAGATGTGTTTGTTTACAACCAAGCAACACATCGCTCTGATTGCAAGGACAGATTCAACTGCAGACTCCTGGAAAATACTGATTTTTTGGTAACAACGTTACATAATTGGTAGCTTCCGTAGTCTAAAGGGATTTTGGTTGCTTGGGCTAAAGGAAATTAAATGGAATTTGGATTTTTTCCCCCCTTTTGTTAAAGGCTGCCTTTATATCCCATTGAGAATATAACTGAGACAGAAATCTCTTTTCCTCCACTTTGATAAATAGGGATGACTCATTATTTCCCCATTTTGCTTTAAATATCCTGTCATCCTCGTGGTTTGCTTTGTTCAGCTATTCTCTCAACTTCATACAGCACCTGCTGTAATGACACAGGAAGTCCTCTGTGGTTCTTCTGCCCTTTCAGTGCATCCCCTTATCAAGAGAGTGCTCTGACCTTTACACATCACTTATTTTACTTACCTGGCAGACACTTACAACCCCCAAAGACAGCCTTTCTTTGATCACCACTTCCTAGATAGCAGGAGATTACATTATCCTGGCAGAACCAAAAAACACATCGTACCTTTTCAAGCCTTTACCCTCACTGAAGCACACTCAGATTTTGGGCTGCAGTTTAAATTTGCCAAGTAGAGTGAGCTGTTACAGCTTCATTGACACTTCAGGAGATGGGGAAACTTCTTCAGTCAAATTTATCTGTTTGAAACTTATTGTTTGTTTCTTTATCTTTTGCCCATCTTTCCCTGCCTATTGCCCCCTGTGCTCAGTAAAGACAGTGGTGTCTTTTACCTGCTTATCCATGCACAGGTTGAGTAAAGACCATTAGAAGCCAAGCCCTTTGTAATCCTGGAGAACAAAAGAATAACTGTCTTCCTGATAAAGCCAGTTTTCTTGTCTGTCTCTCACTGGCTGATGATGGGATAACATCAGCAAAAGAAAACAAGATCAAAGTCATAGTGCTGGATCTGAGAAGATAAAAGAAAAAATTTCAGAAAGAAAGGAACCTTGGGCAGATGAGAGAAATTAAGAACCACATTTCTACAGCAAAGGATATTTTACACTGAGGCTAGACAAGGGCAGAAGTTTCTAGGAAAAAACAGGGCCTCTCTGTTCCAGGGAAGACATCTACTGGCAGAGGGTACTGGGGCCTGAAAGATTCAACCTCAACACAGAGAACACTTGAGCAGTGGAAAACAAAAAATAGGAGCATGGAAATGAATAAATGTTTTATTGTTAGCTGAGAACTGTACATTCTTTGTTGTTGACAAATGCAGCTTGAATTTTGCAGAGCTTTTGTATCTGCTTGCTTCCCTCATGAAAACGCCCTTCAGAGGTGATCACTAACCAGGAGTGCCCAAGGCTCCCACCCGGTCCCTGGAGAGGCTGGAGCTGCCTGGGGCACTGAGGCTCAGCCCCAGTGCAAGAGCCAAAGCCCAGATTCTGTGAGGGGAGGACGTACCTGCCTCCATTTGCTGATGTCAGCTGGAACGGTGTGACCTGGAAGCTTTCAGAGGGACTAGCAAGGTGAACAGTACACATGGATGTAGTCAACTGCTCAAGAAACTCTCCATGTTTTTTGTCTGTGAATGATATGAAATAATGTTTATTTAGTTCATATCCCTAACAGTCCTCTTCAGAGGATTGTATATCCAAGGTCAGCATGCCTTTCAGGACAACTGGGTACCTTTAATGAATAACTGCACTTTAAGCAGTGAATTTAATTAAAATGCATCACTACACTGGAGAAAATACCCAGCCCTTGTGACATTATGCAATAGTGCACTCAGTGTAGAGATACAAGATAAACAAAGAACACTCTGAGCTTGCATATCATCCTGCACGACTTAACTTCCTATTACTTTTTACCTTTTTTCTTTCTAAATTCCCATTTGTATTTATATATTTAGAAAAGATAACAGGCTAAGTGAACACTGCAGAACTGCCAACAGCTGCTCAGGTGGAAATCTTGCCATTATGAGGTTGCAACCATGCTCAACTGTGCAGAAACAAAACTTCCTTCACGAAACATCTCGATGGTCTTTCCTGCAGGAGCAATGAAATGCTCAGAGTTTCCAACTCCATGCGTCTGAGAAAGGAAATGGGTCCTAAATGTTGTCATCCCATTTTGACTTTCATTTTTTTCACTCTCAAAACCAAGACTGCAGCAGGAAAAGGCAGTAGGATTCTGTCTGTTGTTGCAAAGTGCAAAGAGCAGCTCAAGACGGCACCGGAGAGGCAGTAATGTAAAGCTTCGTATTTTATATAATGACAAACAAGAGAAATGTTATTCATCTGTTTCTTTGTGGGGAAGGCTCACACTAAAGAAAACCCAAAAAACCAGGAGAGAACTGCTTGAACAGATCATGAAAGGAGACCTTCAAAGGCAGGGGGCAAAGAACCTTTGGATTACTTTTTTTCTTCCCTTTTTATAATGCACAGAGGACATGAAAGAAGTTTTTCAGTAGTTCTTTCTTATTCTAAAAGGATTTTGGTTTTGGTTCCTGCTTCTCTTTTACATTAAAAATTCAAGTCTTGCCTTGAATAGAAGGCTCTGAGGCAAACAGCATCAAAGACATGCACAAGTCAGGATCAAGTACATTGGTGAGGACATTTGGTTAGTGCCCATCTTGCATTGGATTCTTAGGGTTGCAGATAAAAGTCAACAAATTTGAAGATTCAAAAACCAAACCAAATTTAGTTCAGCTGCAACAAATACTTTTAGAATAGTAAAACATTAACATCTTTAAATCACCAATGGTTTAACTTTAAAAAAAAAATTATGTGCTCCCAAAACTTCACAGCTGTGTTTAGGCAGAAGAAACCTGTCCTTCGTACTCAAAGTGAAATTAGCGATAAGTAAAATGCCTTTTCATTGCCTTTGACAACAATGTATGTTGATGGGTCTGTGGCTGGATATTTATTGCAATTTGGTCTGTAGTCAGTCTCTCTAGTGTGTCCAGAAGTTCCTCTAAAGGAAAGGCAGTAATCCATTTGTTCATCCTGTAACATCCCCTGTGCTGCTGGAACTCTGAGTGAGCAGCTGTGGGACAGTGACTGTGTCATGGCTCAGTCTGTTCTGGGGCTCCAGGAAATGAGTTAGCCTGACTTGCATCCACATGTGTTTCAAAACAGAACTTCTGCCCCTAAGCTGTGCTGCCAGAGCACTGCTGGGCTGCTCCAGTGATGGAGGGCTACCCCATGACCCCATGTACCCAAACCCCAGAGCTGCTCCTTTTGCTCAGCCCTTACAAGGCAGGCAGGCAGCCCTCTAGAGGGTCACACTGAACAGAGAGAAGGGAAAGGACCCAGTGTCTGGAAAGGCTTAATATACACTGAAGGCAATGTCTAGGACACAAGTTTGAGATACTTGATCAAAGCCTGTAACCTCAGCCCTAAAAGATGAGCCTGTGTGGTCCACATGAAAACACAGACAGACCCTCCAACACACTGTGGAAGGACACTTGAGCACTGGCACATCCTGAAGCATTTTTCCCTTACTGAGGTGACACCACCTTGCACTGCAAAGCCACGTTTCCTGTCCAGAAGCCTCCTTTCTACCCCAGGACTTGTGCTAAACTGGGCAATGCTTCCATGAATAGGCTCTAAGTTACCTTTTGAGACAGACTTGTCTCCCACACCCTTTTTCTGCTGAAGGGAAAGGTACTTTCTCAGTCAGCTGGTCTCTTTTCTGAGTAGGAAATCAGCAGCAGAGCTGTTGGAGAAGGACTGGAGACTATTTCTTGTGCAACAAACTTCAAGTCTGTTGTATCTGCAAAATGCCTGATAATTTTCTCCACTGCTTGTAAGAGCAGGAAACCTTCTCTCAGACTGGTTGGTGGTGAAACTATCTGCTAAAAACACAAAAATACAAAATAAAAGCATCTTCTTGTAACACAAACACATTGGATTTGGAAGTCAGCAAGAGGAAGCAGAGACGGTGCATCTGGTGACATTTTCCCAGTTTTTCTCAGGGTAGATCTGAGCTTTCAAAACTGAAGTGTTATTGTAACACTTTTTCCCTGTTCTGCATATGTGGTTTTGGTGGATTGCCTACTGAATATTGAGTTAGGGATGCTGAGAGCCTGCTCGTGTTCTCAAATTCCTGTGGCTATGTTGCCCTAGTCAGAATTAAATGATACATTACACCCTGAGTCACCCTCTGCTAATGCCTGCTAGATGTTTTCTGGCATCAAGGTTTAGAATTGGAGCTCATTGGAAATTTTCCATAGGGGAGATCTTCTGTTTCTGAGAAAACAGGAATTTTCCATGAGGGGAAAAAAAAAGGTTGTTTCTGCCAGAAAAATTTGAAAAGGTTTGTTTGTAAAGAGGATCAAAAGATACTATTTCATCTTGAATTGACTTGGGCTAACCAAACTGCGCAATGCCCCAGATGATCTGCATGAATTTTGGATACTTTCTGATGGAGACAGTCCAGCCAGAGCCCAGTGTCAGACAAAGCGAGGGCTGTGACTACAATTTTCAGATGGCCCAGTGTGAGTGCTCATTTCTGACAGCCACAAGTGTCACAGGTGCCTGCTGGGCAGGGCAGCGGTGGGGATCAATAATCCCCCCAGTTACAGAGCACAGTTTCCTGTGCCAGAGGGTAAGGCTGGAGAGGTATGGACATGTTGGCACAAAAACCAGTTTCAGTCAAGCAGCAGGTAACAGTGACACAGCTATCACCCCCCAGTGCTCTCCAGGAGAGGCTGCAGGCCAGTCCTGGGACAGGCTTTGTGTCAGGCCATGAAGCTGTTGTTTGGGTAACTTTTGGAGCTCATTTGTCCCTCTGTTGTACCAACTCAAACGCTGTTGGATTTGCAATTGCCTTTTCTCTCCCTGAGAGTGCTAATCAATCAGGCAGTCAGCACGGGAGGGAAGCAGGGTCTGGCTGATGTACTGGTGCTGCATGGAAATTGCAATGGTCAGTCTGAACAGGGGCACGAGGGGCAGAGGTCACTCTTACACCTGTCACTCCTGGTGGCAGCACAGCACATCAACCAGCTGCAGCAGAAAGTCTTTTCAGAACTAATGGACTGAGAGAATAGGAAATCAAAGATCTGATCTCCTGTGCTGCACACAGAGGATTCAGTGCAGTCACAGGGTGATGCTGGCAGTGTCTGACCCTGCCAGCTAGCCTGAGATCAGGGGGAGACTGTCCCAGCCACCCAGAAGGGACAGGAAAGATTGTAAATCTCCCTCACCGACAGAGCCCATCCCTGACACCAGAATCCCAAAGCTAAGTGTTCATACAAACAGGGCAGCATTCTGAAAGCAGAGGTTTCTAAAGCACTGGCTGCTTCATAAATCTATTAGAAGCTCCAGGTACTGAGTGCCCCACACAGCTGTGTGTGGGAGTTGAGAGCACCTGGCTTCCCAGCACTGTCTGGCCACCAACCCACATCCCAAACCTGTGGCCTCTCAAAGCAAGGGTCACTCTGGTCAAACTGTGCTACTGCTGCTCCCAGCCCTCTCCACATCCCCAGCAACATCCTCACGTGGCAGACACAGTGCTGAGCCCCATATGTGCAGCACCTGTCATCTACTCTCACTCTGCCTATTCTCTATTTTCTAATAATATACAAGTAGTATTTCCTATAGGAAATCACGTTACCTGCAGCAATGATAATGGAAGATAAACTCTGTACACCTGCAGAAAAAATGATCAAATGACTGCACTTCTTACATGCAATTACAGAATATTTCCTCAAAAGTACAAAGAGCCCCTTGGAAAATGAGCTGAAAAGGCAACTGGCAGAAATCAGAAGGGAAGGGCAAGAGTGAAAGACGTGATTTGCCAAGAGGATTGAGATTTTGTAAGTGTAGAATCAGACTCAGTAAGAGAGAGATTAACTAATAGAGAACAGAAGTGCAGAAAATATCCTTTATGGACTTGGAAGTTCAGAAGCAAGGAGTGGGAGCACCAAAAGAGATAAAGAAGATTTAAACCACCTTATATCCCCAGAGCAGAAACAGCTCATGAGGCTGAGCACACACGGCTACCTGAGTCAAAGACAGGTAACACAAAGCTGCTGCTCACTGCACTGCTGTGTCACTGACAGCTCTGCTGCAGAACTGCATCCTTTCTGAACCTTTGCTTCCCTGCCCTATCCTGCTTCATGCTCTTTTTCCTGGAGGTTTTAAGCTAAAGTGGAAGAAGTCTGAGGACGAGGCAAGAACCATCAGGTCAGCCAGGAGGCTGCAGAAAGCTGCCTCCCCCGCAAGGGGCAGCTGGAGCAGCAGCAGAGCCAACATTCTCCTCCTGGGAGTTGGCAAAGAGCCTCTACAGCTGGTGGGAATGAGCCAAAACCACAGGCCACACAATAATGTGTCACCTTGGCTGTTACCTGCCTGCCTGACAGGTATTTTTCAAAACTAGACTAGAGTTTACTGCTCATTGTGAAGAACCATCAGGCAACGTATCAATGCAATCATTATCAATTCCTAGGTTTTGCACACCTTTATTAGTAAAATAAGAAAGGCTTTCTTTTTGAAACTGGGATGTCTAAAACTGACAATAACTCCCTGTAGGTATGAATTCAGCCTTCTTGAATTTTCCCATATGAACCTTACACCAGAGCACCCCATGAACGTGACACCAATTGTGCACTGCAGTCATGTGTTACTAATTACCAACCTGCCATGTGAAGTCAAGGGAAATTTAATTTACACCAGTCAAGGCTGAAAGAAAAAGCATTGCTCAGAAGAAACATAGGGCTAAAAGAAATAACTCATAACTCAATGCTCTCTTAAAAGTTTCTGCACAAAAATTTAAATTATCCCAATGCTAGCTTTCAGGTTATTCTTGTATCAAAGACATGAAGGGAAAACCTTTTAAAATTGCAAAGCAGCAGTAAGGAACGACTTGTGTAGTATTTTAATATTTTCATTTTTGTCACCATGTCTCTCCTCTTCCACCTGCAGGTTTCACCAAACTTTGTGAACACAAAAGAGAAAGACTGGCATAGAAACGTGAGAGCTGGCTTCCTGCTTCCCAAATAACACCAAAAAGCAAGAGCACTTTCAGCATCTGCCCATCATAGCCTTTTCACACTTTGGTCCTTGTCAAGTATGTGTTTTTTTATATTAGATAAACCAAAGCCAAAATTCCAAGCCTGTCTGTATAGTGTGTATCATATTACATATATTGGATTCTGATGGCCTACAACCTAGTATGGCAAGAAAATCACCTTTTAAATGACATAATAGATATTTTAAAGCTATTCACAAGCTCCAGTGAACTTATTTTATGCTTTTCCATAGGTCTGTAACCATTCCTGCTATGTTTACTTTATCTGTGCTATTTTCCCTTCTAGAACATCACTGTGGTATGACTTGCAGCCAAGCCTCAGCCCTAACCTGCAGCTCTGTGTGTTGTAAGGTCTCCCCAAACATGCAGCATGTGCGGCATCACCAACTTCAGCCCAAAGGATTTCCCTGCTGCTCCAACAGCCTGAAGGAACATAAAAACCCTGCTCTGCCCATACACTGGGTTTGTGAGATTGTTCTCCTACTTCTTTAAGGCACAATTTCTAGGGAAAAGTATGTTTTAAAAAAAGTGCTATTATTGTAAATCCTTAAATGCTGTTTTCACATAATTTGGATATTAGCTGGCATGACCCAGCACTCTGTAATTCCAGAGATGGAAGGTGAGGAAATTCAGCAGCTGCAATCGGAAGTTTTATAGCCAGATGAACCTTTGCACCTTTTAGTCTCTCCAGACTGTATTTCTCAATCTGTCTAGATGCCCAGAAACCTGAATTACAGTCTGATTTCTCAAACTGACACTTTTTCTTTTAATTTCCTATGATCTGGAGATGCTACTAAAGACCTGAGGCCAACAGCTTGGCTGGCTCACACCTCAGTTGTTTAAACACTGTACATCACATACTGCATGCCTTATTTAAATGCCCTGAATTATAGTTACAAAGGCTTATTTATTAATGTTACAATATACAACATTCTTAGACTTAAACCAGACCTAAGAAACCTACAGAGCTTTTATTCTTGTTTTATGCTCAAATAGATGCAAACCTAATCCTTCCTTCAAGTCTCTGAATAACACTAAGCATATTAAATTCAGTTCAACATCTTTTAATAGTAGAACCTTGTTAAGCAACACTCACATTTTTATTACCCTGAGTTTCTCCTTGGTGGGATGTGAGGCACATTCCCAAGGATTGCCACAAGAGGAAGAACTCTTAATGGGATCCTCCATGACAGCTCAGTACAAGGAATTTGCTAGGGAAGAAATGGAAAAACACCTACTGATGTTTTAATTTTAGGCAAGGAGAACAGACAACTGCAGTCTTTTACCTTGTTTTTTCCAAATAGACCAGCTCCCACTAAAACATATCTAAATTGTATCTTTGTATTACTGCACACTGTTTATCTTCCCTCATTCCAAACATGCCCTCTTGGTAAATTCTGTAGTGTTACCAACATGAGGAACACCTAAGGCCTGTGCCACCCAGGTGGTGCCACCTCCAGCTGTGTGACACTCTCCCTTGGTGGGCATAATCCTGCATACTGGAATTACACAGCCCCACCACAACACAGCTGGAAAACTCTCCTGCAATGGAAAACCTTTCGCCTGAAGGGTCCCTTTATGGAAAGTGTCAGTTCTGGCTAGGGCTTTTCTGAGCAAGGAAACAAAATATCCTTACTTGTGAAAATCAGAATCTCCAGTAGAAGCCCTCTAAAAAAGAGCTTGCCTTTATTTTTTGTTGTGAATACAACAGACTCACCAAAAATCTGTGTTGGCTGTATAACTTGGGGTTTTGTGGTGGCGTTTTTTAAATAGAGGTGCATCAACAGGTATTTTAAAATAGGAAGCAGAACACAGGATCATAGAATGGTTTGGGTTGGAAGGGACTTTAAAGATCATCTCATTCCAGCCCTCCACATGGGCAGGGACACCTTCCACAAATCCAGGTTGCTCAGGGCTCCATCCAGGGATGGGGCATCCACAACTTCTCTGGACAACCTGTTCCAATGCTTCACCACCCTTAGAGTAAAAAACTTCTTCCTACTGTCTATTCCAAACCTGCCCTCTTTCAGTTTAAAGCTATTCCCCTTTGTCCTGTCACTCCATGCTCTAGCAAGTAGTCTCTCTCCATCATTCTTCTCTCATGAAATAGCAAATTTCCTTCAAAGAATGCAATCTGTCGATGCATATCACTGCTCCTTCCTTTGAACTTTTTTCCATGTTGTGATTTTTTGGATGTTTTGACCTGCCTCTAGTCCCTCTAGGGATTTAAACTGGATCTGCCCTGGTACACTTGTAAATATAGATGACAAATGCCAGAAACAACTCTTCACAAGTTCAGCGTGCTCAGATTAAGTTGAACACTGATTTAAAGATGTAATATGCAAAAGAACAGGGTAATGTTTTCGTCATTATGATACTAACCATCACCTTGAATTGCAATATGCTGGAAAGCTAAAGGAAACAGCACTTAGAACTGCCTTACAAAGGCCAAAACCTTTGGAGAAAGGAATACAGATGTATCATGAGAAACAACCACAAAGGTGACAGAAAGTAAGGCACTGCACCCACAGAGATGGCACCAGTGAACAGCCATGGGAGGAAAAGCAGCACAGACGGGGAAATAATTCAACAGAGCAGCCAGCAAAAGTCTAAAACAAAGAGGGGGAAAAAAGGGGAAGAAGCAAAAGGAAAGCTGATGAAGTTGCCTGCTGGGAATGACTTGGCAGGCCACAAACAGAGGGAGACTTACTGAAAGCAGCTTTGTCCACAAGCCGATCCCATAGCTCCAAGGACAACTCCTACTGGGGTTCCTAGAGATGGCAGCTCAGAAGGCAGGTCCTGCTGATCAGCTCTGTGGGGAAAGCAAATTTTAAGTCACGGCAACATCTTGTATTTCATGTGCTTCCTCCCACCAGGGCTGTTTCAAACACCTTGTCAAGTGCCCAACTTGTCCACTCAATTAAAATTTGCCATTTTTCTGGCCACCAGTATAAATTACTCCTTCCCCCTGTGTAATCTGTGATCTTCCTGTCAGTGAGGAAGAGAAATGCCAGCATTTTCTACAGAGGCTCAAACAGGTATGGTCTCTAGTGGGGGCTATCAAAGACCAAATCCTTCTGTCTGCAAAGTAATTATGTTCCTGGAAGGAAACTTTTTGTTCAGTAATTTTGCTGAACAAAACCATCTGCAGAATCTGCACCAAAAGCTCCTGAATGTTGTTTAAAACATAACCCTCTCCTGATGTTTGCCACACTGCATAACCTGGGGTGTTACCTGGGACAGCAGCTCCAGAGGCAGCGAGGAGACGCCAGCACGGCCTAAGGAAAGGGTGACCAATTACAGACACTCTCAGCTCCTGAAAATTAGAGAGAAGTGAAGGGCCAAAAATTTATCAACTAACCCTACCAGGTCCTGTTTCCAGCCATGATGCAGGAAACAGCATGTCCTCTCTTTGCCCTTGGTCATGCCAAAAAGAAACAGAATCAGCAATAATAGTACAAAGAGGCAAGGGAGGCTACGAACAATTAATTAAAATTGATTACATCTCTAATACAGCACTTTGTCTTAATTCTTTAAAAATGTTTGTGCGAGCCAGAGCTTTTCATGATTTAAAATGATTTCATATTTAAAAAGGAGAAAGCTGAGCCACTCTAAGGCAATAAGGGAGACCTGATACACATCCACAAGAAACTGATCCTCTTCAGTAACACAGTAAAGAACACACATTTTTCTTCAAAATTTTATTTTAATTTAAATTATGGGGCCAGCCAGATTTTTTTTTGGATACGAAACGCATTTTCCTCAGGAGAAATGAAATGCTACCACGGAAATAGAATTACAATTGTATACATCTCTTATTTAAAAAAAAAAAAANCGCTTGCATTTAAATATGTTTTAGTAATACCCTTAAGCCTTCAAGCAGATAAGAAACCACTTCCAGAACAAGTTTTTTAATATGAACAGCACATCAAAGGAGCTTTAATTTAAATACAACTTCTTTTCAAAAGCCAACATTCAAATGTTTCCACATACTAAAAAAGTCACCATAGCCATTGATTCCAAGGCCTAATATAGAGTAACCTCTATCCCAGTCCAAATGTCTTCACTTCTTTACACATAGAAATCTTTAGCACGTCTACGTCTTTCTAAAGAGGAAGCCTTACATGTTATGGTAAGTAACTTGGCAAATAATGTTTTCCTCCACTCAGCTATGATAAACCAAAGTATAACAGACTGTTAGTACTGAACTACACCACCACCTCAGTGCCAGTTCTGCCTGGGATCTCTGGGAAGTGTAAGCTATTTTCTTTCCTGTAAGCAAAATTATTCTGTTTGCAAAGGACATGTTAAGAACCTTTAGAAGACCAATTCTAACGTTAAGAGCAGTTTGAAACAACCGAGTGAAAACACTCAATTTTCTGGAGCTCTCAGACTTCCCTCGTGAAGGCTTTCAAATCAGCTTAAACGTCACTGATTGCAAAATATTTCAAATGGGAAGAGGACAGGAAGCAACAAACATTTTCTGTAGCATTCGCAATCATTCAGTCATGCAGAATTGGAACTTTCAGACCCCAATCCATGAGTTTTTGCTTGGTTGTGATCTTAGCGTTACTATATGATGGATAGATACAATTTTAATAACATCATTTAGCTATATTTAGTAGATTCCTTTTGTATGGTCACAGTAACAAAAACATGGTGCAAAATCAGTTGGGTTTTCTGTTTTTATAAATACTGATAGTTTGCAGCATTAAAGAACAAAATCAACTAAAAATTAAATCATTTTGTTATCCTAGGACACCCATGAAATTGTTTCTTGAGGTCAGAGGGAATTAAATCATTCACTTACACAACTATAGTACTGAGTTATTTACTGTAAGAAATGACGCACTGCAGGCTCCCCAGAAGTCAGAGGAATCGATATTAATTTAGCATAATCCTTGCCATTTGCAGAGCTGGTGAGCACAATGCTAGTTTAATTAAATAAGGCCAATATTATCCAGTAAGAACGTAGTAGAAAGGGTTCCAGTTCTCTGTTTCAGCCTACCCTAATTGATGGCACCCCATTAGATAAGTGAATACAAAGAATTTGGGTTTGGGTTTTTGTTTCCTTTTAAATGCTGCAGTACTTAAGATTGTTAAATCAGCACTTCCATGTGATCTGAAGTATTCAATTACATATGAGCATTCATTTTGCAAAACTCAATATTAGGTAATAGTTACAGACTAATACAATAACATTCCTCTGCTGTACAAATTAAATCATATTTTAAAGAAATGAGCAGCCTAGGAGTTATATACAAAAGAAACCAGCAAGCATTGTTGAAATGAAATGCAAAATGTCACTGCTAGGTCTACTGTCTGAAATACCTTTAAAGTAAAATTAACAAAACCCCTTAGAACATATTTCCAAGTTTACAAGTCAAGTCTCAGAAAAATCAAATCATGTCAAAAAAAATTCTATAAAGCAGTGAAAGGCATATATACATTTTCCTTATGAACCTTGAGATTTCACTCTTTTAAAAGTTGCTAAGTTTCAATATCAGTTTATTTGCAAGACAACTGTTTATCCCAATAAGCTCACATCTTAGATACATTTCCCCTTTGATTACAAATAAAGCACTGCACATTTTTTTTTTTAAATCAAGGCATATAATCTTATACTATGGTGCCAGGTATGCACAGGTCACGTTGTGCTCATTATCTCAAACAAGGTAAGTGCAAACATACAGATTTATTCAGATTTGCAAGCATGCAACCTGTTACTTAACTACATTAATACCTTCTCTCCTAGACCAAACTAGTATCTATATGTTTGCTTTCACGAACCTAGAATCTTTCTTTTCAGGACTCCTAAAACAAGCAGTGTCTTTGAATTCTGAAATGACACAAATATCAAGAAAGTCCACATTGTGCAAGAAAGCAGCAGCTATGTTTCTCAACTTGGACTAAAAATGAAAAGAGAAAAACAAAAACCGTTCACTGAACAGCAGATTAGCAGTAATGTTCCTCATGAATCGATAAGAGTGCCTGATGCTGAATATCTAACAGCAAATGCTGAATTTGGGTTTAATATTTTAAAGGTTTATTGAAGTTTAAGCTTCTTGCTGTGCTGGTCTCTTCAAATCCCTGATCTGTTTAACTAAATAGGTCTTCTCATCATTAAATTGTTCATCCTCGGTCCTGTCATTCTGAAACTTGCTGAGGAACTCAATAAGTTTGGTCTGGTTCTTTAGAAGGATGTCTAATATAGGCTGTGTCTTGTTAGGATTGGCTACAAACACCTGCAAGAAAATAAAAGGCATTGAGCACTATAGTGAGAAACAGAAGGTTAAGTTAAAAAACATTATCTAACAAAATACTGATGATGTAACTTAAAATTATATTTTAATTATTCCAGTATCCCACAGAAAAAAATAATGGAGTAAATGCAAGTTTTTAAATAAAATTACTTTTTTTTTTTTTTATCAGGACATAAGCTGAACATCAGTAGCAAAGTAAATTTAGTCTGTGGGAGGTGACCAGCCACAACAGCCTCTACAGAAACCACTGAAGACACTTTATGGTTAAAGTCTATAGCAAATGCATGGTTTCATATCATACGCAGCATCTGATGGGTATCTCACAGTTCACTGCAAAGTTTCAGACCTCAAGTTATAACTCCTGGCTGCCTGTCTGCTGCAAAGTCAGAAGGCATCTGCTATCATGTTCAAATTACAATTCAGGTTACCTGACTAAAATACTGCTATCCTTCAGAGATCATGCAGTGTGATAAAAACACTTTTGAACTCCAGGGTGCTCCATGATTTTATGATTTTGTACGGAATCATGCATTCCTCCTTATCTTACTGCATTTAATTCCAAACCTTTCTAAGAGAGATTACTCTGACAATCACATGGAAGTCTCTAAATGGTTTCTAAAGGGTTTTCAAAAGATAACCAAGATATCTATTTGTAAAGATGGATCATAATAAAGCAAACATTAGTGCTCCCTTTATTTAATCACTTAGCAGACATTAAGATAAGCTCCATTTAGGTTCAGCAAAGTAGTTTACTCGATTAAACAACTTCTGGTCAGATTCTTTCTGTTTCATGGTGGGGTTTTGTAACATACCTTGAACACATGGAAGGCCTCAAACTGAATGTTACGACTCTTGTCTCGTAGAAGGTTCATCATTAGCTTGAGATTTTCAGGTTTACTGATGTACTTCGTCATAATTGTGAAGTTGTGTCTGTCCAGTAACAATTCACCAAGAAGCTGAAGGCAGAAAACAAGCCCAAATGAAAAAATTACTAACACTGGACATAGGAATTAACTTATTTACAAATCCTTTCAAACCCCCTGAAATGGTGGGGTGGTCTGTGAATGCAGTAACAGTGGCTGGTAAATAGAGTAACAACAGAACTAAGTGCCCCAAATTCCGAAGTGCAGGGTGCATTTTCCCCCTATTTCAATGACACAGTTTCTCTTTTTCCTCACAAAGTGAGAAATCACACTTGTTCCCCCTTGTTATGAATTGGAAAGGAAAGATAAGTCTTTTATATTTTTCCCCCATGATGTCATCATTTTTTTCATTTATAGAGAAGCTATTCAGCATAGAAAGAACGCCTTAAAAAAAAAAACAAAACACCAAAAACCCAATAAAACAGGTTAGTACATCAAATGAGAAATATTGACACTTCTTCTGCTACCTTCTTTATCCTAAAGAGTTTGAAAGGATTTTTCCCAGAAGGCTCACCTTTGCTGCAAGCTCTGTATTACATTTATGTTCACTATTTCTTACCTACTTGAATGTAAGATTAGTATTGCTCTAGGCACATCATGTGAATCTTTGTTAAATTATTTAAATGTAACCAGACTTGTTGAAGGAAAAAAGCCCAACAAAAATAAAGAAACTTGAGGAGCCATTTCTTCATAGGGAGAGAAATTACTTTGGTCTGTGCTGGACACTAAATAATGCAAGAACTGGACTAAAAAAAAGTAGCTGATCCCAAGAATTAAAATGTACGGAGAATTAAAATAAACACTATTCAAGGCTCTTACAGAAGCCATTTCAAATAAAGTTAACTCACCTTGAAATTAAAAGGAATCTCTAGCTTTGCATCTAAGAAGATAATAAAATTGCCTTACCTTAAGTGACTGTCTCTTTGTCACGTAATTTTCTGAATGAAGTAACTTCTCATATTCACTGAAGAACTAAACACAGAATAAAGAGAAGGGTTAGGACTTTTTCAAGTGTCATAGGCCTCTTCTTCCAAATTATTGCAACGAAGTGGAGGACATGGAAATCCCTAACAAAAACAAACTAAATCTGAAATCTCAGTAGACTCCTGGAAGTCACTACTCTTAAAACATTGTAAATGCTTTAAAAAATACATATTTACTCTTTTAAGAGCCTTTAATGTTTAGATCACAGTGTAGTGGAAGGAGTTTCCTCATTATTTCTTAAACTGTAATAAAAACAGGTTGCCCAGAGAAGCTGTGGATGCCCCATCCCTGGAAGTGTCCAAGCCAGGCTGGATGGAGCTCTGGGCAATCTGGTGTCGGTGCCCAGGGCAGGGGGGCTGGAAGGAGGGGGTGTTTAAGGTGCCCCCCTCGCAGGCGGTTCTGTGCCAGGGCCGCACCGGGCACTGTTCCCCATTCCCGATTCCCGGGGATCCCCTGGAAAACACGGCACGGGCTCCCCCTGGCGGAGAAGCCAGGCCTGGCTCGCACAGCGCCACATCCCCGCCGCCTTGCCTTCCTCCGATCCTAACCTACCCTAAACTCAGATGATTTAGTATTATGGGGAAATTCCCCAAACCAGAGCTAAACAAGGAATAAAACCACCCATTTCTTCAAATAAGATACAGAGCCCCAGAAAGCTCTAAATATGAAAACGTGTCTGCTCACCCTATCGTAATGTTGTTCCAAAAATTCTGCGCTTAACAACTTGTGTCTTGTAAGCAAATCCTGTAAAAAAGCACAAACCCAGTATTGTCACTGAAAAGATTTCAACAGTATGGAGACATTCTCATACACATAAGACATTCAATCCAAAATTCTGCTATTTCATTAAACACGCTGATTTAGGACATGAATGCAATTACCTGGACACTGCTAAGGATCTTGGCATGGCTTAGGAAAGATGTGTGATGTGTTATTTTAATTCACAGATAAACAGCCTGTGAAATTCTCACTGAAGAGTGCTATTTATGTATCAAGGCTATGCTCTGCACACAACTACACACAAATAAGGTTAAGATCCCCCATTTAATATTGATTAATATTATGCTTGTCACCATAACTGATTGTTTTAGGGCCACAAAAAATTTCCCCAGACAAAGCAACAGCATCAAACGTCCTCAGGAGGAGCACAGGAGGAGTTGCAGACACAGATTTAAAGCCCCTGGCATCGAGTACACGTGCATTCAGGTAATGAATGATACAGCTTACTCTCTAGAACAAAATTTTCGGGAGCAAATATAGTATATGTATTTACACGTGTGTCTTGCATTCTGAGAAATAAGGAAGAACAGTGTCCACCTTACCCATCTGCATCACACCTATTTTCTTCCCCTCTACCAAGGCTTGTTTTGCCACTAACATCACACACAGCACTGGGTTCACAAAGCAGAGAACTACAGAAGTAACAATTCCAAGGTTGGGAGGAAATTACCTTGAATGTGGCAAACGCGTCGGAAGCAATGTCAAACGTTGACATTTCCACGTATCTGAAGAAATCGTAGAATTGTTCCGACCACAAGATGATTTTAGCTAGTGGTTCATGCCGGATGCATTCTCTAAGCATTATCCCACAATTTAGAGCAATTTCCGGAGATTCGTACCTATTAAAAAAAACCCAACAAAGATTATTTGCAAATTTATAAACTTTCACAAGTCAGCACTGCAGCACCACATTGCTAATTACAGTGTTCAGTACTATCAAGTAGACAAACCCATAAAAATTAGAGGTACTTACTCCTGCATTAAACTCCATTTTTAAATATTTCTACAAAAGACTACTGAAATAGCTGCCAGTTACAATTATAGCCAATTCAAATGATTTTCACAAACTGGGAAACAAGACTAAATAAAAATACTTTCTTTGGTCTCAAAATCAGTTTTCTTGTTCCATATTCGTGGGATTGTAGACATCTGGAAAAGCAGTAAATGATTTGTCTTGAAAACTACTCGCTTAAACATGACAGCAATTTACATAAAACCTTCCATATGAGCATGAGGGGTTAATAATAGTGGACATAAATTCAGATCTCCTCTTTCATTAAACCATTTTTCAGCATCATTTGTTGCTCTGTATATCATGGGGTTCCAGTCACAGCCTCTCACATGCCTTCCTGCCTCACACCTCCAGAATCCTCCCTCCTAAACCAATGGAAGCTCATTGAAATTCCCCAAAATTTCAGGAGAAAAGTATCATTGTGCATACTGAGCATTAACTATATTACCCTACAAAAATATTCCCTTATGACATAATTTTCATTAAATCCTGCAATACTCTCCCATTCAACCTGTCATGGAGATTTGAAATCTACTGAACTTTTTGCAATTCATGCCACCGTTTAAATTTACATAAATTTGTCTCAGTTAGATACCAGATGTAACATGTAAGTTGCTAAATGCCCATATCAAACATCCTGACTTATGAGTTTCAATAACCCCTGTGAGAATAAAGCTCTCTGAAGAGTGACAACACAGACTAAAAGTGAGCACCGATGTGTTGCAGCCCTCATTCAATCACTTACCAATGAGAACATGCTGAAAAAGCAATTTTATCTGTCTGCACCTCAAATATCTTTGCTTTCTTTTGTAAATTATTTTGAAGAAGCACTGAATCAATAATTTCTTTTGCATTATGCCACAAATAATTTTTTACCTCTAACGTTTGAATGAAATTACAGTCGCTCAGGACTGTAATGCAGGGGGGAAAAAAAAGCAGCTGCTCTGGCAGACAAGTGTAGATCTTATGCTCATATGATCTGAAGTGAGTATTCCACACTGCTTCTGGTGCTAAACTTTGGAGTCAGCATGAAACTAAGAGATGTGAGACTCCTGCTTTCTCCACAGAGAAAGTTTCTTGCGGTTTACACAAATGGCCAGGATCAGGCAAACCCGGAGGTGTTACAATAAAATAGCCCAATGTGCCCTGCACTGGCAGCTCAGTCAGCACCTCTGATGACTGCTCTGAACTAGGATGAAGGAGGAGGAAAAACACAATTAAGTATCCTGTTTATATGCTAAAAATACACCTGATTATCCTCCCCATCTCAATGCTACCAACAGGCAAGTAACCCACTGAGATGAGTGGCCCTTTCGTACACCCTTTAGTTATCCCAGTAGGTGGAATAAGTACTCCTCAACTACAGCAAGCTTAGCCAGCAGCTGTAGCCAGAACTATACATGGCTACATATTTTTTTAATTGTTAATTAACGTTTGATGAGCTTTTCTGTCCCAAAATAACACGGCGGAGTTGAAATTTTCAGAACTTTCTTAATTAATATTATTAGAAATGCAGGCAATTATTTTCTGCTTTCATGTTTGAGAGCTGCAGCTCTACAAGCCCAGCCATGCATTCAGTATAGCACGACCCTCCAATATCCAGCACACCAGATATTACAAGAAGAGAGGAAGAAACACCTGTCTGGCATGCACAATATGCCACAAATCGCTCTTTTTTTGGTCAGACTTGCACTGGTGTGTTTGTGTCAATACAGGAATATAAATCACTATGAAAAAGAAGTCTAAGACCATACTAAGATAGGCCAGCAAACTGGAAACTACTGTGGGTAAAAGGGAAAAGAACAGCCTTCAACTCTTGATGAATGAGTTCACAAGAGAATAGTTTAAATAAGCTTAAATAGTATTCTGAAAGGAAAACATCTTACTAGCCCAGTAAGAGTATTTTAGATTACTAACAGTTCTCAATTTTCAGTTATATTTCATGCAAAAGTAGATGGTTCGTGTTCTATTACTGAAATTTTCCTTTACTTAGGGGAATTACAGACCCCAAAACCAAGGAAAAAGAAAATACAATCAAGCACATTGCAAAGGAAGAACATGTCAGAACTCACTGCTTCTCCATGCATTTAAAAACCCCTTAACTTCATGTAAAAGCATATTTATGCTTTGCAGTGCACATACCCTTTTAATAGCATGAATAAGATATTCTGTTGAGTGCAGATGTATTCAACTGTGGGAGTTCTTGTACCAATTTGTCTTCTGAGAATGTTGTTGAAAATTTGCGCAACATCTTTCTTGCCCTGTCAAAAACATCAGCAGTTAAACACATAATATTGAAGTCCACAGGCAAGTTAACAATTAAACATTATCATCACCTCGTGCAGTCGTACTGGGGGAGTTCTGCAGTTCAGACAGCCTCCATACTCTGATCTTGAATAGACTCAATATTCTGTTTCTTTAAGCCCATTTCAAATACGCCAAAGCACTCAAACGTTACATCACGTTGCAGCCAGATCATGGGTAATTTACATTCAAAAGTAAAGCCAGCTGATGTTCCATCAGATATTTCTATGTAGCATCAATCTCCTGGGCTTATTTCATATTTGTTTTTGCTAACAGCATAACAGTTTTTAACTGTGCTCTTGCCTGGAAGTGTGTTTCTTCAACATTCCATTATCCTCTCCCCTTGTCTAGGGACACACAGTGCCACCATTAAGAGTGTGCAGAGTATTTCCAACTGCAGTGTTAACATCCAACTTAGAACTGCAACTTATCAAAGTGGAATAAATAAATAAATGAATATTACACACAGAAATCATCCACTGACCTAAAATGCAAGTTTCACATTTTTCAATGCACAGAAAAAGTATAAATAAGACCGGGATGCTGGAATTCAGCATGAATTATACACAAAAAAATGCACAAGCATAGCACCAGACAGTGTCAAAGGAACTGGAAATGTTCTTTGTTGAATAAATACACATCTCCTATTTATTTCTTCTGTCAGACCATAGCTGAAGATGACAAGCTGGTATGGACATCTAACAAAAAACTGATTATAAACATAAGCACTTTTCATTGTCATTCACACGCACCATTTAAAAGCCAGATTTCTGCAATTAGCTGTCCGTTCTGGACTGCACAAAGACACCTTCAGGATTATGTGTTATCAGATCTATTCCAGAAAAAGACCAGGCCAACTTGTACTAAGCTTGGACCTGCAAATAAAGGCCTGTTAAGCAACTCCACCTCCAGGTTCCCTGAATGTTATACACCAAACCTATATGTATATAACGTTTCTTGACAAGCTCTAGCTGTACTGTAAATCTCCTGAGTAACACCAGGAAGCTTTTGAGTAAAATGCAAGGCGTATTTAACTAGCAAGAATTTTAAAAACAACATCAATTATTTAAAATTCTTTCCGTTTTCTAATCAGTGTAAAAAAGACTACATGAGAAAGAATGAAATGTTTATGAAAACGTAGGAGGACTGTAGTTTTAGAAATGGCATGTTTGTGAATTACCACGGACAGTTTTGTTGGAGTGTTGTTTTCAGGATATAAGGGATTGTTTGTAAACGCTTGTTTTCTCAATTACAATTCCATTGAAAGCCAGCCCAAAGCAGCACCAGAACTCTTTGTTCTGAAATGAGTAGGGCAGTGTTTGCAGAAATTGCTTTACTCAAACTCCACATAATATAGTCATCAACTCCCATTCACCAGCGCTGCCAGCTCTGCGCTGGATCGCGCCGTTTGCCTTGGATTCCCCAGCAAGAACAGCATTTCCTTATTATGCCCATCCCTGAGCTGCCAGGGGCACAGAGCAATCCCACAGCGAGGTTTTGTCACAGGGGTGTCCTGCCAAGTGACCTCATGGCCTAACAACGGCAAACAGGCCCCGGACCCTGTGCCAGCAGTCACGACGGCCAGAGGTGAGAGGGACACTGTGCCTGTATTGTCTTCTCAGCAGAAGGATTCGGCTCCCCTGGGCAAAAGGCAGTTTTGGTTTGGGGGTGTTTTTATTCTTCATTTAAAAAAATCCCAAAACAACAGAATAAAAAACCCAATTTCACCAGGGATACCAGCTCTTTCAGTGCAAATCAGCACGGAGGTAACTGGTAAGTGTTACGACTGGTAAGGAGATGGTTGTGTTCACTGCTTTATTGGAAAGCAAGCTTCCAGAGAAGGGCGACACTTTAAACAGGCCTGGGCACACAGCAAGGGCTGGACAATTACAGTTTTCTTCATTAAAACATCAAATTTGTTATTTTTCTAGTTTTTACTTCTTACTTTTCTATGGGTTGTTTTTACCATAGCAATTCAGATTCGAGTACATTTGAGACAGTTAAAGAGTCACAATGAACAGTCCCTGTCTATTAATAAGCTGTCTATTCCTGTTCTACAAGGAAACCTTCTTCAGAAGTGAGACTGAAAGGAAAAAAAAAGTTTAGTTTTGTCACTGAATAACCTCCAGCTGTGGTGGGACACCAGAAAGAAAAAATTCTAGACCCACTCTTGCAGTTTAAAAACCACCAGAAAATCAAATATGTATTTCCATCAGTAATGGAAAAATGCAGTAAACCCACAAAGACATTTGGGATATCAAAGGCAACATGTGAGTGGCTTTGTAACAGCTGGGAAGCTAGAGCACATCTGGAACACAGGTGTGTTGACATTAATTCTAGATCGCTACAATAGCTGGACAGTCTGCCAGCTCCCATCCATAAAAAGCAGACGTGGTCCAGCCTAGAAAGCAGTAAATGACTTGTTCTCTCTCCAAGGGGAACCATCACATCCTCGTGAAACAAAGCAGCAGAAGAGCCACAGGCAGGAAACAACTCACAATCTTTCCACGTCCCCTTAGAATAAAAAGCATAGTTCTCCTTAATGAGAGCAAGCCTGTGCAAATCGTTATCATTCTTCATTACCAGGAGATAATGAAGGTTTCCTTTGCTAATAACGGGGCTGAGTAAACACCAGGCTGATACCAATCTAGAGGTCAGCAGAATCCAGATGACGTTTCATGATTTCCTTTCTTCAGCAATTAAAGGCCATTACACTTCAGCATTCCCTCCCAGCTTTCCCAGGTCTCCTTGCTTATTTAACAACCTGAATGTTTTATGTATGGTATAAACAGCTGTGTGGGTAAGGAAAAAATACCACCGTATTACAATTAAACACAAATCAGAGGGAGTTATGGGTGGGGTAGAGGGGGAAGAAGAAAGAATGGGGAAGAAAGCCTTTGTTTTTGGAATGTCAAACTACAATAGGACTTTAAACTGCTGGGTTTGGATTGTGAGCAACTTGTTTATGAACAATCCCATTTTGAAGCAATCTTAAGTGGGATGGTCTTTATGGTCGAGGCTGTGGAGTGAGATACATGGGGTTTGGCTCCTTTCCTAGACAACCACACGCTTCTTGCGAGACCTCAGGGAAAACAGAAAAATCCAATTGTACTGCAGCATCTTATAAATAAACAGGATTTTTCACTATGATGCTGGAAGGTAAATTATTCCATGTGATGTGGCCACAAATGCCACAGAGGCTTGTATAGAGATACCTTTAAATATAACTAAGTATTGCTACTTTGAATTGATCAATAAAAACTTAGGTTTCTTTTTTTAATAAACAGAAAAAAAGATGTGGAAAAGCAAAAAGGTTGCATCACTTGTTTCTAAAAAGAGAGAGAAATACCGGACTATTAATAAAATTAACAGCTTTAAATTAGATATTTAAATTTCTTCATAAATGTTACAATAATTCTATTACTTTTCCTAGTAATTTGATGTAGCAAGATGAACATATAGATACTCCTTACAGTATTAAGGTTCGTGTTCACTACTGTATTACTACTAAGAGAATAACCCTTCTGTGTACACAATGAAGAATTATTCCATAATTTTAACAGAACTGTACTACCAGATTAGAAGTTTATCTACTTCATATTTGTGTTGTTTATATGCCTAAATTCACAGATTTCATATTCTATAGTTGCTCAATCTTCTATGCAGTTTGGAACAGTGAGTTCTCTTTCTAATGGATTTGTCAGAACCACAAAATAAAAGCTGAAGACTGAAACACCCTAATCGATTAAAGTGGTAGGAATTCAGATGTGTTTATTTTAACATATAGAATATAAGAAATATCAAACCTCCTTTCTTACCTCAAAATCAATTAGCTGTAAGTCAGCTACTAGGGTACTAAGAAGACCACTGTTGTACAGCTCCTGAGCAAGCTGTGCCACAGCTTCTGTTTGGGGTTCTTTTTCATTCGTGCCATACAAGATTTCTTTCATGGCAACAAGGTTTTTTGAGACCTCCTCCGTCGCCTAAAGAAAATGGGAAAACAATACAGTTAGAGCACAATGCCATTTGTCTTTCTAACTGCACACTCCTTTATTCTTAACATCTGCAAACTTCCATTGGGGGGAGGGGGAATAATCAGGAAATGACAATCTGTTAAAAAAACAATAGATATTCTCTCTGCAAATAAGACTGTTACGAGACTGGTATTTAAAAAAAAAACCCAAACAATAAAAAGCAGAGGCAAGACATACACAATCTAGTTAACAAAGGTAAAAATCTCTTCCTTTTTACTGCCTTTTAACTTCCCATTCAAAAATCCCCTAAAGAACAGCAACAGGATGAAAAGAACCTGACAAAATTTCCATTCTGTAAAACAGTTACACAGGATCAGACTGGAAAACATGACATGGAGCCTCACGCCTGTCCCTAGTGACCTTCTCAGAGAGACCAAATGTATCCCTCCTGTAGATTTTGCACACATCAGGTTTTGTCAAATACTAGGCTCCCATTGCAGTTACTGTGGGTGAAGTCTTTCCAACAAACAAAACCTCAAGGAGAACCAACTTTAATTTTCAGGTTATCTCAGCATACAAGAACAACCTGGCCAACAGACCCAGAAAGAGGTACACTCAAAAGGACACAGGAGACAATTAAAGGTCTAAAATCCTTCCCTGTTTGAAGTCCACCTTACAGAACACTGACAGGTCTGACTTGTCACTTGTGAGGAATTCCTAAGTTGCCATGATGAGCTGGAGCAGCATTTAGCAATAGAAACACAGTTATCTCACAAGTAAAACTAAAAAATATATAAATCAACAAGAATACTTCTGAACACCCATGTCTGAATCTTAAAACACACTTGTATTGGACCAAAAAAAGAACTACTCCTTTCAATATATATGTTTACTGAGCTTGGGGGCAAAATGCTGAAAATGATCATCATAAATAGCTGGTTTAATTATAATGGTTCTTCACATGCCTAAAAAGTCTGAATGGTTTGTAAGTGCACTGATTTTTAGTAATTAGATGAACCTGGCAACAAAGTATGCATACATTTTACATTAAAGTATTTAGGATTGATAGCTCACAGAAAATTAATAAAGTGAAAAAATTATCACTTTCTGGATACTGCCGGTCTTATAAAGAGTATGTAAAAAGACTTCTCATTTGTGCTTTTTATCTAGAGAGGCTTAAGATCAGCATGACCCATGTACTATTCAAGCTAAAGCCATTCCAGCTTTGCTAGGTATGCAAGGAAGGATTCCGTGACCTTTAAGGAGGCTCCATATCATTTTCAGCTCCTCCACAACTTTCCACTCCCTGCTGCCTCCCTCTTCCTGCTAACTTCAGTTCCTAGTCCCAGTTGTCTCCTCCTCAATCGAAATTCCAAAGGATTTTCTGTGCCCTGTTAGTAAGACAGCAAGAAGCAGGTGCTCACTAAGACTACTTCGATTCACGCCAGCTCCTGAAGACGTGAAACAGGAACACCAGCTCACCATACTGGAGCAGTATTATACCACACAATTGTTCTCCGAAATTCAGAAGAAACAGCTCTTTAGTTGGAGAAGAACAGGAACATCTGTCAAACATGGAGATATGAAGAGATATCTTTGATGCATGGCTACCAGAAAGAGGAAGCAAAGTCTGCATACTAATGTAGAAAATAAGATGAAAGAGGAAGAAAGGCAGAAGTTTAAGTAACTGCCCATTTTAGCTGAAATGATGGCAGTATCGAGAGCATGCCTGTAATTAAGAATGCAAGTGGAGAATTTCTCATACTAAAACCCCATGAAACAGAACAAGCCTCCCAACCCCAAAACTTTACTAACTGCACTTGAGGGCTGTCCCTCACCACCAGCCCAAGACAGACACCAGTAATGGAAATGCTTGCAAACCAGGCAGGAAAAAATGCAGTGTTTGCAAACACTGAGGGCTTTAAAAAACCAAAAAGCCTTCTAGCCCAACATGAACATACAACTTGGAAACTTCAATAACAGACAGCAGGACTTCAGTGCTCTTCAAAACTGTCAAGACCATCTGAATGTGCTTCACCGGAACTTGGCATGGCACGAAGCTTCAGTGGGATGTACTGGTTAGAGACACTGAATCACCGAGGTTGGAAAAGACCCTTAAGCTCAAGTCTGCCACTAAACCACATCCCTGAGAAGCAGAACAGCTTAGGGTGGAAGGTTCCTCAGGAGGCCATCAGGATGCAACCAGCTGCTGGAGGCACGGCCAGCCTCAGTCCTGCCAAGCTGACCGGGCTGGTGGCCAGCCATGCTCCCAACAGCTCCATGGATGGACACTCCACCACCTCTCCAGGCAACCTGTACCAGTGTCTGACCCCCTGCATCATCAAAGAGTTTGCCTTGCATCACTCCAGCTATCACTTCTGGATATCTTCTGTAAATAAAAGTATGAGGATTTCTGGAAGTATTATATCAGTAACCAAGGTCTTTCGATGCACTACACTTTCATAAAATATAACATCCTTATATTTCTTCTCTTCTACTCTAAAATTCAGTATCAAAAGGACTAGAAATAAACTTCTACAAAATTCTAGAACCTCCCTGCTGTTGTATATCCATGAACTCTCAGTCATATTCCAAATAAAAGATGTGCAGACCTATTTTTGCAATTTCAGATGCTGAATGGAATTTAGATAGTTACACTGAAAAATATAATGCTACATTAAATACCGGTGTGAAGAGCCAAGTAAAAGCTACTAAAAAAAAAATAAAATCAAGAAAGATATGAGAAGGCTGGCTAGCATTACTTGCAAGATTTTCTAAGATACTGAGATCTAAGTAATTGCCTAATGGATTGCTTTCTTTTCAGAGGCGAAAAAAATCTCTAGAGAAAGATCAAAATACACAATGAAGTTCATGCAAAAACCCGTGATCGAAAGTGGAACTAACAATCAGACACCATATGTATAAATACATAAAATACATCCCAGTACAATATATGACCAGGCTGTATTTTATATGTACAGAATATGTACATATATATACTCTCTAAATATTTTATAGTCTCTATGTATATATTTTATATGTTAAAATTTATATTTTGTAAGTATTAACATCTGTATTTATATGCTCTCAACACGTAGAAGGAGCAACCTGAATTTTAGAGAAAAATTTCATGGCAAGTCATATTTGAAATTCAATGGGGCCAGAAAATCAATACCATCTGAGGACAAGCCACACTATAAAAGTTAAATGTAAAGCAAGGAAAATAAAGAAAGTACTTACTTCTCTATGTTTATGAAAGACAGGAAGATACTATTTAAAAATAAAAGCAGGCACCATGAAGTCACACATACGATGGTTACACCAGAATAGCTGCACGTCTTTATAGCTATGGTTTATTCCTGTCCCTGGAAATATCAGTGAAATACCCTAAAATTTAGTATTTCCTTAAATGGTAAGCAGTGCAAACCCCAAATACTCTATCTAGAGTTGTACAGCTGGATTATTTGGGGTTTATGAACAGTAGAAGATAAAGAACACATGGCCAGTCCTGAAATATTTCCAATGAGCTTGGCAGTCTCCAGGCCTATGGAACCCAGTGGCTGGGGGTTCTCCACACATGGATAATGCAGTTACAGAAACTGCACTATTAATGAAATCATCCATCAAAAAGATAAACCAGATATAGCTTTGAGCCTACACTGGGTGAATAATTTTACTAGTCTAGAACAGTATCACAAGTAAAAAGCATCATTTTAACAACTATTTAAATTGGCCAGATTTCAAAATGCTTACAAAAACATACAATTCCATAAATGTATTAGTAACTACATCAGTGCAGTAATACATTTAAAGGCCAAAAATGATTGTATGATTTTCCAGCAAACATTTAGCATGGAGACAACACAGAAGAGCTAAGTTCAATTAGAAGAGAAGCATGTCCTCTCACCCACTACTTCCTGAAGATGCCTCATCTTTACCCCTTGAGTAACAGCCCCACGCTGGAGGCCAGGCAGATTACTTAACCTTTAGCCTTCTTTCAACCACAGATTAATTGTACATACAAGCATAACAAATATAAGATTTTACTGCTTTGTAAATGACAGCATTAGCTGCCTGAATGAAATCTGACCTATGGCAACATGGCACAGCATCACCCTGGGACAGCTGAGCCAAAGCAGCTCCTGGTCCAGCCCCATTACTCAGCGTGCTGCCATCACACGCAGCTGTGACGTAAAGGAGAGAGGCCAACCACGCCTGCAAGGGACAACCTGCCTGGGATAACAACAGGGCTCCAACACTCACCCAACAGCCCAAAGGGAGCTGCTGTGACCAGGTTAACCCAAGGTCAGAGGGTAGGGAAGAACAACTTGATTACATGAGTAAATATTTACCTGCACAACAGTAAATGTGTGCCACACACCAAGAGAACTGGTAGTATGAAAAAAAATGCTGGTATCAGCCAAAGAGAAGGAAGAGATGTGAATAAAGACTAACTAATGGACTAGATCAAAGGTAGGTCCCGCTTATGGGAAAGGAGGTTTCCCTCCCCTTCCCTTTAGCCCTCCTTTCTGAGAGAGCACAAGTAATGGAGAACTAACAGCATGTACGATGAACGCATTTTCAGTTCTAAAGCACTTGACATCTCATTTCCCTTCCAAAATACTGACAGACAGCAAGCCATGACCTCTGTGCTAAGTACAGCACTGCAGCCAGCAAGCAACCAGAGCTGTGGCACACGAGGCAGATGGGAGCAATGAGCCACAGCCCAGCTACCAGAACCCAGCTCCCACAGCCGCTCCGGGTCGCAGCTCCTAAACAAGCATCACATGCTTAAAGGACATTTCAAATGACCTGGAGAACTACCTGGTTAATTTTTCTCCAGTCTTCACAGAGCTCAAAAAGTAGATTAACATGTAACTAGGATACACCTGAATTTCAGATTTTTGGTTATAAAACAAAGTTTCCAGTATTACAGGGCAAAATGTTTCATAATTGAACAGGACTTTACTACTGTTTCACTTCTTTTACTTTGAAGAATATCTTCCATTTTGATTATAAAGAATGGACAGGAGCACACACTGTCCAAGATTTAAAAGTATTTATTACCTCCTTTGATTTTTTGTTTCCTCTCACAAAACACTACAGGTTTTAAATTTCAGCCTAAGCACTGAAAAAAAAGAACTCTGTTCAAATATATAATTAATTACACTTATAACTTCCAGGGAAAATTATTTGTCTAAATTTCTTATAAATCTGTATTTCCAACTGTGCTACAAAATTGTTAAAGAGCATTCCCCATGTAGTAGCAAACTCAGTATTATAAGAAACAAAACAGTGTAAGAAAGGTAGGCAGTCCCTTAACCCAAACAGGTACCTTTACCACAAAGAGTAACCAACACTGAGTATGTAGCATGATGCCCAGGCACTGAAATTACACCATTCATATGTCACAGGCTACAAAAGAACACCCCTGGATCAAACAGCAACAATGACAAAATTACTGAGACACACCATATTTTATACAAGTCTAATCACTAATAAAATCAAGTCATAAAAACAAGAACAACTTCTGCGTCCTTCTCTCCTTTAAGTACCAGGCAGCAATTTTTGTGCTTTATGTACAGTGAGTTTTTTTATTTCTGTTCTACTGCTAGCCACAGAACTCACCCTGCCATCAGCACAGAATTCTTCTCCAAAGGAGGCTGAAAAGTTACACTGCGAAAACGATCATCATAATAAAAGGGATAATGAAAGAGAAAAAGATGCCTAAATACTGAGATACGGGCATGAAGAAATGTTTGTTCTTTTCTAATAATGGCTACTGCTCAGACCCCTGCTGTCTTTTAACTCCAAATTCACTCCAGTCATTTCTACAGACTGAACAGGAAGAGGGCAGGAATTCAGAGTGTTTACTCAGAGCTGTGCCCTCAAAGATCTAATGACTGGTCCATAAGATATTGAAGACCTTCCTCTATCAAACCAGCAAACCACCTGGGCTAAACAGTCACAACCAGAGTCACCTTCCTGAAGTCTTAGCTTGCCAGGGAAACAAATACTTGCTGATGAATCTCTGTGTGGAGATGTGGACACTGGTGTTGTGAATGTTCAGATTCATCAGCTGGTCTCCTCTGTGAAAGCAAGGATGACAGGGAACAGCACTACCAAACCCAGGCCCATTCTCCTGAATGTCAGGATTTAGCCCTCCTCACACTTCAACCAGTGAATGTGGGCTACCTTTGTACTCCTGCAAGCACAATGTGTTACTTTTCGTATGACACAGGAAAAACCACTCTACAGGCTCAGCATACTATTTCTTGTCAGAGCAGCAGCCTCACATAAATGAGGTCTTTCAAAAAGATGGAGGTGTGGGACTACAGGCCAGCAAGAAGAAATGGTACATAACAACCTTCAGCTACAGCATCAAGAACACAGGCATGTGCTACAGGACACAGCTACGCACAATGGGATGAGCTCCTCTGTTCCCCGTTGGGGTCTAAGCAAAAACAGATGACACAAAAGAGCACGGATTTTAAGATCAAGCCACATCTCCAGGAACTAATAATGAGGCTGAGATAAAGGAGGCAGTGCCAAGTCTCATCAAAGACTCTCCAGAATGCACCTATCCCTCCTCTCCTGACAGAAGTCTCTTTTAGAGAAAGAAAAGCAGCAGCAAATGAAAATCCTTCCAGCCTTCAGACAAGCCTGCATTAACAGACCAGAACATTTTTCTCTCCAGTAGGAGAGAAAAAGCATCAGAGGAAAGTCCTGTGGTACAGTGCAAGACACCTGGAACACACCACATGGTGGCAATGGGGTAGAAGATGCTAATTATTAAAGAATATCAGAACTAAGATGGCAATTTAATTAAGACCCTTACAAGTAGTAGTGCCAAATCTAGGTGAAACTGAATGTAGAGGAGCTGCCCACACTCTCCTTAAAAATATAGGTGAACATGAAAAGATTGTGACTAATTCCTATATGGGACTCTGAGGATGGCAAGAATGGCACATAATAGTTAAATAATGCTGGGAGAGGCTCCAAGGAGGGTGTTCATCTGAACCTCTGCCACACAACTCACTAAGTGGGTTGCAGCTACATACAGGCTGAACTTTGAGGTCAGTTCCCGTAAAGCCATAAAATCAAGAGTGCCAGTTGAGAAGTCCATGACTGTGGACAGGTACAGATCCTGAAGTAGCAACACATCCATCTAAAGGAAACTGCATTAGCACAGGAACTTCTCACATCTTACTATGGGCTGAAGAAGAGACGAGAAAGCCAAAATATATTCTCTATTGACATCCATGAAGACACAAAGTTTTTCAGCTTCAGTAAGAGACACTCTACTCTGTAAAGACTTGCACGGACAAGCAGAGACAGAACTACTTGTGCAGTAGTGAAGGCACTGTGGTGGTCACAAGCACCAGAACACTGTACAGCTGTGAGCTGCTTATTAAAAGAATGCAATATCCTACAGTTCCAAATAAAATTATTTTAAATATCATTATCAGCTGCCAGTGGCATATGCCAACCAACCAACAGGACACACACCTGTTCAAAGGTACATAACTTACCCTTTATCAGAGTATAACTCTCCCGAAATAATTCCTAATTGATTCAGTTTCAACAGCTGTAAATTCCCCCTTTCCCCCACTTTCAAATACATTTTATCAACCGGAACACCACAACTGTACCTTTTCTGCCTTTTTGTCAGAGATGTCTTGTTTTTCTAGAACTGCCATGCTCTCCTTCAGGTTTTTCACTATGTCTGCAGGAGACTTGTGGGACTTGCCAAAGGGGAATGGCATGATTGCAAACCACAAGGTCTTCCTTCTATGGCTCCTGCTTCACCTGGAAAAGGAGAAAGAAAGTACATCAAAAATAGAAACCTGAGCTCTGTATAACAACATATACAAAGATCAAGAGAGAGCACGAAAGGTATTCATACATGGAATAATGATCCTTGACAGGTGAACTAGAGCTTGCCATGACAAATTCTTGTATTTCTAATTCTTTAAAAACACAAGATACAGAATCTAAGAACTCACATCAAGATCATCATCTTGTGCTTCAGGAGCAAATTAAAGAGTACATTAATTATATCCAAAGCCGCACACTTGCCCCATATGGGCAAGACTTACAAGGATCATTTATTCCAATTAATGCTGTCAAGCAAAATGCTGTCTTACATGAGGTGTTTGACACACAGGTCCTCGTGTCTCAGGGGCTCTGCAAAGACTGGCCAGGTACATGCTTTTACCCGGATTCATTCCACAATGAATTTGCAAATGCAAAGCAGACCCCAAAGTCTGCACCTTAGTGCAGGACCTACAAACACGAAGCAGGCGAGGCTACAGACAGCAGCCTATTCCTGTCAAAACACCTGGCATGTCCTGGCATTTTCATATCAGTAGTAATACTGAAATACAGTCTCACCCTCACACATTTTATGGGAAATAAAATTTGTCACCTAGCAGGGGTATATACAGTACTTGAAAACATTAAAACCAACACCTGATGAGTATCTTTCTCAAAAAGATAAAACATGTCTTACAGGAGAAATTTTCCTTCCTTAAAAATATCTGGCTCTTGAATCCAAATACATTTATTCTTCTGTATATTTATATCCATTTACTTCTACACACACACAAAAATACTCTCTTCTGTGTACAAAATATGAAAGTACTACTGGAATGAATGAATGTACTGAAGCTTTTGTTACTAAACACATACACCCACATTTAAACAATAATAAAACCTTCTTACAAGTGAATTCCATAAAGCATACTTCTACAACTCTAATCTAGACAGAAAAGAACAGGAAATCCTCCATTAAAAATGCTGACAGTGCTACTTCTGAAAGACAGCTGAAGCAGGCAGAGCAGAGCAGAGCCTGCATTGTCATTCCAAAGAAGGGGTATTACCCTGAAAGTTGAATTTCTATCTCCCTGCAATGTCTGTCTAGTCAGTAACAAGTCAACTACAACCAGTACATGTTGAAGTTTCTTATCTGACACGATGCACTTTGCTCCTTGATTAAAATACCAGCTCATCCACCAGGAACTCCAAAACGTTACTCCTGATCTTATTCAATAGTTTTAATCAGGGATTAAAAATCCCAGTGTAATGCTATTTTTGAGTTATTTTTTATTTTTAAAACAAGTAAGTTTGGCTGGCCCAAGGGCAATAATTTAAAGGGTAAGAACAGAAGAACTTGGATCATTAGCCAAGTAAATTTCCATAAATAAGAGATTTCAGGTAACCAGTTAGAGAAATCATCCATTCACTGTTCCATGCCTGCAACTGACCTAACCCATCTGATAAAAAGCATAAGGTGGGTAGTTTTTAATTAGATTGCTTTCAGATAAAAGTATCAGCAGGAAGGTTGAAACAAGACCTTCCACCAGCCATTTCCATTCTTTAACAGATCACAAGGACTTTCTGTTGCATTTATTTTGTAGTATGTGTCATCATAGTAATCACTCATTCAAAATCTGCATAAAGAAAGGGCTGTAACACTGAAATAACAAATGCAGGAGATAAGAAGAGATCAAAAACTGCCCACAGGTCATTCCTTAGACAAGAGAATTTTATGCCTCAAACTCTATCACATCTAGTGGAACAGAAACCTACAACTAAGAAAAGCACCACTACTTACTGCTATTTAATGAAAATACATTGGCATTTAAAACAATATTTAAGGAAAATTATGGTATTTTCACACAGGATTTTTTTCCTAGAAAGTGTGAAAATAAGCACAATTTTCCCACAACACAGATGACATACCTTGAGCATCACAGCAACATTTTAAATGTTCTCTTTTATCTCTCCCTTTGATTACTACTTCTGCCAAATGAAGATGAGCCCTGAAAGCAAATCTGGATTCTTTCATGTTTGCATATCATCAGTGATAATAATAGTATTTAACAACTACTCTGCCTATTCATTCTGGAAGACGGCTATACCCATGTAACAGAGAAGGACTGGTCAAGAAATTGCCAGTCTTAATTCCTTGGATTATGCATTAAAACAGAAGCAAATACACTAGGAATCAAAACAGGTGAGAGAACAAAAACATATGGAACCACAAAATCTGGTATGACAGCAATATACAAAGAAAACAAATCGAACCACAGAAAACAGCTCTGCACACTCATTTACTGGATCAGAACTATGCTACTCCTAAGTCTAAAAAAACTACATGGACAACACACACCTTATGGAAACATATGATAATGATAAACAACTGTTCTCATGTGTGCCCAATGTCTAAGTTTGCAAAACTTGATTTACCTCTAGACAGTGCTCAATTTTTCTTTAAATTAACAATAGTCTATACTTTGATTTATTCATGAAATTGTCCAGGTTTTGCATACATCAGACACACATACATGGATACTCAAGTCATACACAAGCTTCACTCTATGTACTAGCATATCTAGTAGAAGATAATCAATTAATAACAGGTCACTAGCATACACTTATATTAAACATTTTCTCCCAATCCAGGTAAGTCCCTGTATGAATCTCTCATAGGCAATTTAGAAAAATCAGGAACGACTGCCAGCACCACTAAGAAGGAAATCTACATCCTTGATTACTGAAGGTGACATCTTGCTTCAAGGTATTTCCTTTATCATATAAAATGGAATAAATACACTTTTTATGCCATTTCAATTTTATTACTGGAAGGAATGCAGGGGCACTGAAGGGAACATAATCTGGGGCCTCAAGACTGAAGATCCCACAAACCCTGAAGCAAAATTCTGTTACTGAAAAACCTGTGCCACATCCTGCCAAAAAAGAAAAGAAAGCAAAAAAGCAGGAGCAGTCCTTTGTCTCTCAAAGCTGTACTTCATGCAGGAGAACATAGACAGGCTGTTCCTTTTTCAGCCCAGCAAAACTACCCCCAGCAGCACTCTGTGCACAATAGACAATGACAACATCTGTGTGGGATCGGAAAGAGCTGCCACCACCCACATCTGCAACACAAGAAAAAAAGGGAACAACATCAAATGACATTTTCTGTAAATAAGAATAGGCCTTACATCATGTCAAATGATAACTGATTCACAATACTAGCACCTGGTTGCCTTGCAAATTCAGGATAAAACGTTGATTGTGGCTAAACAAAGGATCATAGGATTCCTGAAGAGTTAAACTGCAACAAGTACATGGGCAGCTCTGTGCTCTGCTGGGCTGCTTTGCTTTATCTTCCCTTCCCAGAGACCTCACTTTCACCCATTTGTTAAGAGACCATGGACAATGTTACATAAACCTCAGGCTTTCTCAGGCATGCATTTTATTTCACCAATATTCCAGCATGCCAAAGGTAACAAAATTTAAGGCCCTCAAAGCACTGGGGTGACAGCCACAATTAGAAATCTGAAGTGATGTTATCAATCCCAACAGACCATCAAACAACAATATGGCACACAGCCAAACACCAAGAGATTTAAGTTCCACTGACACACTCAGGCACACTGGGACATTTGGGCTTTTGTGATAACCAGAGATAGTAGCCCCACTGTTTCAGATAGTATATAACTTCCAGCTCTGTCAATGCACCATGCATCCATGCTGTTTGCGTTATCTATAAGGCTTTGTATTTTTTTATTTGCTGGACTGACCACACAATCAATAATGTCCAATTAAAATCTAATGCATTCCATATGTAAGATTTTAAAGTGTCTGCTGAGTTTAAAAAACACACCATTTCTCTGTGAGGACAAGCCTCCTGCAGAAAAAAAATGCCACAGGAACAAATACAGAAGCATGATAAACAAATTCCTTTCCTTTAATTAATTTAAATTCTCTAAAGAATAGATACACTAGCCTGGACTATGGTCTCTCATGTAGCTGAGCTTTTTTTATTTGAAGGGTCAGAAAATATGCTACCTCTACAACAGAAGTGTGTGCCACTGTTTAAAACCTGATTACTTAATAGTAGAAGTGGTTTTTCTCTGTTGTAGGAAGTATGATTTTGTTTCTGTGAGATGCCTGCATTACTATTTTCAGAACAATATTGGTACAAGAAATAGTACAATTACACTCCTGACTGCACTAACACGTGTAAAGTTACTCCACAGACAAATGAGTTACTGGCACCAAAGTCTCACCAGCACAGACTTTTAAAGGGAAGAAGGGAAAGGGATTAAATTGAATGGAAAGGCATACTAGCAGCATAAGCAAGGACACAAAGGCAAACTCAAGCCTTTCTACTTTAGACATACTGAAAATTTACCACAACATAAAGTTTACTTTTTTTTCTCTGCACAGAAGTATAATCCATAAATAAAGCATCATTTAAGTATTCACACATATTCCAGCTCCAGAGAGCAAACCATTACCTATCCCCATGCAAAATGCTACTTAACTAATGTACAAAACCCCTACATTCCCAATTCTGTGGGAATTGTGCACCAAACAGGTGCACTAACCTCAATCCTTATTCTATTATGGCCCTCACCATTTAATTGCACTATATTAAGTCCTCAGCTGCATTTCGCTGCCTTGTTTACACACCAAGAGTTTAAGGTGACTGCTTTTGCAAGCTCCTAATGAGGAAAAGACGAGGAAAAAACCCTTCAGCTATCTCCTGGCTGCAACTGCACAGGTTTAAAAAATCCAAGCCTAGTGAGAAAGCCCATGTAACATCCATTTAACAAGCACATAAGAAGAAAACTGCTGCAGATCAAACAAAACCAACATAATTTTAGTAAGGCCAAATAATTACCAGTAAGGTTCCCCATGGCAGATGAGCCAACCCTGGAGCTGGCCACTGCTGACAGCAGAGGTCCCATTCCCCCTCTGCTCCCAGCACCACACTCCTTCCCCCTGTTTCATGCCATGAGCTGAGCCACTCCCGAAGCTACCAGAAAACTGACATGTAAAAGGAAAATAAACAATGAGTAGTGTAGGGAATGTAGAAAAAATATCCCTTTGAGCAGCAAGTAGCTGTCAATCAGCTCCCTCATCTCCCGATCTTGCCATAAGAGCACTTCATGGTAAGGCTGGAGCCGAATCAACAGCAGGACGGGAAGGGCAAGGTCACTTTCCATCAGTTATTTTGAGAAGCCTGATATTTGTCCAAGTGCCCAGTGTGCTGACTGATCTGACCAAAATGGCAGAAGACAAAGCCAACAAACGTGAGAGACAATAAATAAAAATAAAAATTCTGAAAGGTTCTTAAGACCAACCAGTACAAGGTACCCTGAGTTGTGAGCCAGACCCAGCCCAAGGGAGGGAGGAGGAGAGGGCTGAGGCAGTCAGGAGGGAAGGGCAGACCAGCTTCTCCTCCTCCTCCAGGTAGAGGGAAGCTGCCAACCTCTATCCTGAAACCATATCATGTGTCGATTACCTTCCACAGTGCTAATAACACATAGGAGAATGGCTTAAGCAAATACACTTAAATAAACTAATGAGTCTACAAAGGCAAAATACCTAGTCTCACAATAAACAGTTGGGGCTACACTGTATGTGGATTTTTAACTGACAATTTATCAGTCTATTACTGATGACACACTGCACCTTGCTAAAACGGGGCATGTTGTAATTAAAAAAATGTAACACAGCGAGCTCATGTTTGTCTTCACAGACCTGATTTCCCTCAGAACCCACTCTTCTGCCGTATTCTTCTTGGATTAACAGGGATCATTAAGCCAGTACTGAAAACAATAACATAAATCAGCTTTCTTCAGGTGTAATTGCTACAAGCGGCTGTTAGCTCAGCTAGAATTCAGCACTGGGAAGTCTGGTTGGAATGATAAAACCAGAAACAGATCGAGAAATTATGCATTTTTAAAAGCACTGTCTCACTCTCAGACATGCCCAGCATCCCAAAGAAAGACTGACAGCCATGCCTTTGATCCAAGAACCATTTTTTATGCAAGCTACCATGCTCCTTGGGGAAAAAAAAAAAAAAATAAAATTTGAGTACTTCAAAGCCAGAAGCAGGCACCTTATTAGCTATTCAACCCTCTTGTACAAGATTATGAAATTTCACGAGTTACCAGAGTATTTAGGCAGACTTAAGTTCCTGCCTGTACTTTCTGTAAGTGTGGTGTGTGAGCACAGCAGCCCTGCCCCGGACATGTGCCACAGCACGGCAGGACAGCAGCCAGGTGCCACTGTGAGGCATCTGGAATATTGCTGCCAGCTCATCACTGCAAATTCCTGGCTACAGCACGTCTTCCTGAAAGGCCTTACCACTTCTAATTGCACAACTGTAGTTGACCGAGGGCAGCATCCATCATTTCCTTCAGTGTATTATTTAAATTGAGTACTCACATTCCTCATTAAAACATTCTTGCACATTTTTCATGTGCTGTGTTCTACTACATCTTTCAGTATCCTCATTCCGGATATACGGTTTCCCACTAGATTAAAAAATTTTCCAGAGCTTCAGTATTGTACCAAAGCAATTCTTTACTTTTCTTTTTGATACGTCTAACGAATTGAAACACAACTCATCCAAAACATATGTCTAAGTAGCACAGTTTATTAATACAAGCTCACCTGCAAAACTTTCCTATCACAAAGATAAAGAGCAGGAGCCACACCTCAATGTATTTCAGGGCTCCAGCATGAACTGTTTGGTATAACCATGGCTTTCCATGGCAAAGCATGCCATTACCAGAATGGCTGTGCCTGTAAATGGTAATTACTGGCACTACCAGCTGGCAAAATTTAAGAATATAGTCCAAGTCTAAGGCATTTTTGCAATCCTCTAAATACTTCCACATACCTTTTCAGTATTTCTTTCAACGTAACTTTAAAATGTGGATAGAAGAATTACACCAAGCGTCTCTCAGGTAAGAACTAAAACTACTGACAAACTAAATAGCTAAAGCAATCAATGATCTGTTTGGATCTGTTGTGATAATTTTGTGAGGAACATAATTCATACATACAAGTTTTCCTGAAGGACAGGCATGTTCATCTCATACTTGGCATGTCCCACCCACCACTGAACACTAGCATCCTTCTTAAAATTCACTATTAACTTGTTCTATCAAGTCTGCAGCACACAAAAGCTTTAATGTGATTCAAAAGCAGTTTCGCAACTCTGCATCACAGAATTATTTGTGGTGTGACCCACTTAAAGATTAAAATGGAAAAAAAATCCCCTCTTTAAAAATGGCAACTTAATTCACAGAAAAACGAAAATAATGAAGAAAAACCCTCCTGTAACACAGGAGAACAGTGAAGTGAACAAAAAAAATTAATTCAATGGATTCAGGAAAAAAAAGGGTAAAATTGGAAAATAAATTTCTACATAAAAATGAAATTAATAATGTGACATAACTTTCTATTTTCTGAAAAATTTCAAAGCAATTAAATCCCTAGCAGTTCATAGCCCTGCTTGTTTCTTTAGCACCAAATGCCAGCTGATTCCTTTCATTAAGCAGGCTTCTCTCTTGCCATTCAATTAATTTACTGATCCTTCTCCCTCTTCAAGAGCCTACTTCTCCAGCAGACACCTGCACCACGCTGGACAAAGAGAAGGGCAGCTACTGCCATTAGGCTCCACTAGCTCATGGCAGCCCCCCAAAACTACATTAGACTTGGTGACTTGTATATTGTGATATAAATTGCAGTTTTAACACACAGCTACAGAAACATTAAGCAGAAACTGCTTTTAAATAGTACTGCTACTTTTAAGGGGCTTCAGAGATCCAGCATAAGCAGAAAAGCTTGTTAATACTAATGCTTAGAATGTGAGATCCCAGCCTGTCTCCATGTTGAAGGAAATCTTATGACTCAGCTTCTTTCCCTGGTGTACTGTTTAGAGTTACCCCACCCATCCATTTCCCCACAAACCTTACTGCTATACTGCAGTATGGTATACGGACAGGCATGCAAATGCCTCACCCATTCCTTGGTAAGTATATTTAAAAATTAATAAAAATAATAATAATCCTACATTTCACCATAAAAAGCAACTACTATCTCTAGCACACTATGCACAAAAAACCAACTATGCACAAAAGAACTTACCTGAAGCTTCAACGAAAGTTGTCAGACAATATGCCCACTTCTGCCCAGGTAAAGCTGAAATAATCTTCTCATAACCTGGTATTACAGTCAATCCCGTGTTGGCTCAGTTGCCTGTACTGCATCATCACAAACCCCAGAATATTTGTTACATGACAAAAAATGCTGCAGTTCTGTACCTGCCATTCTACCCACCCTTGGAAACAAAAATGCAAAGCAAGAGTCTCCTTTGTAACTATTTCTAGTCCTTTGTATATACTATTCGTATTCCCTTCCAGAGGTTCTCTTTGTACCAGATTTCTGATACACATCTAAGAGTCAATTTTGAGAGCGAAATAGTGGCAAAAGTGGAGGCAGAAGGACACTGCAGTTTCATTTCTGATTTATTTCACACCATGAAATATGGCATAGAGTTCACACATTCCAGTAACTCAAATCAGCTGTCTGAGTGTGAGAAACCACTCAGGTGAAGGACAGGAAACCCCACCAGCACCACAACATCAGCATTTAGCCTGAACCAGAAAGCTGATGCAGCGGGCAGGGGGAAAACAGATCACTTCAAACATGAGTTGGTTACGTAAGGAAGGAGGATGAGAATCCCAAGTACCAGCACAAGGGAAGTGCATGTGCACTTTTGGGGCGTTTTGTTTTGAACAGAAGTTGAGAACAATTAAACTGTAAGAATGGGTCTGGGACTGCTCCAGCCACAATCCTCTAAGGCACAATTATCTTTAGAGAATATTCTCTCAAACAAAACCGTACACTCAGTAAAGCCATTCTCTAGTAGCACAAATAACAAAGCTAGGGGGAAAAAAAATCAAAATTAATAAAGTATTTACCCAAATACAATTGCAATAAGAAGTGTGTCACTTTTAAAACTAACTTTAAAGAAATTCAACAGTATTTTTCCCATGGTTTCTTTACTTTCTTTGGAGACCATATTCTGTGGCCTGCTAGAAACTTCTAATGCTCAACCTAAGTTTATCAAAGTTCAACACAACATAGCTTTTCATCTAATTTACCTTAAGATCAACACATTTTTAACAAACATAACCTACAAAAGAGGAAGATCACTTAAAGAATGACAATATTAAAGCATTAAGATTATGAGCAGTAAAACAGTGACCTTGACATAGCTCAGGAACATCCTAAAAACATTGGCTTAGGAACTGGGAAGACAACTGCAATTTATATCACAATATACAATCCCTCTTCCCATAGTGATTACTACTGGCCCCTGCGATAGGCAGCATGGAATGAACTCCATCCATCTCTGCTTTGACACACTCCACGTGTGAAGGCTTCCCTTCCAAAATAATCTCTTTGGGAGTTCACAATTAAAGACTCTTTATGTTGGACTACTGTGGAGTTCACCTCAGTTCTATAGGCTTTACAAACCAGCTGGGATGACGTGCAGTCAAGCATAGCTCCACTACTCTGGGTTCATGTTTGTGCATCAGCTTGGTAGGACTAGGGCTGAAACTGAGACCCAACAAGCACAGCCAGCTGTGCTGCAGAGAGCTGGTCACACTCCGCAGAGGTGACCGAGACCACAGCTGAGTCCTCAATTCTGCCATTGTTACCTCTGCTGCGAGATCTCAGTTGTGTGACACAAAGATTAAAATGCAAATCATTGGGAGATCAATTCTCATGAATCCAAGCTGATTCTCGCTACATGAAACCAAGACTATTTGGTGCACGATCCAATGATCCATATCTCCTCTACCAAAGGGAGTTCCTGACAAATAACCTACGGGAGTTATGTACTGAGACACAGAGAAAGCAGGAGAGGGCAATCAATAAACGACTGAGAATCATGACACCACCCTTACTGGGAATCTTTTCCCTCTAGCTCATTACATCGTCATTCAGTAAAAGGAAAAGAGTTGTTCAGGGCTTTTTCCCTTCAATTGTCTCTTACCTAGTACTAGGAGCTGAAGTACAGCAATATCTGAGCTGATCCACAGGTCATTATCCATCTGATAAATTTGCTTTCTGTCACTCTTTTTTTGCCATGGTCCCTGGCACTTACAACACAGTTTTGATGACAATACAAAGGGTTTACTGACACAGCTCTGCTGGCAAATCCTACCAGTTCAGATACAGCTTAGATTAGTAAAAACCACAATGTCTGACCATGATAACTGCAACTGTGCTAGGGCTTTACTGGTTAAGTACTTTTATAAAGAGTGCTCTTTCCTTCCCACTGCCAGCCAGCATCAGTACACCATCAATCAAGTGTCCAATTTTCCCAAGTTAGCTGTGTGGAGGTGCCTTTCAGTACAGAATTCTCACACAGCTCATGCTCAGACAAAACTCCCTGCTTCCTCTCGAGTATGCTGTACCAAGGACAATGTGGCAAACGGGAACACATCACAAAGAACAGCAAAATCAGAGGCTAGCCAGAAGAAATTTTTCCCCTAATTACTCAAGACCAAGAATTAATTTCATGGGCATCACTTGAAAGACAAAAGAAGAAACAACTCAATGCATTACAGGCCACAGCACATCTGTGATATTCAGATGTACATCTATCTCATTGCTACCAATACCCAGTTTGCAGTACTGTTTGCAGTTTGCAGTTTATTTCTTGCAATACACCAGTGTTTGCAAGAAATAAACTCATGAAAAGCTGCTGGCTGAAATCCAGCCTGATATCCAGGGTTCAGGAAAGAGACAGCACTTTGATAATGTATTATCCCCCACAAAGAGTGGTGTTCCTCAGGGGTCACAACTGGACTGGCACTGTTCAGATGGGTGTCAGCAACACGGACAGTGGGATTGAGCACACCCTCAGCTGCTGATGACATCAAGCTGTGTGGTGCAGCCTCCACGTTGGAGGGAAGAGATGGAGGGGTCTGGACAAGCTTGAGACGTGGGCTCATGCAAACCTTATGAAGCTCAACAAGGCCAACTGCAAGGTCCTGCCTGTGGGACAGGGCAATCCCGAGCACAAACACAGTCTGGGCAGAGAATGGATTGAGCACATCCCTGCCCAGAGGGACTTGGGGGTGGTGACTGATGAGAAGCTCAACATGACATGGCAATGTGCACTGCAGCCCAGAAAGCCACCCATGTCCTGGTGGTCCTCTGTGGCCAGCAGGGCGAGGGAGGGGATTCTGCCCCTCTACCCCAGCCTGGTGAGACCCCACCTGCAGTGCTGCATCCAGCTCTGGGGCCCCCAGCACATGAAGAACATGGACCTGCTGAAGCAAGTCCAGAGGAGGCCATAAAGATGATCAGAGGGCTGGAGCACCTCTGCAATGGTGACAGGCTGAGAGAGCTGGGGTTGTTCAGCCTGGAGAAGAGAAAGCTCAGGGGAGACCTTAAAGTACCTTCCAGTCCCCAAAGGGGCTACAAGAGAGCTGCAGAAGGGCTTCTGACAAGGGAGAATGGCTTCAATCTGAAAGCAGTAAGGGTTGGATTAGGTATTAGGAATTAATTCTTCCCTGGGAGGGTGGTGAGGCCATGGCACAGGTTACCCAGAGAAGCTGTGGATGCCCCATCCCTGGAAGTGTCCAAGGATGGGCTCTGAGCAACCTGGTCTGGTGAAAGCTGTCCCTGCCCATGGCAGGGGGGCTGGAGCTGGACAGTCTTTAAGGTCCTTTCCAATCCAAACCATTCAATGATTCCATGATAAAATTATCTCCCTTTTCAACTAAACAACAAACCATTACTGAATTGGTGACTAGATTTTGTGCGAAGATAATAAACAAGCAAGCAAAAAAACTAGACCTTAAAGGATAATTCACTCTGTTCTCCCAAGAAAAGAATCAGCCATTGCAATACAGAAATTTCACATAAATAATTTCAACATCACAATATACCTTAAGTGGCTGTAGAAAAGTGTACTTCGTACAGTTCCCCTAAATCACCTCTCTTTCTTCTGCCAGTTTAAATGTTTGGTCTAAATCTTCAAAGTCACTAATGGATTCAATTCCTGATACATAAACCACACCACATCTCAACTGCCAGGATAGGTGTGCTCCTTTGGGGCAAGGCAGATCACAGATATATTTAAGGGCAGAGATCATGCACCCCAGGACTAAGAGAACTATCTAAGTCACAAACCTCCAGGAGAGATGAGGTGAGAGTCATAACATTTAACACCATGCCACTGTATTTTCCTTTTGTGGATTTTGAGGCAGACAGAGAAGAGTTTCAGCTAGCCCATGAACTCCATGTTATGAAATGCTCTGCAGCACAGGAATTGAAAAGGGGGAATGATCTAGATTGCTCCCAAAATGTGTTCAAGCTCTTGCCATGGCAACCTAATTAAGAGTCCTTCTGATGACTCACAAGCCACCAGTCCAAAGATCTTATGTTACAGCAGGATACTTCAGCATATTCCTGAAAAACCCAGGTCAAAATCCTTTTCCCTCCTGACACCACCTGAGAGTTTCAGTTACTCAAAGTTATTGTATATTAATGAAAATAGAAGATAAACAAGGTGTCAGATGTCTGTGATGATCTATGAGCTTTGCTGATACATACTACTTTTCATCTGTCTTTCTCTTTGCAGACACTTGAGTTCTCTTTCCAGGTAGACCACATTACGCTAAGCAAACTTCTCTGCTTCCATCAGAGTAACAAATACAAGAAAACAACAACCTTGGAACAGACAGGTTGGAAGTCTTCATAAAAAGTTTAACATTTAAATTTATTCCAGCCAAAACTCACAAGACAGTACCTTACAGTTCCTGCTTGCTGGTGACCAAAAGTTTCAAAAAAATGTTTGCATTTAAAGAAAAAGGAGGCTGGAGGGAATACCACAGCAGAAGGACACCCTTCCAAAAGAAAGACTTCCCAACTGATTTGACTTCAAAGCAGCTCCCACTAGCTGCTGTAGATAGGGACTGTCCAAGGCAGAAGAGCCCTGAGGGTTCACAAATGTAACAGAAACCAGCACTGTTGATATGTCCTGTACAGGAGTCAGCACCTCTCCTGAAACACACAGACAGGCCCACAAATGAAAAACTGGCTGAGAGCTACCTGTCTACAGAGAGCAAGTGAAAAACAAGGTTTGGACAAGAAGTGACTAATGTGACTAATATTAGGTCAGTTAACATGGTGGGAAGCACCTCTGAGGGACAGTTCCCTTAATTAATCTGCTAAGAAGAGCTGGACTGGAAAAGGGAACTATCCAATTGTTTCACAATACTAAAATAAGAGCTCCCGATTTTCCTCTAATGCAATTACTGTGCAATGCTACCAAGAGAAACTTGAACACTACAAAAGAAGTTTCCATCTCTACAAGTTTACCCAAGGAATGATCACAAATCATATCTGAAATGACTGAAAAAAACATTCTGAAGGACAGTAATTCTTCTAAAGGGCTGACACCAAGCTCAGGTGGAAATACTTGCATTTTAGCTGATACCTATGCTCCTAACATTGTGCATTTTTACTTACTTCAGCTATGTCAGTATCCTGTCAGTATCCTGTCAGTATCCTTAGGGTGATGTGGAAAAACAAAACAAAAACCCCACAACCCTTAGAATCGTTAACTGGTGCCCCACCTTAACATAATTTTTTTTAATTAGGGATTATAAAAATTACTAAAATAGGAATTTACAACAGTACAATGTCATCACTTTCTATAGCACTAAGAGGCTTCAATCAAACAAGAGCTCTTAAATCAAACAATCAAATAGTCAAGAAATCAAAATTCACATCCTCAGTAAACTCCAGTTATTAAAAAAATTTAATTGTTTTTTTAAAAAAACCCTCTTTTCTATGCTGAAGGACTTCTTCTAATAACAACGGTGAGTCAAAAGAAACCATAATTCTCCCAAAAAAGTCTATACTGCAGTTCCATTTTTAACACTAAAACTAATCAACGTATTAGGAAAATGCTAAATTTAAGACGAAAGTAAGGTTATGCTTTCAAGAGTCTGGTTTAAAACTTCAGGCTAAAGGTTTGACTGCAGTCAAAATGTACTATTGGTTATGAACTCTGTAAGATAACAAAAGAATCACAAAATGGTTTGGGTTGGAAAGGACTAGACTAGGCTGCTCAGAGCCCCATCCAACCTGACCCTGAGCACTACCAGGGTTGGGCATCCACAGCTGAGCATTCCCAGCTCTCTCAGCCTGTCTCCACTGCAGAGGTGCTCCACCCCCTGACCATCCTGTGGCCTCCTCTGGACTCTCCAGGAGGTCCACATCCTTCTTAGGTTGGGGACCCCAGAGCTGGGTGCAGCACTGCAGGTGGGGGTCTCATGAGAGCAGAGCAGAGGGGCAGAATCCCCTCCCTCACCCTGCTGCCCCTCACTGCTGGTGATGCAGCCCATGAACTATAATGCAACCTTTACATTCCCCAAAAATTACAAAAATAAAAGGCAGGCAGTGACAATTTTGGAATCTGACCAATCATCCATTAGAAACAGAAGTAAATAAGGGGATTTCACAGAATTCAGATGTCTTGGAATCTATTAAAATAATTCTTCGCTACTAAGTCAAACAAGATTTAAATAAACAATGTAAGAGACACTGTAATTTATGGATTTTCAAACTATCACTTTTAGCTCCCAAAATAAAGATTTTAATTTTCCCTTCACAGACATTTCGAAATTAGTTTAGCTTGGTTATCTAATTTAGGGACTTGCTCAAAGTCTGGATTTTCTGAGTTTTTGTATAAATCTCAGAGGCATCAATCTACAACACTGAAAGTTAGAATACCATAATGAATACAAGTGACAAGGTGTAGAAACTTCTGTTGTACTTACTAACATTTCTCAGTGCTTGGTAGTAAATCTGAAAGTTAAAAATAGCCTATTTAGAGAGAAAAGCTGCTGTATTTCTGGCCAACAATCGTTCTCCTTGTTCACTAAAGAGCTCAAGAAGAGCTACTTCTGAAACACAGATTTGACATTTCTTCCTAGATTTGATACTGTTAAGTCCTCAACCCGCATAAACACGAGGAGTGACTGCCAGTGCTAAAGGGAGAGCAGAACTACTCTTCAGACTCCACTCCAACAACCCTGAGATCTTACCCAGCACAACTCCTATGGGAAGCAAAGAGCCTTTCATGGTCAGCCTCACAGCAAGAAACGAATCCATCTTTGTTGGATGTAAACTATAAATCCAGGCCCATATGGCTTTAACATCTTTTTATTTTTACGTATCTACACACACATGTAAGTTCCCAAACAAAAAAGGAAAATTCACTAAACAGAGTTTATTTCTCTTTCAGAGAGAAAAAAAAATATATAAAGGCAGGAAGTAATAATTACAATCACAAATTAAGAAGCTGGGGAGTTGCAGGCTGTTTGGTTTTTCCGGGTTAAAAGAATGAAGAAAATAGACATGCAATTCTCTCACAGAATTTAAAACTTAAATACATTCCTAAGTTTGTCAGCATGCCCAAATGCCCTGAAGTTTTTGTGACTTTTTGGGAAAATATTCCATAACCCTGTAATGAAGAGGCTCTTTTGGATCTAATGACGTTAAACCCATCACCATAACATGAGTTAAGGGTAACACCAGTCAGACAGACAGCACAGCTATGCCAGGACTCTGCCCAAAATGCTCTGTGAATGGATGCAGTTCCTAAGAGAAAAACTGTTTACTCCAGCTCCACCCTATTACAGAGTTAGGAGAGTTTGGATATTGCTCAATGTCAATTACAGACATAAAACGGAACTATGTTAGTCAATTCTGATGAGTCAATCTACTGCCTTTCTTAGAGATTGCAAATCTAAATGATCACCTCCAGAACAGCACTTGTTTAGCCAACATAGACTATTTTCAAGAAGCTGTCTTTGCTGTCAATCATTACCTCTGTAATTCATGGAAAAAGACTATTTGCCCTGGTGAGTGGAGCTTGTGTTTGCTTTCAATCATATTTTAAGACAAGCTGAACTTCTCAAGTTCATATTTGAACCCTCAAACCCAACAGCCAACACTTGACTTAAGGTTCTCCAAATATCTTGATTATTTTAGTTTTCCTCAGTTGTACTTTTTTAAGAGAAGCCTTCATTCATTTCACTGACAACCTATACTAGACTACAAAAAAGGAAAATTTCCATAGGAACTTTTCCTTTTCTAAAGCTGAAAAGCAGGCAACAAAGCAGAGGGCAGCAAAACCAGGTCCTTCAGACAAGACTCCCAAGTACTGCCTCAGGCAGCAGAATTCTATCCCAAATCTTCCTTTCTCATTAGGCAACACATAACCCAGGTACCTAACGTGGTCAGTGCTTGAGTGCTCATCCTCTTCTGGAAGCCCAAAATGAGATTCCAAGGCTAACAACCAGTATCACAGCATCAGTTCAGGTGCCTGATGGACAAACACCACTGTGAATGCCCTAAAACAGCACAGCTGGTCTCCAACTGCCCTTTCAGAAAAACACAAACCTCTAGAGCAGGTGCCTTGGAGTATCTAAAATAAAACTAGGTATCTATGTTTAGGCAACTGAATTTCACATCACAAATGGGTGTCACTGGAAAAAAAGTTTAGGAAGTGTGTGTTTCTCAAGTGCTCCACCAGACAACACACGCAACAATCACACACTCAAACAGAGGAGGAAATTCTCTGTGCTTAAGCATCATTCCCTGAAAAAAGGGGGGAGAAGCACCGTGCTGCTGAAGAACACTCTGAAATGTACTGTCATTAGTATCTGTGAACCAAAGAAAAAACCCCAAAGACCTGGATCCTCCTGTCTTCTGAGAACTGAGTTTTACGCAGTAAAGCAAAAGACCAAATACACTGCAACTAAACAAGTACATCAGAGGATGTACGTGCACTGAGCTGAGAAAATCTGGAACCAATCACATAAACTTTTGTACCAAATCAGTGTAAGAGAAGCAAGGTTCGGGATATTTGCTAATTTTTGAGAGATTAACTTTGCTTGCTCAACACTTGTCTAATATAGTACCAAGCATATACAAAGTCTTTATCAAGAATCGTGCCTCAAGTGACCTCCTCCAAGGTATCTCTTTAAATTCTCCTGAGAAGTTTCTCCATCACTACCAAACTCCAGTCAGAAGAAACTTAGGACTTGAAGAGCAGGTGTGACAGGTTATAAGAACCATGCACTCATAAACTGTGTGGGAGAGACGTCTCAGCATCACTGTGTTACACTTCGTGCATATCTGCATCACTAAGGTCTCTTTTACAATAAAAACCCCCACACTTTCTTTGCTAAAATTTTGCATCTCTGCGAACAGATTTTGCTTTTCTTTTTCTTTGTCTATACACGATATTCAATAAAGTCATAATGTTATGTGATGGTAATTTTATAAATGCAATATATCAAACAAAAAAATTTAAAATCTTCTGACATCTATTAAAAGGAGTATCACCTGCCAGAGCAGTAACTTCACATGTAACAGTCAAAAGTAAAATATAATGACACAAATAACTTTTGCCTCATTTCTACAAGTGTAGCAAAACCTCCCAAAACTGCTTACCCAGGGGAAGAGCTCAGAGCCTCCACGGCAACAGGATGCTCTGAATGTGTGCGATCAGCACACACATCTACCACTCCATACAAGGTGTCACTCATAACTCAGTGCCTACAGACTTTTTCCCAAAGCAAGCTCCTCAGCAGATGAGCTGAGAAGCTGCTGCGGCTCTGAATGAATATCTGGAAAAATACATCCATCCATGGGAAGTTTCCCAGGTGCACTCCTGGCCAGGAAAGTAAAGAGAAAATGACAGAGAAAGTTGCACAGTCGAAGCAACACTGGCTGCCAGAGCTGGCTGGGGTGTCAGAGGGACCCCCTACAACTCTCTGTGCAAGTGCCTTTCCTCCCAAATCTATGCACTGCCACGCTTCACTCCAAAGTCAGTACATAAAACAATGAAAACTTTTCAGAAAGGTATTTCTTCAGATGTCAAGCTATTTGTCTGGGCGGCTCTAGCAGCCAGAAAAAGATCACGCATTCCACATTTCTGCAAACGCTTCTCCATTTTTTTCATTCTATGTTTTAACACAGATAAACTTCAAAGGAGATAAGGCATTTCACACATGAGTGACTGAACATAAGTACTGTTCTCACAGTCGCATACATTCAACTCCCTGAAAAGCTGACAAATTAATTCTATTTAATTTATAGCCAAGTTCTATCCTAGCTATTTTAAGTCTCATGTTTCAAATCTTGCAGGGTTTCCAGTTAAATTTATAGTTACATTCTCTTAGTAAGAAAAAACAATTTGTTATCAATAAAGACTGATTAAAAAAATACACAACAGGGCAAGGATCAAAAGCAGCACACAGTAATTTTTCACTGATGCAGCCATTTCCCACACTTGGCAGTATACCTGAGTGTTTTAAAACATCCAATGTTTTTAACATCTAAGTAGTAACTCATAAATATCTTCATCCAAAGATGTTTGTGAACTTAGAAAAACATCTTAAACTAATACTACAGTTCTCTACTAATTATAACTCACCAATTTTTGAACTGTCTTGCTATATTCAACTTTTTGGTGATGAATTCTCTGAGTGTTTGAAGGGGAGGGAAGGATTACAGAGGAAAAGAATCTTTAGAAAGGAACTTGGAATTTAAAAGTAGCAGAATTTCAATAAACAGAAAGATTAGCTACAACATTCAGTAATATCCCCCAGAATTTTATGCCCTTGTGGATAGGCTTAATATTTGCTTCCTTTTAGCAAATTTGAAGTCAACAGTCAGGAACTTTTGTAGTGTCTTTTGATTATATCAAACATAGATAGAATACTCAGACCAAGGGAGTTAGAAAGCAAATTGCAGTTGTTTATTTAAACCTAAGCAATCTACTTCCTAAATTAACACTGTCTGAAAAAAGGAGGCCATGAAGGCTGTTGAGGAATGACCACAGTTATTCCTGTAAACACACAGAATTTTGGCTGCTTCTAGTTTGGATCAATCCTGAATTCAAGCCTTCATAAGCAGTATTTAAATAGGGGCAAATGAATGTGTTATTTTATCACAAGGTGCAATAAGGAAAGCACATAAATCTGCTCAGGCTAAAGAAAGACCAAACTCACATGACACCAGTGTAAGCCTTAGGTACTCCCGATCGTGCATTTAACAGCCCAGCTCAAGTCCTTTAAAATAATTCAAGACAGCCTCATCTTCTAATTTAACCTTTGTGTTTGCACTTGGGGGGTGGGGAGGGATCTCAGCATAAAGTTTCACCTTCTCACTGCACACATTCAGCTTCCTTTTGGCTCACACCTCTGCACCTCGTGGTGCCAGAAGCATGGTATTGAGAGAAAACACGGGCAAAGAGAGAATGAAACATACCAATTTTCAACTGTACAATGCAGAAATTATAGCATTTGAAAAATATTCGACTCACATTTTTGCTTTGCACATTATTTACATAAATAGCTGCAGGCTGTTGTGGAACTATTAATTTTGAAGGAGCCGACGAGTCAAATCTTATTTTTGATAGGTAACTGCAAGATGCCTCCAATTAGACAAAGATAATCATACTTTAATAGCTGCTCTTGTAATTAAACCATATTACACAGTGTCACAAGTACAGAAAAGCAGGGCCAGAAGGGAATTCAAAAGGCCACCAGGCTTCTTCCTGCCCCCTGCTTCAAAGCAGCACCAGCTATTAGAGCACCTTTCTGAAACTCTACCAAAAAAATCATTGTTTAGCAAGTGTCTAAAGCCTCTAAACCACGTGCAGAGATTATCAGCTTCCAGAAATATTTTACGCAAAAAATTAGGCTGCAAACAATTCATGTAAAAAATCTGCAAAAACTCAACAAAGAAATTATTCAGAAGGAAAGAGACTGGCCAGTAATTCTCATATTCACCAAAATGCCATAAAAACCTTAGGAAGTGCAGCACATACAGGGCAACAGTCAAGTCTCATTCAACTACCAGCCATTAATTAATAAGAGCTACATTAGCTTCCACGACAGAATGCAAAACAGATACCATTCCCTCCTGAATAAACCAATCAAGGAATTCCAAGAGGTGCAGTTTTCATATTATCACACCCCACTGGGAATATACATTTGTCTGGGCTTGATAATACCCAAAGAGCATAATTATCTCTCAAAGACATACTGTCACAAAGTATTACTCAACTGCTGCTTTTATTTAGTCTCCTTTATTTGTAAATACATATATTTTTAAAAATATTAATCCTGTTCTGTAATTCCCCACCTACAACCATGCGTTCAATGCGCACAGAACACATCAAAATTTCAGAACTGTGTCAACATAAAGAAGAGAATGTAATTAAACTTAAGAGAAAAAAATCAAGCTATCAGCATTCAGAAAAATTCTAGCAGCATGCTAGTCCATATGTACAAAGTCACATTCCAAGACTTTATGCTGCTTGGTCCCAACACCACCAGACACGACCTCCTCCTGTCCCAAGGTACTTCTGCCTGACCAAGGAAAGCCCCAACAACAGGTGTATTACACTACAAATGAGACCCACATTAAATACAAATAAATTTAAGCCAAGTGCATCCTAGCTGGCTGACCCAATAGTTTCTCACACTACGGGCAAACTATGAAGCCAACTGTGAAATACAATATTCTTAAAACAGTGAGTCCACGGCAGACAGAAACCTACCAAGACACCATCATGCCACTTACAGATCACATTAGCTGCCAATTTCTACAGGACAACTGAAAAGAACAAAAAATCAAGTTACTCCTGAGCCCAGAACAGGTACCATGCTTACTGTACTTCACAAAATATTTCTTGGCCTTTTTTTTTTCCTCTGCAGTTAAAGGCATGTGCCACATCAACGGGCATTAGGTAATAGCTATTAATTAAAGGTACACGGTGTTTTAAATAGTAAAAATCTATTATTTAAAAGCTTCGATACCAAGGTGCAAGCTCAGGATGTTAAGTTTCCTCTGACTACATGAGCTCTAGATGTTAAAAAGGAAGACACACTTCCTGATGAACCGCACTGCTAAGGGTCTTGAATTAAGTGTTTCTGACAGGTAAGTTTAAAAAAACCCATGTGCAGGCAAAACTTTACAACATTTTGATGTTCACCAAATTTCATTTCTGATCTACACTGAAACTGTTCTTCCATGCATTGTTATTTGCCTCACTGAAACTGAAGAGCCTAGGTCATGTAATTTAATCTTTGACTCATCATGCAAATTAAATCACACCATTCCCACAAGACAGCATACAGGTTTTAAATAAATCCTGGGCACCTACATGATCCCTCACCAAAAATTAAAATTTAAAAGAAATCTAAAAACACCAAACCGGATACATCCTACTTTCAGTACCAGCAGCATTCCACGGATTTGCAGGGAAAAAAACAATGGCAAAACTTTTCTTATTCTATAGAACAGAGGGATCACGCTGCATTAGCTGTCTATGGGGCAGTCTGCAAAGAAAACAGGCTCTCAGCAGCCCTCGCGCACGGCCACCGCTGCGGAGGCCTATCGGGGCTCCCAACAGGAACAACAATTGTAGGAAGAGGCCTCAGACCCGGACCCCGAGAGGCCGCACTCGGCAGTGCCGGCTCCGCACCTCCGGCCACCCCGGGCAGCCAAGGCCGTAACAAAGAGCGGTGGTCGCCGGGAGCGCCCCCGGCCCCGGCCCCGGCCCTGCCCCGCTCTGCCGGGACAGCCGCTGCTCCTCCGCCCTCCTCGGGAGCGGCCCGCACGCTGCGGCTCGCTCCGGGGCGAGCCGTGCGCGGCTTTACGCTGATCGTTCCCCGGGGTCGACGTCTGAGGAGCTCGGGGACCGGGGCGCTGCCGTACGGGAAGCGCAGCCCCGGCCGTGCCCTTCCCCTCGGGCTGCCCGGCTGTGCCACACGGCACCCCCGGAGCAGCGGCTGCGATCCCCGGACCTGCCCTCTGCCCAGGCCGGCAGGACTCGGCCGGTCCCTCCCAGCGCCGAGCGGGGAAACGGGCCCGGAGCGCGGCGGGCAGCGGCCGGGCCGCGCTACCCGCGGCCCGCAGGGCACGGCCCGGCCCCGCGCCGGACAATGCCCACGGCTCTCGCCCCGCACACCCNCGGAGGACCGAGGACGCCGCCTGCGCCTGGCGGCCTCGAGCCCTCCGCCGGTTTTCGTTATTTCCTCTTTTTATTGTTCACGGTGCTTTTTATCATTATTAGAGTCACAGAGTCACCAAGGTTGGAAGAGACCTTTCAGATCATCCGGTCCAACCATCCACCCAGCCCTGCCACCGTACCCTGAGCCACTAAACCGCATCACCCGGCACCACGTCCAGACGCCTCTTGAGCACCTCCAGGGGTGGGGACTCCACCACCTCCCTGGCAGCCTGTTCCGATGCCTGGCCTCCCGAACAGGGAAAAATATGTTTCTAATACTTAATCTGAATCTCCTGCCTCAGCCTAAAGCCATTTCCTCTGGTCCTCTCACTGCAGACATGGCAGAAGAGACTGGCCCCATCTCACTCCAGCCTCCTGCCAGCGAGTTGTACAGAGCAAGGAGGTCCCTCCTGAGCTCCTGGAGACTAAACAGCCCCGGCTCCCTCAGCCACTCCTCATAAGACAAGTTTTCTAAACCTCTCACACGCCTAGGTGCCCTTCACTGGACACATTCCAGCACCTCAATGTCCTTTTTAAAGTGAGGGGCCCAAACCTGCAAGCAGAACTCGACGTGCAACCTATTCCTTCATTCTTTATTAGTAGTTAACAGTCTTTGTAACTATTATTTAAATTCTATTTATTGGTATTTATTCATTTGTTATTTGTACTTACTATTCTTTTAATCATTTTCACCCCCCTCTGCCCTGCCTTTCTGCAGACCCTTTACACCCTCTGTCACAAAACTTCTATTCCATGCTGTGACCCTCAGGGCTTCAGTGTGGGGTTGGAACTCAGCATCGTGCCTTGGACGTGGGCTGATTGTCCTGATGCATCAGGTGCTGGTGATTTACAGTCTGGAGGTTTTCTGCAGTCTCCGTCATGGTATGGAAGGACTCCAGATTGGTTTTCTGTCCCTGTACGTAATACTCATCTATTATTGTCACCATGATAAATGCAAATTAGCCTGGATGGAGAAGAGCCCACACCTCTCCTAGCACAGATCAAGTTGATATTGTCCATTAGTGCGGTACAATACGTTTAAAGCAGAAAATACATTTTTAATGGAACAAGTCATGAATTTCTTACAAGCCACAAGGTGAAACCTTGCCCCAGGAGGTCTGATGCAGTGCCGACATGCAGCCATGTGGACCTGCTTTCCCAAAATGTCTTTAAGCTTCTTGTGAGCCGACAGCTTCAACCTTCAGCTTCTTTTTGATTACCTGTCTCCACATCCCTTTGCTGCACTTCCTCGTCTCATTGCTGGAGAGGGTTTGGGCTGGGCTTCTCGATGCTGTAATCTTTTCCTGTGCAGCGTGTTGCTGCTCTGAGCTCCACATGTCACAGCTTCCTGGCTGGTGAACTTCACATGTCGGTGGGCAGAGCTGCCTCTTGACCTCTTGGGGGTCTTCTTGAACCCGCTTACTTCATCAGCTGTGTGCTACAGCTCAGACCTGGAAAAACGCATCTGACCACGCTTGCAGCCACCCCTGCATCCGACAGCATGGGAGCACAGAGGGGCTGGCACTGGGCGGCTGCAGCAGCACTGGTTCCATGGGGATACTTCCCTGGACAGGTACCACGGGCTCCAGGTCCAGCCTGGCAACATGCTGGTGCCACGGGGGGCTACCCCAGCCAACCCTGCCATGCTCAGCACCTCACGGGACACGACATGGGGGTGTAAAGAAGTGTGTGTGTATACATAGTATAGATTTATATGTACTTGCTAATATCCCTCAAATATATACCTGCTCTTATATAAAGATGTAAGAGATGCAGCAGCACTGGCCCTGAAGCAGGGGGGTCATGGTGCCTGTGCAAGGTGATGGGACCTCGATGGTCACCTGGACCCGTGGCGTGCAGTCAGCAAAATGTTGGCAGCTCACTTGTGAGCTGGGAATAGTTGATTTCAAAGCCAACATGGAAAGGGTGTGTATGTCTGAGTTCAAGTTGTTAACCCATACTTAGGCTAAAAACATTCAAGTTTAAACATATAATGATCAGGGTACTGAGAAGAGAGGAGAAGGAGCTAAAGGCAAGCACCGTTAAAGGGATTCAATATCAGTTCCTGGAGAATAGACACTACTGCTTTACAAATGACCATTGGAAAAGAGATCATGCAAGAAATGGGCTCAGTGCAATCACCATCCCTGCACACTGCAGAGAAATCCCTGAGCAGAGAGAGCATGATTTTTCTAAGCTCTTAGAAGCAGGGATTAAATTCAGCATGTGAGAGAGCTCTCAGCACACTAATGATTCGCTAATTCACAGCCATGACTGAGAGATCCATTGTGAATTAATTAATCCTTGCAAATTAGGAAATGAGTAAACATTAAAAAAATCCAACTTACTTCACTGGGGGAAAAAAATGGTATTCAGAAAGGCAAGCATGCAGGTGCTTTGCTTAGGAAGGACAGAGCTGAATGAGATCCTGGGGCTTTCTGCTGCTGGTGGGAGGCCCAGGGAGCCCTACAGCTCAGCTCTAACTCCTCTCATCACCATCCCACACTGAAAAATAGCAAAGCTGGGGAAAAACAGTATGTCAGCCTGTGAAATTAATCCTCTTTCAAGCAGCTCCATTTTGCTCCCCTCTTTTCTTCCTTCAGACCTTGCCTCACGCAGAGTGGCCGTTCCCTCCTGGAATGCCACGGCAGCTCTCCAGGGCCGGCCGCCCTCGGCTCTGCACAAGGCCCCGTAACCCATTGCCTGCTTTACCTTCTCTTTCCGTAGGACACAAGTGCCCTTTCCCTTTGTGGGGTGCTTCCTCTTCTCCCTGAGTCCCCTGCTGTGGCAGCAGGCCCCGAGTGCCTCTCATCACGTCCCACACAGCGTCCCCCCAGCTCTTGCAGCCGGCCACGCGCTTTTGGATGTTGCTGCCCGCAGCCCGAAGTTTTCCTGGCAGTGTTACACGTGAGGGCTCCCCACCAGGAGCCCCATCTGTACAGAGCTCAAACTGTGGCAGGAGCAGGGCAGGGAGCCCAGAAAAAACTCCCGTGCTGTGGACGTGTCACCCCTTGCCACCCAATGGGATGGAGGGGCTCTGCCACCTCCGTGGCCATCCGAATAGGTACGACACAGACCATCTCGAGAAGTAATCTGGGTCGTCTTGCCAGCTGTCCAGACAAACACACAAGGAGGGAAGAACAGAACCAACGCCCACTTAATGGTTTAACTGGGCATGGGTATGGACTGGTGTGATTCACAGAGCAGAGCCCGTGTTCCTGGTTCTTGACAAGGTGTTTCAGGGAAAAGGCTTTGAGGAGGAAATATTAGAAGTAGGGACAACTGCAGTTGTGCTGGATTTCTTCTGTTTAAAGTTTGGCAGAAGAAGAATCCTGAGTCTTTCCATGGACTTTGAACCAAGCTGCAGTGGCTGAATTTAATCACTGGGTTTCACAAGTGCCTGTGACAGTTCCTGAAACTGTGTTTCACCCGTTACTGCCTGGAGACATTCACTGCACACTCTTGAAGCTTTTCTCAAAGAAACATCTGTGGGTGAGTATTTTTTTACCTTTCAGTTCATTCAATAAATACATAATGAGCAGACTCACACCCCCAAAATCCTATTTACGGTAGAAAACACAAATAAATGCAATAGTCTTTCATATCAGTTAGGGTTTTTTCCCCTTATGGGGAATCCATCATTTATCTTTAATTCAAGGTTCCATTTCAGAATTAGAACACATTTCAAAAACATTATAGCAAACCACAAGAACTAAGGGTTAGCATGTAAACATTGTCAGAAAAGAAAAAACCAATTACCTCAAGAATCATAGGAAAAATCTGTTGCAAATTCCTTTCCTGGAGAGCAAGTCATTTTAATAAACTTTTTATTACTGTGGAACAGTTGAAAGTTATCTGTAAAGCACAGCATCCATTCCAGGGAGGATCTGCTACTAAAGCCAAAACCAGGTTTCCATCAGCATGGTAAACATGAAAGGAAGTAACAGAAGTCACCCTGGAAAACAGCACTGTTGTAGAATGTATTTCCTGAGCTAAAAAAAAAAAAAAANCAGTCAAATACATCCATTAATTCAATAGGACTGGAAACAAGTACACTAAGAATCCCAAATCATGCAGAAAGACACAAGGCTGTGAACACTGCTGAAAATGACTGTTGGGTTATTTCTTTTTCAGATGCTTCCCTGTTCATTTACATTTTAAAGAAATTACAAGGTTACGAACTCAGTTCATATTTAAATAGTGCCTGTTAAACTCTGAAGCTCACAGCCTCTGGATAACACTGCTATGCGCTTGCTTACCCCTCTACCCCTTCAAAGGGCTTTGCAGAAACTAATTAATTAGCTTTTGCAGCAGAAACCTGTGACGGGCACAGGCTTAATGCTGCTCTTCAGCTGGATTCGGGCTCAGCTGCTGGGGGCTGAGGTAGCACAGGAGCCCCTGTCACATCACTTGACAACACCAGCCAATACATACAGGACCTTTCCTGAGACTCTCTAAAGCTTTTCTGCACCTCTCTTCCTTCTCATGATGAGATCCCTGGCTCCCAATGAGGAGAGAACTCTGGAGCTCTGCTGTCCCAGCCTTCTAAGTCAGGCACTGCTTTGGAAAAGGGCTACAAAACTGTATCTTCTGAAAATTGTCAGTGTGCAGGTGTGAGAGTGCATCGCTGTCTGCACGTGTGTGTACAGACACACCTGGAACGGGGACATGGGATGAAACCTCACCTTTGAAACACAAGACACCCACCTGATCACAGGTATTCTTCTGGAAAACTCCTTGTGTCTCGTGGCCTCTTTTACTTTTTGACAGAGCAAACCTAGAGCACAGCTCCTAATGTTTAAAATAAACAGGCAAGAAAATAAAAGGGTTGTGACAGTGGGGGTTTTGTTATTATTTTACATGGCCTCATTATGCAGAAGCCAAAACAAGTGCAAACTCTGCTTTTCTTCTTCCCAGACCAGCCCATGGAGCATCACCCACCTTCTCACAGCTCCTGGTTGCTCTTCATCTTGTCAGGGCCATGGTTTTCCTACCCCAAAGAGACTGTGCCCCAAGAGCTAGCAGGACTTCCTACACCTTTTGGTTCCTCCACAGGAGTAAGAAATGCTCATCCCTGTAATAAAGGACAGTCTCCTAGGTGCACCTGAAGAGGGGAAAAAAGTAAAGAAATTGAAGAGTAGAGTTGGTTTAAACCAGACAGTATTCATAAACAAAATAGTATAAAACCTTTTGCTTTAAGTGGTAAAAAATTAGTTACAAAAATACAGATTAAAAAAAAAAAAGCTTAGAGAACATAGTGAGATTTCATATGCAATCCAGGATGGACTTGGCTCACACAGACCAGAGACCCTGCAGCTCATCCCCTCCTAAACCCTCCTGTTTTCCACTGTCACAGCAGCAGCCAGGCAGTGCCAAGACAGAACCACAAAGTGCAAAACACCCAAGTGAGTGTTTCCCCACTTTTTCAGGTGCTGCAATCCCAGCCCTGCAGCAACAGAAATGGGCAGCAGTTGGGAATGCTGCTGGTAAGGCCAGTGCCCCCGTGGGCTGTCTGGCCGCCCCTGTAGCAGCCCAGCCACCCAGGGCCCAGGACAGCACACGGGTCACTCTTCCTGCAGAGCGTGGCCCATGGCTGGCCAGGTTGCCTCATTCATGCTGACAAGGTATCCTGTGTCAGGGGCCCAGGATGTGGTGGCAGTACACGTACACACACGTACTATAAAAAGCAAGTGTTGGCATGTGACCAAGCTGGGACAAAAGCCACATTTACTCACAGAAGAGATATTTCTCTCACAAAGATGAATCTTAACCCAGATCACTCTGCAGCCTCAAGAACAGAGAAGCTAAGAAGAAACAGACAGTGTGGGAAGTGCAGGGGCTGCGATATGGGATGTGCAGGGCTGGGGTACAGGGTACTGAGCCCGGGGTTCCAACGTGTGGGGAGTCAGGCATCCGTGTTGCTGTGAAAGTGAAGCTTACTGAATAAACCAAGCACTTGCCACATTACAGATCAGGCTTGTTATCAGGTGGCATCTGGTAACATCTCACACACACAGAGTGTGAGAACACCCAGCGCTGCCCTCCTGAATGCAGTAACTCAAGGCATGCTGCATAAAGAAAGTTCAAGTATTCTCCTTGAATGGTCCCTTGAAGTCCCCTATGCTCTCCTCATGAAGCTTGGCTCTTCTCCCTTGTACCACCTCTTCAGCACAGGCAAGGGGCTAACCCTTACAGCCTGTTACCACCCACACAGCTTATCAGATTTTCTTCTTCCTATAAAGTGCTTTTGGCCCAGAAGCTGTGTTTCAAGCATTCTGGCTGAGAAGCAGCAGATAAGATTTCCTGTGGGGCCTGGAGCACTGCTAACCTGCCAGGCAGGAGACAGCTTGAGCAATGGCAAGAGCATCAGCTGATCCTTAACACGAAGGCTGGACGGGGGTGTGTGAAAGAAAAGCTGAGAATTACTCAGCTGGTACCAGCCTTGTAATTATTTCCTATCCCAGGAGTTCACTCCCAAAGATGGTAGAGCCAGCTGGTACCCAGGAGGCTGAGCTAGGCCAGAGAGGTTTGGTGCACTCAGTAAAGGAGATGGATTTAGAGATGTCAACAGAATTTCCAGATGTGCAGTACTACTTTTGGAGCTGGACCTTCTCTATGATGAAAATACCATATATGACCTCTCTCTCTCCACCTGTAGCAGGCAGAGCAGGTGAACTTCCAACTGCACTCCTACCCTGCCCACACCATGGTGAATTCACAGGCTTTGATAGGCCACCACTCACCACAGACATCAAATCCATCTGCCAGATGCCCTGTGCCTCTTCCCCACTGGCCACACAATGCTCACCTAGCCACAAACCCCATCGCCTCCCAGCCCTCTGCCAAAAACGGTGACCTGGTACACAGAGTGTCACTCCATCCCCAAGGATTCCGACAGAAAGGGTGTCTGGAGCAGCCTTCTCCAGCACAGCCATAGCTTCCCCCACTGCAAGCTCTGATGGTGCTCTTGGACCCATGTCCCATTGTGGGTGGTGTCTGCTCGTTGGGGCTGTGCTCTCAGCCCATTCTCCTCAACACAGCAAACGACTGCAAATGCTCTTCCCCACATCCCAAGAACAGATAAATCATCCTTTGCTTTTCTGACCAACTCATTTCCAGCACTATCGTGTCCCGGACAGGCTGCAGGACACGTGCTCCTCCTGCAAACACGGCTGCACCAGGCTGAGGTGGGACATGGCAGGTACAACATCCTGGACTGAGGCCAGTCTGGAGACGTAGCCCTGGTCCCCCCGGGCCATCCAGCAGTGAGTAATCTCCGAGAGACTGCGGCTGAGGTGCCGGTGTGCCGGGAGCCAGCCTGCCTGCCCAGGCACCGCCTGCACCCTCCGGACCCGGCGCGTCCAGTCACCGCGCTGGCACGTCCTGCTGCTCCTCACATTCCTCCCCTGCTGTAACATTTCAGCAGCAAAACAGCCCTGGTGAAGCAGGGCTTCAGGACAGGCTGCTTGGGGTTTATAGCTGCTGAGAAACATCTAGATTTAAATGTTTTGAAGGAGAGCTTTACTCCTCATTTTAAAACCTCAACCTTGAGCCAGAACCGACCTTCTGAAAAAGCTGGACAAAACCCTCTTTATTGAGAGTGAGTAAAGCCCCTGTAAAACAGCCTCTCCTTGGAGAGTGTTTGTTCATGGCAAGGCAGGCCTGCAGCCCCACCCAAGGGAGGGAGCACAGGGTGCAGAGGGTGCCCCGTGGTTGCACATCAGGGCCAACCCACTGCCCATGCTGGCAGCAGCCACTGCCCCCACCTTACCCTGCCCACTGCCAGACCTACGCTTTGCTCCTCACTTCCCAAAGCCCACATCACTGCACGTGCCAGAAGCAGAGCTGCTGTCATAAAACGAGCCCCAGCAAACCCCCAGACACCTGGGAGGGCTGGATGGGCAGGACCCCTGGAGCAGGACCCCTTTCCCTCCCTCTGAGAGCGCTCACTGGCACTGCTGGGGCCAGGCACCCCCAGTCCCACACCCAGGCAGCAGAGACACCTCAGACCAGGTGCAAGCAGGCTCTTAACTGGGGACAAATCCAGCCTGGATGAGCCCCAGCCTGGAAAACAAGGGGGATCCCACACTGCAGATTGAGCAGTGCTCAGGAACACCTGCCCAGCTCTCCTCCCACTCTCCCACAGCAAATTCATCCCTGCAAAAGGCTGAGCTGCATTAACAAGGCCATTCATTAACCAGCCAAGGCCTAGCTTGGACTTGGGGCTGCCTCAGTACTGCACAAGCCTCCTTGTTAGTCCTGTCAGGTTCTGAGTTGGTGTCCACAGTATCACCCCAAGCCGCAAGAGGCAGGAGGGGCTGGCCTGCGTGGGTGCGCAGGTCTCTGGTGACATGCAGCATCCTTCCTGCTGCAGGGAGCTCCTCAGTCCAGCTGAGATGCCTCCTGCTTCCCAGCTGCCATGCAGGAAGGGCTCTGCTGTCAGGAGGAACACAGGTGACACCCCCAGCAGGGTTTTGGGCTCCTTGCCCCAGTGCTTGGCCTCCAAAGAAGCAACACAGCTCAACTCACCTGGCTTTCCCCTCCAGCCCTGAGCAGGGAAGAGGAAGAGCTGTCCTGGCACATGGCAGCCTCACTGGCAGGAGCAGCTCTGCCCTTCCCAGAACCCAGAGAAAATGGACTGGGACAGAGATGAAGCAGGATGAAAATTGCAGGAATTAGAGGAACAATCACAGAGCTCCTCAGCTTTAACATCAAACTGGAATTAATTACTTTCTTATGTGAATTCTCTTGGTTCTGCTTCTTTTTCTCTGGGCTTCTCACTTATTTCCTATGAAGTGCCTGAGCTGAAACATTACCAGCTTTCATGGCAAAATCTTATTTTAAATTATTTTATCAGCCAGAAAGAAAGGGAGTGAAAGGTTCTCTCAAAACTTTTGCTTTCATTAAAATAAGCTTTTTTTCCTACTAAAGTCAGTTTCACAAGGCTATTTCAACTGGTCGTAATCAATAGGATTGGAGGCTTTTTATTATTATTATATTGGCAGAAGCTCCTTTTTAAAACCCTAATCAAAGATATCCCTGCTGTTTCACAGTCCCTGCTCTGGTGCTGCCTTGTCCAGCGTGTGGAACAGCCCAGCCCAGCCCAGCCCAGCCCAGCCCAGCTGCCCGGCAGGTACCTGCCCTCCATCTCCTCTGCTGCCGTGGGGGACAGCCAGGGCTGCAGAGCGGCCAAAACCACTCAGCACCTCAAGGAGGATGGTCCCTGGCCAAAGCACCGCGTTGGATGCCCCAGAGGGAGCAGGCAGGGGGCAAGGAAGGGACACTCCCGCTTGCAGCCCTGGGGACGCGGTCAAATTCCCTCGTCCCGTGGCCACCGGCTGCCCCGAAGCCCTCCCTGGCGGGGCCGGGGGCTGCTGACCATTTCTCTGCTGGTTATTAGATTGTTCACGGCTCTCAGGTTTGTTTGAATAAGCCCCTTTGTTCGGCGGCGCTTTCCCACGTCCCTCCGTTCGCTCGGCAGTCGCGTGTCCCGAGTCAAAGAGGAGCCCTGGCCGCCGGTCCCCAAAGAAAGTTTTCTTCGGAGCAAGACATCTGCGTCGGAGGGAACCTGCCAACATCTGCCACACTTTCCCCCTTTTCAAGAGCCTTTCTTTCCCTCTTAAAAACTGCAGGAACAGATGTTAAAAGTTGTTTTCTTTCTCCGGGGTGTGAAATGCAGACAAATAGCAAAAAAGAAAACTCCTAAGCAGCGCTCACCCCTTTCTCTTTACTTTTCTTTTTTNCCAGGAAAAAAGAGAGGCTTTGTTTACAGAGGAGAATCCGCTTTTCAGTGAAACCTGGCAGTGGCAACGCCAAAGGAAAGCGGGAATTTGCAGAAAGCTCCTGTAATGCTCATTTGCATTGGGCTGTTGGGTCCCTACAATCCCCAGCACAGATGTCAGCCTTCCCCAAAGCCAGGGCAGCTCTCCCGCCCGCACCCCCCGCCTCCCAAATAAAGGCTTTTGCCGTGACTGAGAGGTGTAAAATAACTGTTTACAGCAAAAGCTGCTCTTCTTTTTCACTGGGGTGCTGTCTTACAAATGAACCTTGAAATGAGCTCACCCGGAGCAGATGCCCGTGGGCAGGCCCAGGGGCTCGCCCTGCCGAGGCCGGCACTCGGCTGCCCGGCGTGGGCTGGGCACGGCTGCGGCCGGGCGGGCACCCGGGGCCAGCAGGCTGCCCTCGGCCTCCCCTCCCGGCCGGCTGTCCCCTGACCCACGGCCTTGCCACCAGCTCGCTTCACGGTCTCGGGGAACAGCTCGGTGGCAGCAGGGAGGGGGAGGCAGAAGCCGCGAGTGAAGGCCAAGGAAGGGAGAGAGGGTGAGGAAGGAGGTGCTGCGGTCACAGACACCCGAGAGACCTTTCCCGGTGGCACTGGGGGCTGGCCAGCCTGCAGGGCCACTAACACGGGGGGCACACGCTGCACCCCGCAGCAGTGCCAACAGGCATGGGACATGCTTTTCAGAGTTTTTAGGTAATTCTGAAATGTGCTGACACCCCTGCCGTGCTCAGCTGGGCCAGGAGCTAAGGTGATCTCAGGCTTTCCCCTGCTGCCCTGAGTGCCCTGGGAAGGTGCTGCTGTCTGCACAAGGTGCTGGTGGGGGGAGATGGGCAGGCACTTCCAGCCTGGGCAGAAATCTGCCCGTAGCCAGGGGTGTGCTCTGTGCCCCCTGCCCCAGCCCAGCCACTGCCTCCTCCAGGCCGAGCTGCTGGAATCATGTGGCAATACAGCTGCACCTTTTATAAATACCAGCAACAATCCACTCCCTGGGTGGACTGGAAAAAGCTTGGAAAACCAAAGGAGCCTTCACTGGTGAGCAGCCCGGGCTGGCTGATGTGAGGGCCTCCTGCATGGGGTGGTGGGATCTCCTTTTGCTGTCTCTGAAGACGACACACCTGAGATAAGAATCCCATCCCTTTACCTGGCACAAAGGATAAGTTATTAGCCTTCCCCTCCCAACCCTCCTCTCCCAGCACAACGACACCAGCTCGTCCCAGGCCATTGCCAAGTAGGGCACTTATAAAACCAAGTGACTGCACCCCAGCTCTGCATGTGACTGACAAACAGCCTCTGCCTGCCAGATCCCATGGCTGGGGACATGTTTTCGTGATGAGCCCAGGCAGCAGGGTGTGCAGGTATGTTTGCGTTGACACACAAGCAAACACACTCACACCCACGTGGCGCTTGAGCAAGGGACAACGTGATGTCCTCGCTGTTATCACTGGGGTACGTCCCCACCCAGAGCTGGAGGGGCAGAGAGCTCTGCGGCCATGGCACTACCCCGGGAGCTGGGAAATCCCACCAGCGCGTTGGGAGGGCTTGCAGTGCTTCTGAACCGCTGCAGCTGCTTCCTCTCCACTTCAATAAGGTGACACATTCGACACCGATCCAAAGGGCTTCACCTGCGGGAGTCAACAGGACACTGCCAAATCCTGCTCATTAGCAAAGCAACTGTCAGAAAGCAAATGCAAGGTCATGAAAAACGCCTTCATACTCTCCCCCAAACCAGGCACAAGTGAGGAAGTATAAAAGTGCGTTCTCACCCCACACCAAGCCTCCTCAAGAGACCCCTCTTCTCCTGCACCAGGATTCCAGAGGAGCAAACGGACAAACCCCTTTCCCCACAAAGCCACCCAAGCCTCGCAGCACGGGGGAAAAGAAATGAAAGAAGTAAAGCTCCCACAGGACTAACTCACCTCTAGGTTTGTTTGCGTCTTCAATACCCTGTAAATTTAATATTAAATTCTACAGAGCAGCCAAAAACTGGAAGAGTTACGTATTTCCTACATACACCCAGGTGCAACAGATAATTCAGGTTCCCAAGAGGTAAATAAAGTTCCCATGTTTTCCCTAGAGGACTTCTGTGATGGAAACAACCTTCCTACGGGTGTCTGCTGTCAACAGTTTTTAATCGATCATCATTTCCTTGTAAAATAATCCCTGGGAACAGGAACTCCTAGCTGAAGTACTCTATTATTTAATTAAGAGGCTGTTGCAAGGATGTGAAATGACTGGGGTCAAGCTAGCAGGTAAAAATAGGCATCGCTTCAAGGAGATAGAGGAGAAAAAGATGAGTAGAAGGCATTTTCCCAGGTGTAATTCAACCGCTTCCCGGCTATTGTCTCCCTCCCTGGGAATCTGTGCAAATTGAACGAGGAGCCCTGCAAGCTGCTCAGAGCGCGCCCATTTTCCTTCCCTTCTTCCCTAACAAAGGATCCCTCCAAAGCCCAGCGTCGGAGGCTGGACATCTGTCGCCGTTTGGGGGGGCTGGCGTGGTCATTGAAAAGAAGCAGTGACCTGTCAGCTTTGATTGATGGCCACAAACCTCCGGGCTCGACCCCTCGTGTGGGAAAAGAAGTCCCGCCAAGGAAAGTCGCCTTTCACATGCTAATTCGGGCTTATAAATACAGGCGAGGAGCAGCGGAGCAGCGAAGAGCCCATCGGGAAAGGCAGCGAGCCACTGCCCGAGTCTCCCTCCCTCCCTCCCTCCCGTCCTGCCGGAGCCGGGCCGGCTGCCTGCATTAGGATGACGGCCGCGGCCACCGCCGGCACGCACAAGGTCGCCAGCACCAAGGAGGAGAGGAAGGTAGGTCTGCCCTGCACTCGGCATGTGAGTGCACTGGGGCACTGCTTCCAGGACATAGAAAAGGGACAACGCTTCTTCTCATATTAGAAAGATGTTTTCTCTGAATTTAACTCATGCCGGTGTTTTTCTGCTTCCTCTCTGTCCCTTGTCTTGTTGTGATTGGGGGAACTCTGTTTAAAGTGAGTGGAAGGGGGAGAAGGGAGAGGTGATGCCACCTCAGGGACAGGCCGTGGCTGGAGCTGGCACACACTCCATCCACATCTTGTCCCTGCTGAGCACTGTGTCACCCTGCTCTAGCTTCACACAGACAGAGGGGGTCTCTGGCCTTGCTGAACTGCAGCAGGGAAATGAGGGAAATGAAAACATCAACTGCAATTTTTCCTGCTCCTTTTCTTTGCCAGTTAAGGAAACCCCTCATTGAGCGGAAGCGGAGGGAAAGGATTAATAACTGCTTAGACCAGCTGAAGGAGACTGTTGTGGGTGCATTTCACCTGGATGTAAGTGCTCATTTTTTGCTGCTTTTTGTCCTTTTGCTGGTGGGAAATTGGGTTGCAGGGGAAAGGGGAATGCCTCATCTTTAGAGAAACTGGGCATGGTGCAAACCCGTCTTTGCCTCTAACTGCTGTGCTCTTTCCTTACTAGCAGTCTAAACTGGAAAAAGCAGACATCCTGGAAATGACAGTGAAGCACCTCCAGAACATCCAGAGCAGCAAGATGATGGGTGAGTGCCCGCTCCCTTACCCTCTGCCCCATCCCTTACCCTGTTCCCAGTCCCTTACCCGGTGCCAGCAGGTTTGATCCACTGGCAGCCTGGCACAAGCATCTTTCAAACGGGCCGAGGCCCAGGCTGCTGCTGGGGTTTGGCTTTCTCCACTAGATGGGGAGATGGAGCTGGGCACCGGTTAATCCACGGAAGATGGTTTTTCCTTCCAGAGCCGATTTCTGCTTTTTGGTGCAGTTTTGCCTTGGCGGCAGGCAGTAGGGCAGGGGGTCTCCCTGCTCACTTTGCCCCCACAAAGGAAACATCTTCTAGTGAAGCCCAGTGACTTCAGCAGTGACCCCCAGCAGGAACACCCCGGTCAGCTCGCACCCTCTCACCAACTCCCCTTTGTCTCCTCTCCCATGCAGCTGACTCCAAAGTGGGTCTGGAAGCCCAGCAGAGGTACAGCACTGGGTACATCCAGTGCATGCACGAGGTGCACAACCTCCTGCTCACCTGCGAGTGGATGGACAAGACCCTCGGGGCGCGCCTCCTAAACCACCTGCTGAAATCCTTGCCCAGGTCTGGTGAGGACACCTGCAAAGCAGCACTGAGGTCTTTGAGCCCAGCTCAGCAGCCGCTCTTGACGCAAAAAAGTCCCCTGAGCCCTAAGGGCAGCACTCGAGGGACAAACCCGTCACAGGAGCGTCTCTACCCTGCGGAGAACAAGCAAGCTTCCAAAAATTCCTTCCAGCTGCCCTCGCTGTCGGTTTTCAACCAGGTTGATGCTGCACCTCCCAGACAGGTTCTGCAGCCAAATTTTTCCCATAACAACCCTAGAATGGGGTCATTAGATATGTGGAGACCGTGGTAAAGTGTATTTTCAATTTTTGTCCTAACCTTAGACACTCTTATGTATGTATCTTATAGATATGTTTCTTTAAAACACTTGTGGAGCAAGTCTGTTCCTGTAGGTGTACTAAAGACCAGGGTACTTCAAGCCGAAGTAAACCTACGTGTAGCCTGCATTGTAGAAGGCTGCTATTATTTTTTATTTATTTAATACATCTAAATTATTGTATAGAATCCTCTCATGCTCTTTAGTGTATAATAATTAAATAGCTTTCTTGTCTTGCATTCTAAAATAATTAACTTTCTATTAATAAAACTACAACACAACAAGCAACGACCCTCTCTGGCATCAAATTTACCTTTCAGATCTCACATAAGCCACTGAGATCCCTTTGTTGGATAAAAGGGTAAGCGACTGGTCTCTTCTGCTTTTTATTTTTGTTATTATCCCTGTGCAGTGTAGGAGGTTCCCGTGTTGAGTCCTGTAAAAATGCTGCAATGATTAGGAGAAAAAAAGAGAGAGAGAGAAAGGGAGAGACTTGTTCTGGACTTTTTAGGCTGTTCAGAAATGCTGTCTGGGTTGCGCACTCTGGCTGTGCTGTTCCCAGACATCCTGACATTGCTCTTAACTTGTGAGTACATGTGTGTATACATATATATATATTACATATAGTTATATTTAGGGATTTTTTTTTTTGTTTCCATAACTAAAAGTTCTAAATAAACCTTCTGAAGATAATGACTGACATTTCTCCCAGCCTTGTCCCATGTGCTCTGAATAAACAGTGTTTGAGCATCTGCTTTTGTTTTCTTCTTTCACAAAGAGTTTTTCCTCAATGCAGTTGAAAGAGCTGGTGTGGGATACCAGCCTCTGATACTTTGTAGGAAAGCAGTGTGCACCACACACACAGACAGCATTGCCTGGATCACAGGAACGCTTTAAAAGTTACGAAGGAAATAGGGAGTTGGGTTATCAGCCTGGGTCGCTGCTTTAGCTTTTACTTATAACTGAATCACAAAGATCATCTAAAGGGCAGAAGGTAAAATTCCCTGTAAATTGGACCAAGGAGATTGGGACAAATCTGCTCGCTTGCTGGCAACATTTGGTCCCCGTTTTTCATCTCAAAGGCAGTTAAAAGTTCCTCACAGCAGAAATAAAAGAGCAGGGAGCTCTTAAACAAACACCGCGCATACTAATGAATGGCCCCGCAGTTCAGAGGGGCTCATTATGCAGCGAGATCTATTTGATGAGGTGCCGAAGGAGTGAAAACCAGCACCTCCGGGTTTAGCATCTTTTTCTAGGAAGCTTTCCCTTTTATCCAGCCCTCTCGAATAGCCATTAGGAGCAGTGGCGTAGGGGTGGTAGGAGAAACAGCTGGCCTACACACGGCTGCAAGGAGGCAAGGCAGGTTTCTTCAGCCGTGGGGTCAGATGTCAGGTAGAGACAGAATTGCACAGATCTTACCTCAGCCTCAGTTTCCACGCTCTGCTTGAAAATGAAGACTTCCCGCTTTCCTGATGGGACCCTTTGGAGTGATCACCCATGTGGAAAATACGTATCAGCATCATCATCATCATCATCCCACTGCAAAGATGTAGAGGAGGGTGGAAGGTGGGGCCACCCCAAGCAGACCACGGCAGCGAAGCACACAGAATACTCATAGATAGAGAAACCAATCAGGCAAAGAAAACCTGCAAAAACCCGGGAGAGAAAAGACATTAAAGATCTTCCCAGTTTACTATCACACGTACTGCTGAGTTTAGAAAAAAAAACCCTCCCATAAGAGCCCCCACAGCTGCACCCACCAGAGGAACCTCCATTGCACACCAGTGTGACCAGCAAGGAGAGCAGCTCCCTACCCCAGATCAGGCCTGAAGTGTTCTTTTACTTCTAGATGGTGTCAGTAATGCATCTCATCACACTTGTGGCCACCTTATTGTTATGCTGGGAGACACTGTGATGAAAATATTTTACTACAGTTTGACAGCATCATCTTAAAAACATACATTCCCTCTAAAAGCTGTAAATCCCCAGTGACTATAATTATTAGCTATGGTTACTGTGCTGAAAAGAGATCAGCGGGAAGTATCTATTTCCCACTATCTCTGCTTGTTTATTTTGTGTCTTTGAAAATACTTTGTGGTTAGTGAGTTTTATTATTTCCTGTTTCTAATCAGTAAGGGCTTTTTTTCTGTTGTGGGTGTGGAGGGAAGGGTCACATCACAGCTGGTGAGAGAGTTTTAAAAATAGGAAAGTGAGACTGCAATACTTGGCCAACAATCTCCAGTAACAGTTTTAGTACAAGACACTCATTTTTCATTGCCTTCATTTCAAACCAAGGGTGACTTTTTATATGATCTCCTTGTCCTTCATCCAACCACTACTGCAGGAATCCATTGCAAGTCACTAGTTTTCAGTAAAAAAAAAATGTTCCTGCAGAAAGGCAGAGGATTACTCATAGTACTTCAAACACATTAATTTCAGCTTCTAATTATGTTTGACAAAGGAACTCCATATTTACTTCAAACCCATCTGGTTTTACCAAAGCCAGGACTGTACAAGAGCAATAACACTTTGCTCTTCAGTACAAGCACCTCTCCCCACTGACAACCCAAAAATGCATTGCCAGCTGCTACCACCTTCTCCCCAGGAAAAGGGATAGAGCAGCTCCCCCAGCCAGCTGGCCAGTGCAGAGTGGAGAGCACAGTCCTTGTCAGCTGGTGAATGAAGCTGCCCCTCACACAGGCTCTGGACACAGCAGCAGAGCCCAGACAGATGCTGCTTTCACATCTGCAGCAGGCACCAGGTGGCTGTGTCTCGGGACTGCCAGAGGTGCCACAGCACAGCCCAGGGATGGGTCCCCCAGCACCCAGATGAGCACCTTCCAGGCTGCACCCCCATTCCCAGCTGGGACTGCATTCCCAAGGCACAGACAGGGTTTGGAGGCACAGACAGCAGGGAGGCTGCACCTCACGTGCAGGCTGAAAACAGCCAACACAAGCACCCAGACCAGATTCTTCGGCTCAGGCATGGCCAGACAGACCTGTTTGCTGGAAGCAGTCACAAGATGCATCACATCTCCCCAGCACATGCAGAGCTGGGACAGCAACAGATCTGGGCTTTGTCCCCTGCCAAAGGGCTGTTCCAGATGTTATTTGTGAATGGAGAAAAGCGGAGGTCAATTGCCATGTACACAGGGATGTGGGGAAGGCTGGACCCGAGGCTCAGGACCCTCACATGCCTTCAATACAAAGCAATTACTGATTTTTATAGCAACATAAGCCCAGGTGAACAAAACACCCACATGCACAACAATTCCCTTTATATAAGCTTCACTCCCAGACCTGCTCTCATGGAAACCAAGAGGAAAACTCTCACTTATTTCTCAGAAAACAGGACCAAATCCTTTCCCACTAGGAAAGTACAGAGCTTCATCAGTAGGTAAGAGAAACTGGGGCCCTGCCATGCTGTCTTCTCACAGACATGCACAACCCTTGGGGCCTCTGAGCATCCCTGCCTTTTCCCTTACTCCTCCTCCCACTCTGAGGGACCCACAGCCACCCTCAGTGACAAGGCCAAAATGCTTTAGGGATTTAGGAGTGGTGCTGAGCCCCTGCACATCACTACTTGAGAGGGCTGAGCACAGCACATAAAAAGGGAACATGAGCTATATCTTCAGCTGACCTCCTTGTTGAGTGCTCACTTTGGCAAAAAGGAGACTCTGTGTTGCCAGGGTGACCTCTCCAGAGGGCCTGGAGGGGCTCCTGATCCTCTGCACTCCCGAGCAAGCAGCCTTGCAAAACCCCATGCAAAAGCAATTCAAATGTTTTCAAACTGATTTGAACCACACTGCCATGGCTGTGAGTGCTTGCAAATCACTGGCAGAAGTGATCCTCTTGGGAGGAAAGTGAAAAAAACCCCCACCATCAGCAGAACACCATAGACTTCACTTTCCCTTTATATATGCCATTATCCCACAGCTTCCAGCATATGCACTCCTGTCTTAAGAGGGACACGCTCACATTTCATCTCATGAGAAGCAATGCTGTGTTGAGGACCTAACCCAGAGTCTGTCACATTTTTCAGAGCTTTCACATACTCATGAATAATGCAGCAGAAGCTGAAGCCAGCCCTGGATCTGTTCTGCACTGCTGAGATATTTCATCTATAAGTCAAAGTCCTGGTGAGAACGTGGCTTGAGGCATCACCATGGACCTACCAGAGTCTGGGAACGCTTTGCTTCGAGACTCTCCTATGGCTCCTGCATTCGGTAGCATAAATTGCATAAATCCTACCACATATTTGGAATTAAAAAGTATATTAGAACATTTCCATCAAGTTTTCCATGGCTAACACCACCAAGCAAATGGACTTCTTCAGTCAATCCCACACCTGCTGCCACAAAGAGATTGGGTCCTCTAGAAACAGCTCTAAGGGCTTTTCTTCAGGGCTGAAGGATTGTCCATTCTGCTCTGCAAAATGCCATTGAGGAGAAATAGCAATGATGCCTCCTCTCCAGGGTCCCTTTCCAAGGAGGCATGGGGAAATGGCAGCACAGAAGCTTAGAGGCTACTGGAAAGCTGCTCAGCAGGGAATGACTTGCTGGGGTAAGAGGAAGGATAGAGAAACCACTGCCAAGTTGGCCCTTCCTTTACTAGGAGTTCTTCCAAACCCCCTCCTCTCTGCCTCTGCCCCTGCCCAGCCTCCTCCTCCTCCTTCACAGCAGCAGGAGCCTGCTGTAGGACAACTTCTCACTCAAATTGGCATAACCTGAAAGTGGCTAATTGGCAGCCCCAGAAGCATCTTCTCATGTTTGCACCATCTTCCACTGCTCAAGCTGTTTTTCTTCCACACAGTTAAGAAGAGCAAATGTTAGGCAGGATTGTGAAGTGAGGCAGGGGAGCCATGGCTGAGCTCCTTGGGACAGAGCAGCTCCAAAAACAAGAGCAGAGTATCCCTGTGTAGGAGCTGGGACTTTCCTGTGTCCCTCTGGGACTGTGGGAAGAAACCACTCAGGGGCAACCACATAACCTCAGACCTCTCTGTCCCCTGCCCTTCCCCTTGTTAGCCTATGTGGGTATTAAAGTACAAAGCAAAGCACTTTAAAATATGTACCCTTCCCACTGGAGAGGCTGTGAGAACAAGCAATCCACATGGGATAGCAATCACATCACTGCATGCACTCCTCACAAGTGCTGAGATATTATTTTGATAGATAGGTGTGATAAAAGAACAGTCTGGTCACTGAACAGAATGAAAGCAATACCTGGACAGGCAGGTTCTCCAAACCAGACATGTTGCTGTCAAAATACTCTGGGCAAAAGGAGACCAATGGCTCCTGGCATCTCCCATGGTTTGGCACTGCCCTCATGAACACACCAATTAGAAAACCTCTGCAGGAGTCCAGGGCTTTGTCCTGCCTTGACCATAAGAATCCATGAGCAGAGAGCACTTTCCACCACAGAGCCAAGACACCAGAGGAAAGCCCTGAGCTTACCAGCACAGCTGACCTCAGCCACAGCCTCGGACCTGGTGTCAGTAGCCCCGTGGTTCTTCAGAGCAGACGCAGTTACAGCAGCACAGAGTGGGGCAGCTGCTAAGCATGGCCCCATGGGACAGCTGCTCTTGTTTTAGTCCCAGCTCTCACCTCCACCTGCTCTGCACCTGAATTTTTCCACTCTCCTGCTTGGGGGTGATGATTGTATTCATCTCGGAGATCTCTAGATGAAAAGCACCAACAAGATGCCAGGGATTACACAGATTAAAGAGATGAGGCAGGACTTGAAAAGCACCTCTCCAACCAACTGTCATATGAATCACTGTGCCACTGTCTTCCCAACTCCAGCACCTGCCTCTTCCATGTCTGTGCAAACATACCCTTTCCCCCAGGGCAGGCAGGGCCTGGCCCAGCCTCCCCACTGCTCTCAGCCTTCTCCAAGTCACATTCCCCACTAGGCATGGGACACCCAGCTGCTCTCCTACCATTCTGCCATTGTGTTGGCAATGGTACTGTCAACCCAGGTGTTCCTACCTGACCCCAACTGCCAAGCTCACACAGTGCACAGCACCCGCCCTTTCTGAACGCACCCCACCAATGAGGGGCATGTGCCCCCCAGATCAGGCATTGCTTATCCTCCAACAGCGAACACAAAGGTAACATGAAAGCACGAAGCTGCGCTTGGGAAGATTAGTTTGTGGCTGGGAAATGCCTTGGTTTTGAGGAGTGACCCTCTGTTGCTTTCATGAGAAGTTTTTTCCCATCCTGGCCTCTGATCAAGTGGCTGGGAGGTGATGTCCCTATCAGAGTAGCAGGCTCTGCCCCTTCCTGCTGGAAGTGGTGCCTGGCCATTCCAGGCACCAGTGATTCATGCAGGAAGCGTGTGGGTTGAGATGATACCCTAGCTTGACAAGAAGGAGCGGGAAACTTTGGCATTGAGCCTGAAAAGAGCCGCTTTCTGTTCCAGCTGTTCCTCCGACAGCTGCAGGGAAACTGGCACTGCTCTGAGCACTCACCGGGGGTTCTGCTGCTGTACCCAGGTCAGTGGGAGCTGAAGGACAGAGCCTGAAGGTGGTGAGCTTGGAGGTGCTCCTGGGGGTACTCCCTGGCCCAGTGCAGCTCCTGGTCAGGCTGCTCAGCCCAGCTGCAGCACAGCCAGGGCACAGCAGCCAGCAGTACTGCCGGCAGCGAGGCGGCTGCTGCTCTGCACCTCCCAGCAAAACACCTCCAACTACCAGCCCACTGCCTCCCACACCCCGATCTTCTCCAGCAGAGGTGCTTTTATAGCTGCAGAAGGCAGCAGGGGTCTTCCCAAGGTGTCCCAGGATGGCTGCAATTACTTTCCAGATCACAGGGACCCCAGGGAACACCCAGCATCTGCTCTGATGGAAGTCTCAGCAAGAAGTGGAGGAAGAAAACCATTCTGGCCATTCTCTCACACACCACTGTGTAAAACAGCAGCCAATGTTCTCCTGATAGCCCATGCTGACCCTGCCACAAAAGGGGGATACTCAACCCTCACCCTGTCAGAGCAAAGCCTGCAAACACTTCAGCACAGGCCACACTGCAGCTGTAGGTGTGGGACACAAGCGAGATGACCTGTGGTCCCTGGAGAGCTAAACTTCAACACCCACTTGAGGCCACTACTCACCAAGGGCTCAAGGTCACAAACTCAAGAGCAGTGCCTACATGAGCAAATACTTGTGTGTGATAGAGGAGATCAGTTGGTTGAAGCAGTTGGTTTGGAGGCTCCTACACCTACCATGCATGCTGCTCGAGGATGTTACTTCCAGCTAGGCTTAATCTCCTGGACCAAGTCCCTAGACATGCATGTCATTCCCAGCTGCCCAGAGGACCAGCTGCTGCTTTCATCCACCACATCCTCCTCCACAGCTGGAGAACATCTGGTGCAAGCTCAGGCAGAACTTCTGGTTTCCACCAAAATGAACCCAGTTGCAAAAAACTGCACCGCCAACCCATAGAGTGCGCAGAGAGTGAGGACAGTTTGGAAATTTGCTTCAAAACCACACGACCACTCCAAAATGAAACACCAGTAGAGTTAGAGCCTATGACCTCTCAACTCCCACTGGTCTTGGAGGGAAATATGGCTACCCCAGATGGAGCCTTAAGTGTTTCCATAAGCTTTTGGTTTCACAGCTTCAATCCTAGCCCCTCGGGGGGGATTTTACACACCTTTCACCTTTCATCCAGCTGTCTGTGTCTGTATCCAGCTCCTGGCAGGCACATCAGAGGGGCCTCGCCCAGCGTGCAGACAGCTCTCCTTCCCTGAACCCGGGGCGGGCACCGCTCCAGCCGCGCGTGGAGAGCCAGCCCGCAGTGTTCCTGGGGATCGGGAGGCAAGTCTGAGCAGGAAGGGATCTGCCTGCCTGGGGCACACCCCTCCACATGAAGGGCCACTGGGCAAACCGTCTTGAGATGGTTTTGGGTAGTGCCCACCTGCCATCAGCTGGCCTGGTCCCATCGCTACCAGGGCTTCTGCTCCACACCGCACACCTCCACAGCCGCTCACGTGGCCAGGGAGCATCCCGAGAGAGCACGGGCAGCTTGAGGCAGCCCTCAGGAAAACTCCCATGGCAGAGGAGCCAACACAGGCCAGGGGCTTCGCCTCGGACAGACCGACTGCTGCCAGCTTGAGAAGACAAAGTTCTCCATTTACTTGGGAAATGCTGGTTTTAGTGGCTTTCATCGGTCAAAGAGGAAATACTGAGAGTAAAATGAACCACCAGGACAGCAAGTACACAAGCTGTGTGTTTTAGAACAAGAGCAGGTTCACTCCAGCACCAATGTGTCTCTGCCATTCCCAACCAAAGGTCCTTCCACAGCTGGGACAGAAACCACAGCAAGGTGGACAATAACCACCTCCTCCAAGGCAAGATGTCCTTGTCCCAGAGGTTTTTCATAGCTTCAACAATACTCTCTTCAACCTTGTCACCTCTTCACAGGGAGGTAAAAGGCTGAGGAGGAGTGGAGTCTGGCTGCCTCAGAGCCATGAAATATCTGTGGCTGAACTGAGTTCCAGACACCTGCAGTGCTGCACAGTGCTGGGTTGACCTGGTGACTCTGTGTTCACCACTGCTACACTGCTGCCATCTGTTAAAATTCCTTCAAATATATGTGAAAACCCCTCTTAATAAATATATGAAGGGAATACACACATTTTCAGGGACGCTGCAATAATTCAACAACGCTTTCTGTGGCCCACCATATAAATCCGTATGTGTGTAGGTGTATATACACATATGTAGGTGTATATACACATATATATGGGTGTGTGTGCATATAAACATACACATAAAGAAATATCTGTAAGACTTCTTGGGAAACAGAAGATAAGGAGGCAGCAAAACATGAGGAGCCTAAAGCCAGTACACAGAGTAATTGCTTCTCTGAGAGCCTCCCAACATTTTTCCACAATAAAGTCAACACCACCGAGGGCAGAAGAACCAGCCCAAAGCAGCAGTGAAACCCGCAGCAGTGAAGCAGAGACAAACAACCACAGACAGGGAAGTAAAATGCATAAGGCAAGCAGCAAATCAGCTTGTACACACTGCCATCAGAGTCCTGCTGTGGCATTTTTTGTGAGTTCTGATTCCCAGGTATTGTGAAGGTCCTGGTGTGCCCCTGGGACACAGTGCAGAGACAGGGAGCCTGGCATGGGTGGGAGACAGGGAAACTTCATCTCGGGCTTCCAAAGAGTTACTGCACTCACAGGCAGGACAAAATGGTTTCCAAGATCATACAGCTTGTTTGCTGTGGAGAAGGGGCCTCCTTTTTCTGAAGGAACATTTGAGAGGTGTGAGAGCAAGAGAACCACCATTTTCAGGAAAAAGAAGGATAGAAATGCTAATTATTTCCATGCTCCCCCCTCTTTCTCCAGCACCCTCAAAACCATCAGCTCCTCTTTGGCATCCCCCTCTCCCCAGCTCCAAAAAGATAATTTCAAAAGGTTATTCCTAGAGACAGCACGGTGTGTGCACACTGAATGAAGGCGATGCTGCATTCCTCCTGGGGAGATAAGGAGGTGAGGGGAGGAATTCTTTCCCCTGCGTGTCTGTGCATGACCCAGACCCAAAGAGCAGCAGTGTGCGACTGGCAGCTCCCCAGCAGATGACTCTGAAGTGTTTGAATGCAAGTCAGGGTGGCAAAAATGATCAGCCAAAAAGTTCCCCTGCAGCCAGCCCGTTCAGACCTCTGGGGCACAGCGAGAGCCCAGGGCACAGCCCCGTCTGAGGCCTCCCTGCCTGCCTGGGGACCCGGGTTTTACAGAGAGCTCAGGCTCTGAGTGCTGAAATATCTGACTCTGGGGTGCTCTGAAGAAAAACCCCCAACCTCAAGGTGTGCTGGGGAATGGGAATGTGGGCACAGGCCCACAAACATGTGCATACACTTCCCTGACACGCTCTGCTCCCAGTGATGGGAAGCCCACCACACATTCCTGCTTCTAGGGATGAGCAGGGATCAGCCATGCCTTGCTCACAACACACTGGCTTAGGATACTGGCTTAGGGAGCAAACACCCTCACTCATCATATTCCTGAGCCAGCAGTGACTGAACAGGAGATGCAGTGTATTGGCTGCCAATCAATCGATACACATCCAGCTCCTGTCACCTGCCCTTAACCAGTCTTGCTGGTGCAGCTATACTGGCAAAACTCCCCACCACAGCAAAATCCACCAGTGGAATCAACACATCAGACAAGCAAAATCAGCTTTGTTTACCCAGTGCTTTTATACTGGTATAAGTGGAAGGGATTTTGCAGTGAAGCAGAATAATTAAAACCAAACAAAGAAACAAATCTTTGTCATCAATGTCCCGTGCTGTGCAGCTGTTGACAATGTGAGGTGTCTGATTTGAGGTCCTCTGCAAAGCAGGCACAAAGGACTGTTCAATTACTGGTGAAAAACTCCCAACTCTGGCGTGAAATATATGTGGATTTCACTGTTCTTTGGCTGGGGTAAGCAATCAAAAATACCGTAGGCACCTGGAAATGGAGGCAGAAAAGCAGAAGAGAGCTCTTAGCATGAGGCTTCACCCACCGTTACTCTGAGACTGATGTAAGTGGCCTCTGGCCCGGAGACCCTCCGAGCTGTGGGATACACCTGTGTAGGAGCATTTGGACAGCCAGGTCGGAGACAGGAATTTCCCGTTTGCACCATTGCTTGAAATACCTGTTACAAAACCAGAGCAGAAGAATCACTTTAGATGAGAGTAGGAGCCCACCTAACACAGTATCCCATCTCTGATGCTGTCACCCCATAGCACAGCCTTATTTTGCTTTTTTTTAATGGCTTCCATTTGCAAATTGCCTAATTATAATGCCTGTATGCTGAAATCAGAATTAAGCCGGGCCAAAAAAATGAAGCTTGAGGAGAGCTGAATTTCAGAAAGCTGATGTTGAGGTTCCTGTTTTAAGTCCAGTCAGATTTAGGGCTGCCAATCAAAGGGTCACATTTGCCTTCAAAGGCTGCTGTGCTCTGAGGGATTTCCTGATGCTAAGCGCCCTGGCTTAGCTGCCCATTGCTGCGGCGGGCAGAGACCAATCACGCCGACGTATCAAATACCCGGCAGCTCAGTGCTCTTGTCTGGGGGATATAAAAAAATATTTGCCCTAATCTCATTTTCCAAGGGATGGTTGCGGCCTCACAGTGCAGGAGATGCTCTCCAGGAGGTCCTGTCCCTGGGGTCCCCTGCTGGTCTCTGCAGTAGCATCTCTCCAGAGGTGCCCCTCCACCTCAGCAGCCCACACGTGAGGACACCGGAGGCGGTGAGGGACTGTGTTGTGTTTCCATGGTCCCATTCTCTCCAGGGGAGGTTTTTGACCAGCCAACATAGCTAAGGGCAAGGAGATGGGTGAGTCCCTGCAGGGGAGCCCCTGGGAAGGGGCGAGCTCAGCCTGGGGCAGCTGCAGCATCAACGGAGCAGCCAGGGCAGAGATCTCCCCCACGCTTCCCCTCTCCCCCCATCACCTTGCCAAAGATTTTACAATTACTTTTATGAGTTTCCCCAAGGGAACAAAAAGATTAAGGCATGAGTAACAAAACCAGAGGCATGTGGAGTCTGGCCATGGCACAGGGACCAGCCCAGGCTCCCACCTGCACAGGGGGGCTGCTTTGATGCCTGAAGCATGTGGGAACTCCCATTTGGATTACTGGAGATCATTTTCTCCAGGAATTTCGCCACACCTTATGCTCCCACCATGTCATCCTCCACTGCAAACCTGACCCCAGACATGAGCACATCTCACCTTGTCTGCCCAGGGATTGCCAGCTTTTCTCAGCTCACAGTGCATGAGTAGCAGTGGCTATTCATAGGGAGAAAAAATGTTTTCAGAGGTGAGTTTTGGCACCCCACCCCTTCCCCAGTTGAGGGGAATTTTGGATTCTGATCTGGTTCCAAAGTCTGCACAACCAACCCCTTTACCAGAGCCACGATTGCCCAGCTGCCTACAACAACACAGCCTGTGGGTGAAACCCACCTTTCTGGCTGGTATCAAATCCATGTTAGAGGAACAGACAGTCACAAAGAAGGAGGTGAAGTGTCTCTGGAGGAGACTGAGCACAGACAGGCCAGGGGAGGAGAAACTCCATGTTGGTCTCTTTGAAATACCTCATTTCACGTGTAACTTTGGCATGGATGACCACCAAGCCCGCTTTGAGGGGCCAAAAATAATACATGTACATCACGCCTGTGAGAAAAACAGGTGTCAACAAAGACTTCCCTGTGCAGCTTGCGCTCCACTTGGGAACAACCTGCTCTGAGTGACTCCACATTCCAACCTCAGAAATCAGGAATTCCAGGTGCAGCTAGAACCTGCCGAGGTTCTGAACACAGGCAGCCCTTTCCAAACTGGGACTGGAGAGGTAAGCCAGTCTGCAGACCCTCAGTCCAGCTCCCCACGCCTGCACGGATGGCCCGCTCGGAAGCCTCAGTGTGGGCAGGGCGTGCAGCACCTCCCTGCTGCTATCTGAAATCAGAGTGCAGCGAGGGGCTCACCCACAGCCATAACTGGTGGGGAGCAATCTGGTGGGGAGAGCATTCCAGGGTGCTGCAACAATCTATATTTATGGGAACACAATACCCCCAGGAGTACACTGGGGGCTCTCCCAGCTGGCGGAAATGGGGCAGCTCCTGCAGTGATACTCGACACAGGAGCGAGAGGATGCCAGCCAACACCTGCCCTGTGTTTGTACAACACCACAATACAACAGCTGCTGCGGGGCCCCCGCACCCCAGACCGCCTGGGAGGTAAATATACTGATACAGGATAACCCAAAATTCTCAGCAGCTAGGGCATGCACTCAGTGTCATTGCTGGGCTCTGGAAAGGACAGGCACAGGGATTTGAAACAGGTTCCCTAGGATGGAGCAACCAAAACACTGATGCCCACAGGTATTTTCTTCTCTGAAAGCTGCATCTCTTCCTTCATTCCTTCAAGTGAGTGTGTTATTGCAAAAGCCTAGTGAAACTCTGAAATCACACTTGAAAGAACTCTAGGAAACAAAGCCACAACTTAGAAACAAACACTCATTGCAAGAGCAGTGGAGGCCTCTAACAAGCTGAGCAATGCCAAATTCCAGCCCAGGTGAGTGGCTCTGGGGCAGTGTGGGCACACACAGCCCTGGCTGGTGCCTGTACAGAGCAGGAGCTGCTGTGGATGGTGGAGGGGTTGCATGCAGATGTTATTCCAGGGTATGATCTGGAGAAAGGAGACACAGTAATTCAAGAACAAAGCAACCCTTTGGTGTCCTAAGAGAGACCACACAGTCCCACACCGCCATGCAGGAGAGCTGGGCCCTGTCCTCAGCTCTGTGCTGGCTTTCTCTGCAGTGCTGGTTCCCTTTGCTCATCTCCTGCACCCACAGCCCCCTCCCCACCTCCCCAGCACTGCCCCTCATCCCTCACCCCTGCTCCTGTGCTACGGTGTGTTAGGCAGGGAGGACTTTGCTCTCCTTGCAAGTGTGAGAGATTATCTCACACAATCCCAAACAAAAGCTCACAAACTTTCACCTGTTTTTAATCGCTGTTTTGATGATCAGTTTCTCCCCCATCCTCCTTAGCACCCTGCATCAGGTGTGAGAGGCAATTGTACCAAGCACCAGACCCCTTCCTGGTTTCAGAAGATCAAGGGACCAGCAGCACAGTTATATTTAAAGAAAATGAGCAATAGAGAGAAACGGCCCAGGTTTGCTCTGAGCAGATGGATTCTGCCAAGTTACAGCACACAGCACTTAATCCACACAAAGCCCTGCTAAATTTAGTGAACTAGACTCAGTGAAAAGCCAGGTAAAAACTGCCAAAATACATCCCCCTGGGAGGCGTGACAGACACTGCCCAGATTTCCCTGGGACAACAGCTAATTTAACGCCAGAACTCACGCACAAAGATACCAAGAAGATCTGCTGATTCCTGGGTACCTTCAGCGCAGTTTCAGGAGATGTATTTCACCAAGAAAAACTGGGATGAACTGAAAGAAAAAAACTCAACAAAGGGGTTCCATGAAGGGTGAAACCATCAGGCATCCATGACCTGCACCATGATGGTGTGGGGTTCCCTGGTGTTGGAACCCCCGTGTTGGTAGCAGAGCCCAGACCTGAACACAGCAAAGCACCACATGCTCCCACTTCAAAGCCAAGCTAAGAAACCAGCTCATCTGTTGGCTTTTATTGTGCTGCTATTACTTGTGTGGTGAATTCCAGGTGGAGAACGAACAGAAGTTCAGGTGCAATGTGTGGCCCATAACGAAGAAGCCTGTGGAGTTCCATCCTGGGATCACTGCTGAGTCCTGAGGGTTTGGGTGGTGCAGACACAAGGTGGGATGACTGGCAGCGTTTGTCACCTTTGGGGAGAAGATGGATTTTTAGCCCAGATCTGGAGATGGTAAAACTATACCAGCCAAGTTTATTCCTGTTAGCAGCTGGCTTGGCTGTTGAAATCCTTGAATGGGGTGTTGGTTGCAAGTAGGCTGAGTTGTGCAGCTTTGTCTTCCAGATGGAACTCAGCTTCTCCATGCCCATCCCCTCCCCACCTCGCCCCAGAGGCTGGAAGGAAGAAAGAACAAGGGAAGGGGATGTACACAAAGGAATATCATGGAAGGAAAAGCACAGGAGCAGTGTACTTTGGTGGGTAGGGCACCAGAAGGGCTGGGTCGTTACTACATCTGCCAGCTGTCTGCCGTGTGACTTTAGGGGAAGTCGTGTCATTTCTCCACCTCACTCTTCCAGTCTGCACAAGTATTTAGAGGACAGTATTTGCAAACTAAAGAACAAAAGTCCTATACATAACAGGCCTACTCAAGCCCAAGTAACTCGTGTGTATTCAGAAAATACACTGTTTTCTTTGGCCGCAGCTTTTACACACGTGTAAAGCCCAAAGGTGTGCACTGGTCTGTCAATCCTTGTAATGCTACACCACTGAAGTGTACAGTGGAGCAGAGAACAGCACCCAAATGTGATGGAGAGCCTAAAACTCCCCCACGCTACACCAACAAGCAGGTGACCAGCGAGCAGTCATGCAGCCTGGCTGTACAATTTGGGTCTGCTGGTATGCCTCTATGAGGCAGTGACCTTAGGGGCAAGCATCCCTGGAGGTTTTTCAACAGTAGAGGCAGGCCCTGGCACAACAAATCAGTCACCAGCTCAGATTTGGCACTGTGGTGGAGATGGCAGCTGAGATACTACCAGGCAGGTGTACACATTTGGAGCAATGAACACAGGGAAGACTCTCAGACCCTTCCCTTCCTAACACATGCTGTGCATTGCCTGGATCTCTTAGGGCACTGATCCACCAAGACCAACACTACCTGCACTGACATACCCTCAGAAGAGCTGCAAATATATCCATGCTTTGCTGGAGTGAAGGCTGGGTACAGGAGCAGGGAGTGCAGGGGGTGCCCGAAGGCAGCCAGGAGCGAGTGTATGCTCAAGCAGCTCAGCCAAAACAGATCAATAGGCACTAAAATGGGAGGGTCCCCATGGAGAGCCACAGTAAACAGAAAGCTGCTGAGAGGAATGGAATGTGCAAGTGAGCAGCTTTCCCCAAGATATGATCTGAATCAACCTGAAGCAGCCCCAGCCAGATGCACCATCTGCTCAGAGCATTCCACAAGGACATCGCGGTCGACGGTGTCGGAACCAGCAGGCAGATCAAGGAGTGTTAATACAGAACATATCCCTGAGCCAGCTGGCAGGGAGAGATCATGGAAGACCTTCAAAAGGGCTGCCTAAGGACCATGCCTCCTGCTTGAGCCAGACTGGAATTTATCAGTGGCATCATATATGCAGAGGTGTGACTGCCACTATAATGCAATGGCTCTCCAGAGGGGAAGGAATGACAGGATGGACATCAGAGAGCAGCTGACAAGTCACCCAACAAAAGAGATGGCTGCTGTGAGACACAGGATGGGCCATCCCATTTCAGTGCTCTAACAAAGCAATCCAGCAGTACAGAAGCCCTGGCAGAGGATATTGTTTCACGAGTGTCATTGGTACACTTGCAAGCAGAAGGCCACTCAATCAGATGGTAAGGGTAGCAATGGACTCACATCACATTTCTAAAAGTTCACCTACTTGGTGTGGTCTCCAGAGAGTTCCCACGAGATGCAGGACATGGCCAATACAAACACATGGCTCATGAGCAGTTCACGATCCAGGAGTGTTGTCCGATCTCACCATCTGCTGCCCCTCTCTGGAAGGCACAGGTTACCTCTGCTTTTCTTTTCTTCTTGTCATCTCCTGCAACAACAGATGTCATTTCTGAGAGCTTGTGGGCAGACAGTGCAGCTCCTCCTGGGCCTGTCACACAAAAGAGGCCATTGTGCTGCAGTGCCACAGCAACGAGGGCACACAGGACCAGCCAGCAGTGGGCTGGCACTGCCCATTCATCTGAGCCTCACCTCCCTGCACGCTGCTGCCAGCACAGGTTTGGACCATCACTCCCTTAGGAAACACCACACGTGGAGCCCTGAGGATGGAACACGGAAGAGGCCTTGTCCTCACCCCAAGGACCAGGCAGTGTGTGTGACTCCCTCCCAGACACCCTCGGGTCACTCAGCACTGCCCACCACCACTCCTCAGGTGTCCGAGGTCCAGCACACAGAAGAGCAGTACATCCCTACTGTTCACAGGGAAGGAATACAGACCAGGGGATTTTCTCTTTGCACCTCAGCTCCTCTGCATGCTTCACACACCAGTGTGGTTGTCTGAGGTAAAGGGGGAAACAGAGGGAGCTGTATTACCCAGTTCCTGAAGGATTTGGAAAGGGGACAGGCATTAATGGGGAAGGTCAGAATTACATCTTTTTTCTTTATGGGATGGTTATATCAGCAATAACATGGATAATGCCTGAAACAGGCAGCTCATGACATGTTTGCTGTATCTGAGGAGTAAGATGAGTCAGTGCAAGAAAAACAAACAAGCAAACAAACAAGCAAGGGCTGGAGGCCAACCAAGGGCTAATTAGCACTGCACAGCATTTGCCAGAAGAGCCCCCTGCTGAGCTACAGCTTCTCCTGGCAAAGGGAGCCGTCAGTCTGTCCAGACAAATCACATCCCTCAGCAGCTCCCAAGCAGCAGAGCACCAAGAGGGCTCTCCCAGGGGTGCCCCTCTTGCTGCCCCCCAGGACACCCTCCACAGCACCCTGCAGGGCCAGGTGCCCTTTCTTCTTCACTCCCCTGAGACAAGGCCATGCTGTGAGAACACTTAGGCTGGAGAAATGCAGTTCACTGGAGGACAAACCTCTTGTGGCAACTCGGGTTTTAAGAAAGAAATGTGGAAATTTTACAGGTCTCCCTGGAAAAGTTGGAGTGTCATGAGCTGTTTGCAGCAGAGCCAGGGGACACCGAGGTGGCTCAGTGCCACCGAGTGCAGCCCTGCACAAGGGCTCAGCTGCACAACATCTTCATGCTTGGCTTGTTCAGCTGATCTCATTCATGTACAGAAACAAGGCAGGCCCTGGGAACGCAGTGTATTTACTGTGTTTGAGGTGCATTTTAAAAACCTGATTCCAACAGCATTAAAATTAAATAACTTGGCAGAGAGCCTATAAAAGAGACTGTATTTCAAGACAGAGCAAGACAGGAAGATGGTTCATACAATTATGCTGACAGTAAAATGCTGAACTTAATTATGACTTCAGCAATGATGACATATTTGTGATGATTAAGTTCAAGATCTGCAGATAACAGGACACGGATAAACTGCTGGGTTCCCTGGACTCTCCCTCCTCTCCCCTGAGGAAAAAATCCTGCCACAAGCCTCAGTCAGTCCTCTCCCAGTAATGTTCAACTTCTCCAGATAAATTTAACAAAGGAACAAGGAAGAAAAAAACTATGAGGAAATGAAGTTCATGTAAATTCTGTCAACATGGGCATCTCGGCCAAAGTGAGAGGTCCTGCAAGGGGGGGTTTTCCTTTTGCTGCAATGCAGAGCCACAAAGTATGGGCACAAAGGAGAGAGGATTCAACCAGACAACACAAAGCCACAGGGAATCCAGTGTCACTGCTCCCAGAGCAGCTTGCTCGCTGGCAAGTTCAGGAGGAGACTTTCTCCTGGAGGCCCACAGTACACCACAAAACACATTAAAGATAGTTTCGTGTCACCCCTCCTCTCTTGCCCTGGCTACTTGTGTCGCACTAAGGACAGGTGTTGTTACTGCCCCAGGGTCTCCTGCGCCCAGCACTGCACACACTGCACCAGGCCTGCTGCTGCCCAGAAAACCTTGCCTCGCTTCTCCAAAATCGTAATTCCAAAATCCTGAGTGGATTCAAACAGAATTCCAGCCACCTTGGCCTGCTAGAATAGCTCCCTTCCCCTGCACCCACCCCCTGGTAAGGGGACTCCTCTCCACATCTATTCCCCTTCCTGGACCAATAATCTTCATACTGAGATCATACTGCCCTGGGAAACTGGAGCAGACAGCCTCCATCTAGATCTGGGTTACTGTGTCAAACAAAAATCACCAGGTATTTTGATCCAGAAATTCCTGAAAACTCTGTCAGCGTGCTGGCAGTCTTACCAGAGTGAACAGAGGGACTGAAAAGCCTTTTGGAAGGGACCTGGGGAGGTCTCTAGTCCAAACCTCCTTGAAGCACGGCCATTGCCAACAGTAGATCAGGGTGTCTGTAGCTTTATCTAACTGAGCCTCAAAAGCCACACAGGAGGGAGATTCCCTGACCCCTCTGGGCAACCTGTCCCAGTGCTGCACCAATCCCATGGGAGAAGGGTTTCCCAATATCTCATCTGAACCTTGCAAGCTGCATTGTGTGACCCCTCAGTTTGTGAGCTGTCACTGTGGGAGGGAAGTGCCTGACTCCATCAACTCTGTAACTGCACTTCCAGTAGCTGTGGGATATTGCTAGACTCCCCTCAGCCTCCTCTTGACCAGACTAAACAAACCCCCTTTCCCCAGGTCCTGACCACGTTGCTAGTTCCCCACTGGACCCCTTCCTCCTCCCCTCACAACCCTTCCCACGCTGGGGTCCCACAACTGGATGGTACTGCAGTTGTCATTGCACAGATCCAGAGTCCTGCCCGTAGACCAGCGCTCAGCATTTCTGGAGCTGTGAAGCAGCCTGATGCTGGGCAGCCTACCATGGATAAATTCTATCCAGCAGGACCATGGAAGAGGTGTGGCAGTGAACTACTGAGCAGTTCAGGTTGGAAAGAGACCTTTCAGTAACTTACAATAATGAGCAGTAGTGAGCTGCTCAGTGTAGAACACGTGGGTCCAGGCTGCCAGCCCTGCTCAGGCTGCTGCACAGGGCTGCTACATCAGCTACAAATATTGAATGAAGTTTGTCCTGCCCTCCCCAGGGACTCACCACACAGCACCACGGGGCCCATCTTGCCTTGGGGGGCCTCAGGTAGTGCCTCTGTCTGGAGAAGGAGCAGGAAACTCTGATTTAGAAGCTTTCAAGATCACTTCCTCCTTCAGATGAATTCCGTGCAAATAACATTATTGACACAACAAAGAGGCAGATCGCACTCGAGTAAATCATTCAGTTGCCCTCCCCACACGGGCCTGAACACAAACATCGTAAAGCCTTTTCCTGGGACCCACCACAAACAGAATAAAAGCAGCCTTGTAGCCAGGACATGAAACCACAGTTCCCCTCTCTTAACCCCTAACCCACAGTCCACATTCCCCTTCCCTCCTTGCTTTCACAGTCCCAAGAGGTGGGTTTGTCTGGCCTAAAAGGAAAAATTGAAACCAAGTCTCCTACTTGATGCCGGACAGGGCTTGCCAAGAGACTACAACAGCAAGGGCAGCCCCTACCCTGGTGGAAACAGTGCTGCCCATGAGCCCTCTGTGTGCCCACCCTCACAAGATGGGTCTAGATCTAGGATGGATGAGTGCTTGTCTGAAGCCTTAAATCAGCTCCAGGGGTTAGCAGGGTTTCAGATACACCCACACAATGTCTCCTGGCAATTTCCACATGGCTTCTTGCTAAGCATATGGATTTCCTAGCTCTCCCTTTCAAGAGACTTAACTCTCAGACACTATGGTTAGATGGTGGATGTTTAGGTTCCTTCTCAGAGCTCAACTCTTTCTCCTTGCAACTCTTCTCTTCTATAAAAAGCCATAAGAAATAAATGAATATGTAAAACCAAAAGAGTCATCATAATATAGGAACTTTACCTAGAAGAGAAAATCCTAGAAAACAGGAAGGATTCTAGGAGAGACGACTGTGTCAGCATAGCTGTGGGGAGATGCTGAAGGAAACCACACGCTCTAGCACTCGCAGGACCTGCTAAACACAACCCACATGAGAGCCAAGAGAAACTTGTGACAGCTTCTTCTGCCTGCACTTTGGACTACATTTATCACCAGAGAGTTTCCCCAAAGAGCACCACACGCTTTTGGCAGTATAGAGAATATCAAGGAATATGTGACTGTCAGATGATTGAGGAAAAGCAGCAAAAGAGCAGGACTAGAACCTCTATGCATCTGTGTGACCTGGCTCCAGAGGGTGCAGAGCTGTTTGGGACAGATGGGAGGAAGAAACGTGAGAACCCAAAGACGTTCAGGATGCTGCAGGGTGCTACCAGGCAGAAACATGTTCATCCACCACTACCAGGTGTCATCCCCTGCCCTCCTGGGCTGACTGCTCCTCACCAGAGGGACAAGAGGGCAGGCAGTGGGGCAGGCATACATCCCACTCCAACAGAAGGGCTCTCATCTGGGGGAGTGCCACACCAGGACCAAAGGTCCCGTCTCCCTGCAGCATCAGCGTCCGTGGGGACTCTCTCCCAGAGGATGCTGTGACCTGTTGATCTCTCCCAGCAGAAGCACACGGGGCCCTGCACTGGCCCAGCCCAGCTCTGCTGCTCTGCTGCCCACGGGGGCTGGTCCCACCCTGCAGCCCCCACGCCCCAGGTCCCTGCCATGCCCAGGGACAAGCCAGTCCTCCACTGTCGGCGAGGCGAGGCCCAGGCTGTTCCCAGGCTGCTGCAGGAGGCAGCTCAGCCCTACCTGCCCAGTCTGGGCTGGCTGAATTTCAAGCACTGGCAGGTAGAGACTTGCAGTGTTGCCCTTGCTTTCCATAGTAAGAGTGCCCAGAGGATCTGTTTACATTGACATCTAGGGTCGAGCCTGAGGGCTGACTCCACCCAGCTTAAGCCTACCTCAGAACTTGTACTTGAAACCATCTGCTGTGTCCTTCCTGATCCTCCAGATGAGCTCTTCCAGGAATCAGTCCCATTTCTCCTGGGTTTGTCTCTAATTACTGGTGTTAGAGACAGGAAGTGAGCTCTGCTCAAGACCAGGCAACTGTGGGTTTGGTGTTGGCCAACTGCTTGAGCCTACATCTTGTAGGGGGATGGTTTGATCCCAGGCGCTCAGCATGGAGGTGTGGGATTAACAAGTTGATTTCTTCCCTGATCCTGAAGTCTGTCCAGAAAGCCTTGAAGAGCAAAGCTCAGGGAGGTGTCAGAGTAGATGGCCAGCATGGCAGGAGCTAGAGGTGTCTCTAAGGGCAAGCTTCAGTGATCTCCCTTTATGGCCTGAAACAATATTCCTAACAAAGTTTGTACTACGTACCCTTATAAGCCAGGGGCATTTTATGGACCACCTGGAGCAAGGGCCACCTTCTGCACCTTCTCCAGCACATGCCTCTTGTGACACAAATACACTTAGGAAGCCACTGGTCACAACCCCAGAGCTCTTGCTCCCCAACATCCAACTGAGGGCACAGCTGTCAAATGAGCTTTGCTGAGGGATCCAGGCAGCTCAGCAGCTCTGGGGACAAGCCACCCCAGCTCTCACACAGCCCTGGCAGACCACACAGCACTCCTCTGAAAGGGCTGGAGGGAAGGAAACAAAGAATAGCCCAGGCAGACTTGCCCACATTTTCAGTTTGTATGTTGTTTTTCAGACCTGCCCTCTAATTACAGTTTTAGGCCACATATCATTGGGATTTTGATTTGACCCAGCAATGTGCACTAGGCTCTAGTGGATCTAGTCCTACCACTCTGCTCAGAACCCCCTGCTTGTGCATGTGAGCACACTTGGTGTTTGCTTTTCTATTAATTGCAAGGACACAGAAGCTATGGCTGTGCTAAGAAATTTTTACTGGAGTTTATAGAACATCAAGTAATCCCCACAAGCCAATAAAATGGCTTCACCCCCAAAACTAGCCATTTCAGAGTCCAGTTAAACAAGATCCGGAATTCATCGAGTAAATGAACCCCTTCCCAACATGCTCCATTAAACCAGGTGTGCTGCCCTTTCTCCAGACCTTAAAAAAAACAAACCAACCCCCAAAACAGAATAAAGCACTTTTAATTCTCTATAAAAAATAACGTGGTTTAATATGAACTAGAATTTTTTCTCTTTTAAGTCACCCTGCAAAGCATAAATAGGAGCCTACATGGTGTTCCTGACTTCCCATGACTCCACTGCTCTTTCCTGAGCTTTTTTGCTTCTGTGATTTGTGACTAGTCAGGTGAGCTGGCTGCAGTGCCCTGTGCCTACTGACACAGGCAGAATCATGGGAGCAGCAATCATTTTGTACAGATTTTGGAGGCCCAGCACCTTCCCACCAGCCCTCAGCAGGTCCCTTCCATTGCCACCCCATGACAGCTGAGAGGCGAGTAGAAGTCCTGAGCAGCCCCATATGACCAAAAGTCAGCACATGGAAAACAGCAGGAAAACATTTTGCATTTTTCTGCAAACACCTGAGTCCCACTAAAAAGACATGAAGAAAAATGACGATCCAAGCAGAGGAATTACGTTCTCCTCTTCAAGCTGTAATCCTGCATCATGTTCACGAGACTTGGGAATGAGAAAGCCAGACAGGTGACACTCACTGGCCCTATCCAGGCAGAATACACCTACCCATCATTTGCAGTATCTTTGAATGTTTCTGACACCCACAAGCAGCCCAAGTGACATTTACTGGGACTGGCTTGCCAGCTCCACACTGGTCTCCCAGTGGAGCTGGAGGCAGCGTGTTCCCAGCCAGCAGCAGCCCCTTGCTCTGCGGCTGGCAGGGTTCAGCTGTGCACTGCCTGTGTCAGCAAGCTGTGAAGGAGCACCTTGTAGAGTTCATGCTTCTCTGTCCTCAAGTTCCAGAGCAATTTCTTAGTCCAAGTATTCAGAAACATTTTGCTCCTCTTATACTGTGCTAAGCTTGTCCAGAAAGGACAAATACACCTGGAGAGGAGGGAATGACAGCACTCACCTGCTCGTTCACATCTGCTTGTCAAACTCCTTTCACACAACCACCTACCAATGCCTTCCAGCACCACTTCAGCGATGGCTCCTCACCAAAATGGATGCAAGGAGCTTTGGCAGAGGCTTAGGGGACTCAACCATAAGCATAAACTAAGTGAGCGCTATGCCAAACAGATGAGCTGTGCAGGTCAGCACGGCTAAAATCCACTCTAAACTTAGAGTGGTTAAAAAACAGCCTCTTCCCTAGTACACAGCAGACCAAGCCCTCAGGTTCCTTTTTCCATACCACTGAAAGGACCCTGGGCTACAGAGTGTCATATCCTTGAAGAAACACCAGCCCACAGCCGGAGTATGGCAGGGTTAGGACAAGATCCAAAATATCTGTTGCTGTGGCCATGTCCCAGGTTGTTCATGGACGCGTCCAGAAAACACATCTGTCCAATCTGAGGAATCTCCTGCAGCTGGATTAAACCCAGTATTTCTGCAAAACACAAAATGTGGTGCCAAGACTCTCAAATGGTCTCTGCTTCTAAAATATTTCTCATTTTGACTTAGAAAAGATCAGTGTTTATCAAAATTGACCATAAAATATATTCTGTCATTGCTAAAAAGGATCTCACAAACTTCCCCTAGGGAACAGGACTTTTCCCCACCTACAGATATGCAATTTGTAACATGAATGCAAACCTCTGAGGGACAGTGAAAGGGGGCATTTTCCAGAGCATTTCACAAAACACACAGGAGCGAAGTTCAGAGCCTGATTATGTGCATGTTAATCTGATAAAAATAAAACCTGTGTCCTGTCAACAAACTTGGAGTGTCATTGCCAGAGGTACAGATTGGGAGTTAACCCTGGGCACGCACTACATGTCAGAAGAAATACTCTCTGAAGGGCACACACTTTAAAAGCTTCCAGCCCTAGTCGGGATTGTGTTTAAGGGGTTCAGCGCCTTCTCTGAAGCAAATGTACTTTAATGAGGATGCCTGTAAGGCATTTAGGAACTAATATAAATATCTTGCAGAGGAGGACTAGTGATACATGCATCCCTGTTACAAACATAGCATAAAGCTTCTGATGAAGACAGCCCCATGATAAAGATAACTTTCAATTACCAAAAATATCAGAGAAATCAAATACAAGAGGCTTCCCTGGAAACACGATGAAACTGCTCCCTGAAGCACCACAGGCAGATTATGGTTTTTTGTATCTGAAAAAAAACCCCTCTGTACTTGCTTCAGTCAGTTATTCTCACCTCCCTGAAATAACTTCCACAAACATAATGTGCCCAGGTGATGGTCTCTCTGACCTCAAAGGCACAGGATCCTGCCACAGCCGCTGACGACAGACCACAGGCTAAATGGCAGGAGCTGAAGCAGTTTGCAATGCTTTATGAGTTTAGGCATCTCTCTGTAGGAGCCCAGGAGGCTGACGAGGTAAGAAATGTGGCACAGAAGGTTTTGCTGGGGCAATCCCCCCAGTGCACAACACCCATCCATCACTCACTGTCAGGGAGAAGCTCTGCTCTCCTCTCTGCTTGCTCAGCACAGCCCCTCACCATTTGTTGCATTTGAAAATCACCACCTCTGAAATGGCAGAAAGTCAAGGTACCTTTGACAGAAGGCTGGGCCCATCTTCTCAGGCAAAGAGGACCCCGAGCTTCCACAGGCAGCAAATGCAGTCTTGGGGCTCTTCTGTGAATGGACATAAGACCCTTTTGAATGCTACTCATTAGTGTTTTGGCTGGCATGAACCGTTCTTCTGTGCCCCAGCTGATGAACACTAGCACTGCTGCCAAGTCTGCTGATAAATAAATAAGGATAGGAAAAGCCTTATGGTTTTTGAAAAGGGCAGCAGGAACTCAGTGCTCAAGGCAGCAAACACAATTTGCAGTAACAAACAGACTGGAGTCCAAGAGCAGCTCCGTGGTGATATTCAACCCTATTTTCCTCTTAAACATCAGCTATTAACAGCAGAGAAATCGATGGCACTAAAGGCAGCTAGGATCAAGCTGATGGGGAATGCTGCAGACTTCTCCCAGCTGCCTTCCTCATTCACTTCATTTATCACCTACAGCCTCAGCTCTTCCAGCTCCAGCCTTGCTCCTCTCCTCCTCCGCTCTGCAAGCAGGACTAATTTTCATCAGTGACAAGGCAAGAGACTAATTACAGTACACATTTCATTTGTGAAGGGACCCCAGGGAGAGGAGGATGGGGAAGAAAGCTTTTTGCTTGCTCTGCCACCTAAACAGTTTGTTAGTGTAGGAATAACCATGATGACAGAGAGCTGATGCCTAAGGAGCAGCTCACCCATTAACCTCACATCCGCCGCAGCTCACACCCACCACCATTTATATGCACCATTAATATTTATAAGGATGACGTGTCTTTTTGACAGGAACTTGTGCCTCCAGCGACAACAGATGTTATACCATTTATGAAAGAAACTACTCAAGCATTTCCAATGGACCTTGTGCATGCTCATCATGTCTTTATCCTGTGCCCTGATTATATTATCCATGCAGAGCCTGGGTCACCTCCTGACTCCAGTCCAAGAACATGGATGGCAGCACACTTGCCTGCAGAGTACTCAAAAATGTTTCGAGTTTCATTATGTCCCTGTGAACGTTCTTCTGGGAGGCAGAGACCTTCCAAATGCACCTGACAACTCAAACAGAAGTGTGTGAGGCCGTTACATGGCAGAAATGAGTATTTGCCACTTACCTGGGCCTCCAAAACACACGGCACATAGCTGAGGCTGCAGGATGGCCTCCCACAGCTGCCTTTGCTGCTGTCACCACAGCTGCATTAGTGATCATGCATCATCCAGGAAGAATTAAAGCCTGTCATTAAACGCTGTGTTATGTTGCTCTACACACAGGCTTGCAGGAGAACATGTGCAGCGAGGCCCAGGTGCCCTTCCCTCTGCTATAACTATGCTGCTCCTTGGCTAAACTGTAATTTATGGCTTGTGTAGGAGCCTGACTCTGGTAGGACAAAGCTCCCTGCTCTAGCAAAGGTTAAATTCCCACCCTTCAGGGAGGAGGAAGCAGTGCCCATATACCTCCCCATCAGCAGGGAGCGGGATGGGCTTAACCTGGATGAAATACAGATAAAGTCGATGGGTTTGGTCAAATCTTCAGGACCCACCATACATGGACAAGCACTGAGGTATTGGACAAGGTATCTAAGGAATGTTTTCTTTTACTAGATTGCAGTTGACATTTCCATTAAAATGCATGAGGTTATCATGATTCGCTTCACCTGATGTTATGGAACTTGTTTAAAGTAGCACAAAAATGTCACATTGTCCCTGTGGGCCAGAGGAGATAGCCCGCAGTGACTTCCTCCTCCAGAATGGCAGCTCTAGTGATGCCCTGATATTTATGGCACATACATTTTTAATGCCCAGCACAAACAGCTCCAGCATTTGTCAACTCATTTGACCTGCAGCTTTTCAAAGAAAATACAAAAAGACATGCTGCAGAACAAGAGCCAGCAACGTGTACAATGCCTTGCCATCAGCACCCGCCCAGTCAGAACAGGAACAGGATGTTATAGCCACGGCCAACTCTCTCTGGCCATTCTTAGCCAAGATTTGCTGCTGAAGTCTCCTCATGCATCCAGAAGTCATCACATTGTGCCTGCAGCTCCTTACTGCTCAATAATGCAGATCGAGGCTTGTGAGAAATCACTGCTGTTCAGCAGCCAACAGAGTTTCATCACCCAAGTCCCAACACATCTGAACTCTGACTGGGGTGAATTCAGGAGCTCCTTCACTTCTCATTTTCCTGCATTAACAGTGCAGCACCTGCAACCCAAGTTAGCTCTGAAACACAACTGATACCAACACCTGCAGTAAAGAGGCCTGACAGGTTTGGGGACTGCACCTGCAGCCATGGCAGTGCAATGCCTCTTCTGTAAATCAGCAGGATTTACACCAGTGTTAACCCCACTGTCTGAGCACCTGAACACATGTGTGTTGTGGTTTCACCCCAGACAGCAACCAGGCTCACCCACTTCCCCCCACCCCCATTCTAGGAACAGCTTTCTCTGCAGAGAAAACAAGCTCACAAATGCTTGGAGTTCATCTTTTACCAACGATTACATACATTGTGTGTTACTGCACATTTCACAAACGTGTGTGGGCATTTGTGTGTTTTTATACACCTCTGATGACCTTATGTGCCTAGTTTTGGTTCAGAAGGAAGATGGTTCCTTCAAAATTGTGACATCCATTACTCTGCTGCAGTTTGCACATATACTATCCTGGTTTTCCCCTGCCACTTAGGTAGGCTAAGTATGCATCAACCAGACACAGAATGGTCACAGGTGTCTCTACTTGCTTAAATACAAAAATGTTCTGGCCTGGTCCAAACAGCATTTCTGCTTAGCCAGCATTAATTATATCATTGAAAAGAATGAGCCGGTTTCCACATTGTGTTACACAGAGAATTACGTGCATCAAAAGCAGAAGGATAGATTTAGACATCCAGCCCCCAGTACATCCCACTCTGCTCCTGCCTGGTGCAGGGAAACTTGTCACCAACTGAACAGATTCTCTGACAAAACCCAAGCACTGAGGCTTTAACATAAAAGGAAAAAACATACCAGAAACACCTTTCTGAAAATAACACCTCCTGTCCATTGTGATAAAAAACGAAGTGTGGCCTGAGCTAAGGTCTCCGGCCAGGATATCCCACGGACTGGCTCTATCCCTTACGCACTCCGTGATGGCCTTGGGAAAGACAGTGCTGAACTTCTCTATCCCAGCTCGCTTTTCTGTCACGCGTGGATTAGCACAGTGCAGGCACGGAGGTTTATACGCCACTTTGAAGATGAAAAGCAGCGTTAAGCAACAGCGGGGCTGCCAAAGTAAGAGCCACGCCGGCCTTTCCCGGAGCACGTGCCGGTTCCCGCTGGGCCACGCGGGACTCACCAGGCACCGATCCAGGCGCGGATCCATAAAAACTAATGGAGCCGGGCGTCCCGGGGCTCTGAGCAGCTGCGGGCGCTCCAGCTCACGCCAGACCTGTCCGCAAGGAAAACCTCAGCGCCACCAAAACCAGAGGGCTTTCGATGGCGAGACAAACGGCGAGGAAGCTGGGGCAGGAGGGGAGCCATGCCGGACACGGGCGGTGAGGCGAGCGTGCGGCTCCGCGCCGGCAGCGCCGAGTCCAGCCGGGGACGCGTCTCCCGTTTCCTCGGGCGGTAAAAATATGACATGCATTAGCGAGGAGAATAAAAGGAGGGAAACAAAGGAGCGGGAGCGAACACCTGTCGCTCTCCTCGGGGACGAGCCCTAATGCTTTTATTTGCCTCAGTCTGCCGGGGGAACTGCAGCTGCCAACTGTCATCAGCATCAAGTTACCCGCACAAAGCTGGCCTGCCCGGCGCTTTCAGCCGGGGAAGGCGGACGGCTGCGGCGCGCCAGGGCCGGCACCGAGCACTCTGGGCCCAGCTGCCCGTGGCCACAAGGCAGGCGAGCAGCCCCCGGGGCTGGGGACGCGCTGCACCGGCGAGCAGCCATGGTGCCTCGCACAGCCCTGCGACACGGCCCGAACGAGCGCGTCCTCCCGGGCTGGCATCCACACCCGGGCCCTCAGAGCCGCCCCATCCACTGGGATGGGGGCAGGACAAGACCGGGCCCGTGGCTAGCTGTGCCTGCCTAGCCCCACGGGTTCCCGGTCACGGCTCAAACTGACTCTTTCACGCCCAGGTCGGTGCTGACGCCCGGCTGTCCCCGCCGGCAGCTGGCCGGCCCCACTGTGCTCTCCGTTGCACGAACACCCCAGCCGCACACGGGTATTCCAAGGCTCTGAACCCGTAATAGGCGTTGGAGTTTGGGGTTCATTGGGGGCGAGTGACGGGCCCCGCCGCCNGCCTCGGGGAGCCGCACGCTGCTGGCAGGGGCACGTCCCGCTCCCAGCGCCCGGGCCGGGAGTCCCCGCGCGGCCGGCGGGCGGTGGCGGGGCCG
>VWZW01007004.1:1688776-1749428 GCA_013397115.1 Edolisoma coerulescens
CTCTCTGTCCCCCGCGGCGCAGGGGGCGGGCGGCGGCTCCTCGAGGCCAGCGAGCGCTTCGCCGCCGGCTACATCCAGTGCATGCACGAGGTGCACACCTTCGTCTCCAGCTGCCCCGGCATCGACGCCACCACGGCCGCCGAGCTGCTCAACCACCTGCTGGAGTCCATGCCCCTTAACGAGGGTGGCTGCCCGGACTCGATCACGGACGTTTTGGGGGAGCCGGCCCTCGGGCCCTGGCCCGCCGGCGAGGTGCCGGCCCTGCCGGCCGAAGCCCGCCCAGGCCTGGCCCTGCCCGCCCCGGCGCTCTCGCCCGCCCCCAGCGAAGAGACCTGCTCCGACTCGGACGAGGCGGAGGCCGAGCCGGGCCAGACCTCCACGGACGGACTGGACGCGTCCCAGACGCAGGGCCTGCCCTCGCCTGGCTTGCCCAAATCCATGTGGAGACCCTGGTAACAGAGGAGTCGGAGCAGAGCTACCTGTGGGGGAGGGCAGGGTGCCCCCGCTCCGCCCGCACGCGCGTGTGTGAGCGGGGCTGGGTGCTGTGTGCGCGGCGGCAGCGCTGGGGCTGGGACTGCAGCACGGGCACTCTGATGCTGTCACACCCTGACAGCCTAATAGCGAACGCGTTAACATTTCATCCGTGTGTGTGTGCGTGTGCGGCATTTTGTAACTTTAGGGGTTGTTTTTATGAGAGGATGGGGGGGAGGAGGGACTTGGTGTGTAGTAGCAAAGCTCTCTGGTGAAGACACAGCATTTATTTTATAACCCTGTCTCTTTACTCTTGGCCCTTAGAAGTGGCCCGAATACCACTACCTTTCAAGAAAAAGCCCTTGTGCATTTTAAGTCATGATGGTTAATTCCAGGAGAAGCTTGAGCTAAGTCTGCATGCAGGGTTTTAAGTGTCCTAGTGCTAGCACAGACCCCTGAAAGGTGTCAGTGAGGTTAGCATCTGTACCTGGTAGCAGTCTAAAGTCTCACCTTTAGGGAAGGGAGAGAAAACTAGAAACCTGGCGGAATTAGACAAACATTTTAAAAAGATATTGGTGGCAGGGTGCCTTTTAGAAATAAGTGTCTTTATGCACATTTTGCTTTTAGCACATTTGAGTTTATTGTGACTTTATGTATATTAGGGTGTCAAATGTTTTTTATTTTTAATCTTTAATAAAAAAAACTAAATTCACAACGTGGCAAATACTGTGTACTGTGATGTGCTTCTAACTCATTTAAAAACATTAAAAATACAGCTCCCTCTTGTTGGCTCTTAACAACTGTGTGTGTATCATAGAAACAATGCTGGTAATTAAGGACTTAATTCTTGTACTAAGCATTGTTAACTTAAGTATTGGAATTCAAATATTTCTTTTGTTTAATTCCAGTAGACACTTAAGTTTATTGCATGAGCAAGGGCATACTGGCTAAGGTTGGTCTTAGGCCACAGCTTTCGGGGCTGGTTGGTCTGGATGCCAGTCTCAAACCTACTCTACTTGATCTGACATCTTCAAGCATTGCTCATACATGTACAGCCCTAACTTCAGAAGTGCTAGGCAAATCCTGTCCTGGGGCATAACTTCACAAGGGGGTGGGTTTGGTTTTTGGCTTTGGGGGTTCTTTTGTTTGATTTTTTTGTTGGTTAGTTTTTTGTTGAGAGCAAAAAAAGACTCCATTGAATGGAGTGGGCAGTAGATTTGGAAAGTGTTCTTTAATGTTTCTGGGGGCTTGGAGGGTGACCCTCAGCATTCTTACCCATGAGGTTTGACTCCTCCCAGTTCCTACTTTGGGGAGATGCCAGGTTATTTATGCTGCGATACAATACCTTTCAGAGAGCTGTCATTGTAAAGAGGAAAAAAAGGATTGTAAAGTGTCTTAATACATGGAAGTTCCCAAACCTAGAACAAGCAAGAAAGGAAGCAACCTAACGACCAAGGGAATAGACATGTAGCTTTGTTAATAACCCCACAGGACAATAAAAACAGAAACTGAAGTACTGGCAAGGCCTTTCCTTTGTAATTTTCTTTACCTGAGGCGGGTGTTCTTGTTCAAAGATGTCCATCAGAATGTTTGGTCCTTTTCAACCCCTGTTCTGTTGTGATGTGTGTTCTCATCCCCTTTGAACCAGGAGGAGAGGGGCAAAAACCAGCCGAGCAAGAGGAGGTGAGAGCTTCTGTAGTGACCTTTCTGCTTTAGGGAGGGAGGTCAGGGTTTTGAAGTGTAAATGAAGACTGGGACACTTGCACTAAAACTAACACCCCACACACCAGCTGACCTCTCGGACCGAGGCTGCACCTCTCTAGCCCCAGCACAAGTCCAGGTTTATTTATATCGAGCTATTTCCCTCAGGTATCACATCTTGTTTGATACTTCACTCTCCCCGCTTAGCTCAGACCCCCCTGTAGCTCCAAGGGCAGTTCACACACAACACATCACCCTGTGTTGTTACCCTGCTCAGCCAGAACCCCCTGCTTTTAATGGCTGGAAAAGGCCCTTTCCATGAGGGACCCTCCAGCGGGAGGTGAAGCCACAGCCCAGTTCCTTACCCTGACCGAGGCCGTGGCCCACAGCAGCACTCAGCCCCTGGCCTGAGCTCACTGGCTGTGGCAGTGACATCCAGGGTTGATCTGGCCCGGGGCAGCCACTCAGGCCTCTCCGCTGCTGCAGAACTCCAGAGGCAGCTTGGCTTGGCTTTATTTCCATGAGATGAAAGACCCTCGTGTTAGGGCTCTCTGTAATGCTCCTGTGAAAGCAAGTGCAAATCCTGACACTTTGGTGACAGAAACACAGCCCAGAGTCAACATCGAAGTGCCAGCTTTGGTTCAGCAGGGGTCGGGGGCAGCTCGAAGCCAAGTCATCTCTGCTCAGCAGCGCTGCAGTTGTGGTGCTTACCTTTCCCTCTGCTGGCCTTGGAGAATGGGAGCCAAAGCTGCTCTTCCCATGTACCTGCTGCCCTTCCCACACCCAGGGTAACCTTCCCGGGCCAGCTCCCTGCTCATGGGCCACGCAGGCTGGAGACCTGGGCACATCCCCTTCCCTCTGCTGCAGGAAGAAACAGGCAGCAGGGCTGTGAGGCCACCTGGACAGCTGCTCTCCCAAAGCTGGAATGGTTGGGGAAGAGCAGAGGGATTCCAGGCCTTTCCCCTGAGCACTTATCAGTCCTGTACTACCTGAAAGGAAAAGCCAGGTCAGAGCAGTACTATTAGGAGTGTTTCAGCAGTGTCAAAAGCATTCTAGAAATGTGTTAGCAATATGCCCTTTTTTTTAAATCCACAAATTAGGTTCACAGAAAGTTTACATCCTCTGATTAGGTGTTGCTGGATTTGTGCATTTGCATTTCTGTACCTTACTGCAAAGGTGTCAAATCTGACACTTCCCTGACAAAGGCAGGAAGAGGTGAGCATTTTGGGGGTGGGACTGGGGAAGGGGCAGTGTGGGGAAGGAAGGTTTCCAACAGCTCTGATGAAAAACCAGGGAAGCCTTTTCAAGTCCTTCTTTATAGAAAGTGCCTTTATTCTTTTCCATTCCAAAGTAATAGAGACTATCTGATCTGACAGTGCACTGCCTTGTAAAAGGAGAGAGAGGCAGCACTCTAACAGGACTCCTCTCGTTTGATATGCAGGTGAAGAATAATAGAAAGAAGGGCTCATTTTCCCCTCTCTTTGCATGTCAGTCACTCACACCTGTTACAGGGGAAAAATGCTCCTTGTTAGACCAGGTCAGCTGGGAGGACTTCGAGTTCAAACCTCCTCCCAACCTCTTGGCAACATTTACCAGGTCTTTTATCAGAGCCTCTGGCCAGGAGGCAAGATCAAGCTTTTAAATCATGCAAATCAACTTACATCTTCTTTCATCTCCCACTAGCAAGTATCCTGCAGAGTCTCCCCCTCCAAATAAATGTTTCAGTCTCTATTCCAATTAAAAGGATAGGAGAATAAAACCAGCCCAGGCCTCAGCAGCACGTCTAGGGGATGCACCGACATCATGCAGGAAATCTCTGCTAAACAGGCAGTTGGTTCCTGTCTGTAACACAGCTTACATTTCTTACCATCCAAGATGCTGCTGTTAGCAGAATGGTATCAAAACATCACAGAAAAGGAGGATTTATTCCTGTGAGAAGTGCTGGAATGAATGTTGGTTAATCCTGGCACCCAGAGCCTTGCCATGTTATGGTAAACTCTCCACAGAAAACAACCCTACATCCCCAAGGGGCCATCCACCCTTGACAGCTCCAGCTGCTGGAGCCCAGTTTCAGGATTTCCCAATGTTCGGGCCCATGTCCAAGCACAGCTCTGCACACATTCACACAGAAGCAGCTCTCCAGTCCTGCCTGCTCCTCCACCCTGCAGACACACAGGTTTTACAGATCCTGTGTTCAGCTGCTGGAACACCGAAACTTTTGTCCAAGCCACTTGCTCTTTTCTCTGGAGATGAAAACAACTGGGCCAAGCAGCACACCTCCTGTCAGGTTTGCCCCAGGCCATGGTCTGGGCCATCCCTGCTTGAACCAGAGCCAGTATGGATGGGAGCTGGGAGGGAACAGCATCTTGCCCCACACCAGAGCACAATGGTTCCAACAAGGTCGTGCAGGAAGCATATGGAAAAAGCAGGGATTCACTAATCCAGCTGTCTTAACCAGAAGCCTACCCTTCCTCCTAAGAGATATTCTCTTTTTTTTTGCATGAGATGCCTGGTTCCAAGTTGCAGCCTTTAGCGAATTCCTGAGTCCACAGTTATCTAAATGGATAGTGTCACTAAATTGTCCACTTTGAGTCTCTCAGGCTTCTGCATGAGCTAAGCTAAAGAAAAAGCAAAGGGGGAAAATAGTCTCTCTACTTCCATGAGATTTTAGCTCCCTGCGCAACATCAGCATTTCATTATAGTTTTCAGCAAATGAATTTCATTGCACTGCACTTTAAGGAGGTTAAAAAAAATCCAAGCTGGTTCAGAAAACATTCAAACATGAAAATATACCTCACAGCATGAGGCCTTAAGTTAATCCAGTTAAACAAGATGATGACTGAGGATGATTTGGTTAGTTATACTGCCTATGTTGCATTACACATGTTCTATAGCTCACTTACCAGGTGAGGAAGTCATGGCTTCAAAAAGTCTTTTATTCCAATTAAGTAGAGCTTTAAATGCCAAGACCTAGATAGTAGGTCCAGATTGTCTGAAATGAGAAGGAAAAGAATTGAAATTAGACACTGGAAGACATAATGAATATCTTTTAATGTCAAGTGAGACAGAATGTATTTCCAGAAGCAAATACAAGTTGCTTTGGTTACAAACAAAAACTACTTAGTAAAACAACAACATACAAGTAATTATACTAACTGATCCCTTCTGGCCTTAGATTTCTTAAGTGTAAAATTAACTCAGTTTGTGGTTTTATAGTTTTTGCATTGGTCTCTGGCTAAAGTATAAGTAGAAAGCAAGGAGAGTAGTTTTCTTTGTATCAGACCTAAGGCGTCTTCAAACATGCATTCATGGGCCACTTCAGGAATTGCACAGATTGAGTCACCCTCAGCTGAACTCTGCAAAGCTCCTGCGCCAGTGTACAAAACAGAGCAGCCTAATTTAAAATCATCACCAGAGAGGCACAGCTTAAAGCATCCTTAAAATGGTGTGCCTGTGCCCACTGAGAGGGAAGGGAAATCACTGGGCATCACCCAGAGCCTGTGTGCCCACTCAGGAGCTCCTGAATGGGTTTCAGCTTCTCGTGGCCCCTGTGGAAACTTGGCTGTGTTTTGGGCTTTGCACCATCCATGACTGAGACACACACAAATAAAACTTCAGACTTCCAACCTTCCTAGCCTAAACTAAGTTCACCAGAACCAACCTGTGCTGAGCAAAGTCACTATGAAACCCCTTCCACGGTCACCATGCAACAGGTTTTGTAATCAATGCTCCACAGACTGAGAAGGGCAGGAAGCTCAGAAGAGACACATCAACTCCATCATCAGCCCCATCAAACTCTTCCACCAGTGGGGAGAGGTTGTTCACAGCATCCACATGTCTCATCAAGAACTGAATCACACAAGTTGAGCGAATTTGCCTCCTTTGGGCCTGCAAATGTTACTTGATGTTTACAACCAGCCTTGGTGGCCTCATTACTCATGGCTGACCCCAACATTGATAATATCTACCTGCACACTGCCACTTTCCGAAACAACACACTCAGATTCCTTTCCTGCTCAACAGATCCTCAGCAGATGCCTGCACAGTACCAGGAGCCTGAGACTACTTTACACACACGAGCCTGGTCCAGATTCTCTCTGTCGTTCACAGGAGCAGATTAACTGGTCAGAAAAGGAGTGTAACTGAATCCCCTCATCCAGGCAGAGGGAGCACACAGCTTCTTACCAAAATCTATGATTCTGGAGCAAATCTCTACTGAGGAGCTGCTACTCCCCAAGCAGCTGCAAGCCTCCCACTCGTTAATCCCTCAACTGAACCAGCATTTCTTACTAAGCCAACACACGTTCCCAGTGAAGTCCAAGACTCCTCAGGAGCCTTAGGGTACCTCTAGAGAGTGCCCAGGGTGTCCTTTAGCTCCCAGCAAGCTTTATAGAAAGTGACACAGAATTTGGAAAGCTCCTGAATGCACTTGCTCTCAAAGAGAAGGCTTTAGGGCCCCAGGGGCACAAGCTCTCCCACACCACACCAGGGCTGCACAGCTGCTGCTCTGCTCTCACACCGGGACCACGGTGGCTGCCCCCGGGCACAGCCAGCCACGGAGACTCAGGAGCAGTGGGACACTCTGCACTCTCAGCTGCTGCAGGAAGCAGGAAAAATGATTCACATCCTTTCAGCCAGCGCCGAGCCGGAGCGTCGCTCCACGGCTACGGAACTCCAGTGGCAAAGGGAAAACACAGTGCAAAACCCCAAGTCCCTAATGCTGCTCTGTGCTTACTCAAGACTCTGTTCCTTCCCAGAAGCACCACTCCTCTCTATTGATGAAATTACAATCTACTCCCCAAACCCCTTTAAAAAAAAAAAAAAAAAAGCAAATAAAAACCACCAACCAAATTCTTACTTGTCAGCTTTTTGCTAGAAGGTTATTGGCTGCATTTCCAGTCATGTGTGCCTGCTCACTTCAACACCTTGGGATTTATTTATCTTTTGTAAAAGATGCAACAAAAACATTATGCTGATGTGCAAGTTGTTATAATGACAGCCAGTAACAGTTTGGTCTTGTTTAGTTTTACCAAGAGCTATACAAAGGAGGGGGAAGTATTATCTCAGGGTTTCTTGAGGGGAAAGGTGATAAAAACAGAATTTACCAACAACTTCCATGTGTCTTTTGTGGGTTTATACAGTCACACACCAATTTACAGCTGTTACAATCAATCATTTCATAGCACAGAGAGGCAAGGGGCAAAGGAAAAAGGGAAGGGGACTAAAGAACTCTTATTTAGACTATGAGGGAGAATGAATCTATAAGGCCAGAGCATCTGCTGACCTCTCAGAACTGTCAAATCTTCCCTAAAATCGAGGCTTTTACTGCCAGCCACAGGAATGACTGCTGTTGAATCAAGCCGATGTTTTCTTGCACTTTGATTTGTATCATACATTAAATTCGAGTAAGTACACTCAAAATGAGCAAAATCTTCTCAGTTTCCCTGGATGGAGTCTGCTGCCAGACACTCTTCCCCCCATTCTGTATTCAGGAATTACAGAATCACATTAATGGAGAACTGGTCACATGTCTCTCAAGCTAGGAGTTTTACTGCCTAACTGGCCAGTTCAGCTGAAAAAGCCTCCTCAAATTTTACATTCCCAAGTCTCCTATGACTCAAATATTATGAGACTCAGCTACTGGATGAATCACTAAGGTCTTACACGAAGAGCAAGTGTTGATGGGTGAATGACAGATGCATACACTCCACTTGTTGTCTTTGGTCACCCAAACAGATTTGTGAAGTCCCACCCAACACTGAACACTTCAGAGGAGGGTTCTCCTTGGTCAGCCTAGCAATGACCACTCTGACTCAGCCACACACATGCATTTAAAATTAATAGATGCAAATGACATGGACCAGATGGAAAATGAAATATGCAAACAAACATAATCCATGTCATGCAAAATAAGTAGATCAGGAAAGAAAAAAAGTTACATGTATTCAAGGATTCTTTGGCTTGGTTGTGGGCTTTTTGTTCTTCCCCTTCCCCTCCCAAACAGAATGCTTGCATTCCCACAGCCTGCCCTGGGAAAATGGATCCCTGCAGTGCTGGCAATACCACAGGAATTCTCAGGTATTGGCTCCCTCCTTGAATACATTAGATTCCATGCCAGGTACTTCCAGATCTTGTGTACACAAACAGGTGGACTCTCTGCTCTGGCAGTCCTTCTGTTACTTTTCCAGTGCAGCATCTGCACAGTCACTGAGCACATGGAGTCACCTGTAACACACAGGTCCTCGCCACAAGAACACAGCAATGGCTGGCCAAACCAGAAGGGATTTAGCTGTGGATCCCAGTTTGTCCCACCACTTCTGGGGAAACCTATCAGCTTGTGAGAAAGTCCCCACTAAGTGTGCTTTCTTCACCTTTCCTTCATTTTTTGTCGGTGAGAAACCAAAACAAAACTGTTGCTCACACTACATCCCCCCTAGAAATGTAGCAGAATCCTACAGTGCAATGGGGAGATTTGGCTTTCTGGCTCAAATTAAAGATTTAGACCTGTGGTCCTTTTTGATGCTGGAACATATGAGAGCCTTCAACCTTGCTCCATTTCCTGCTAAAATCTCAGTAATGGGCAGGGAAATGGGGACTGCTGGAGACCATGGAGAGAGCCTACCTGGTGCTCGGGGGTTGTTTTCTGCAGTGCTTGTAACCATGGCATCTGAGCAGCACGAAATCAAGCACACCTTCAACAGCGGAAGGGCTTCACTTCCCCTGTCCTTCCCCTGGAACAAAAGAGTATCATTTTATACATGTTTTGTACTTACTGGTTTTGTTTTCAGAGAGCATTTGATATTAAGGAACTGTTTGGACAATGTTATTTTAGACATTTTTCTGAATAAAGCCTCAAAGAGATTCAAGCAGCCCAATTACTTATTTGGGGTTTGGTTTTCAAAGAAACCAAAATCTGAAGTGCCTGGAGACACAATTTTGATTTGACTCATGCTACCTTAGAGTTCAGATCTGTACTGATCTGACAGTGCAGCTTAGCACACAGCCCAGACGAACACAGCCCTTCATGGGATTGGGTTCTGCAGCTGTAGCTTCTTTTACCAAAAGCTCTAAACATCACTTTTCTCTACTCTCCTCAATTTTTTTTTTCTATTTTTTTGTCTAGACACAGGACAATTCCAACCCTCCCTATTTTGACAGCTTTCTCATTTTTAATGGTCACAGAATAATAGACACATACAGGTTTAACCCTGTGTCTTTTTTTTCTGCCTGTATTTTAACAACTCCTCACTTCCATTCAATTAAACTGTTCCTAAAGGTCCAAACATCCTCAGGCCTCAAGAGCGATTCATCTTTGTTTCTTTCTCAAATTCTCTCTGACAAGGGACCCCTGTATCAGAAAAGTTGTGTTTTGCTGCCGATAATACTATTTTTAAAAAGGTAGTGTTAAGCAGTTTCCAAGAGGCCGTGCCCTTCGGAGCTGTGTTATTATCCTCTTCCTCCAATTCTTTCATGGAAGTCACAAACCAGAGTGCAACAACCCAAATGTTTCCAAGAGCAGCAAACTGTCACCTTCTATATATAGCCCAGGTGTCACAGTTCAGCCCCAGCCTTATCTAACAGCCCTAGCAGTACAGAAGCATACAATGCTTGGAAGGCTGGGGATACATTTAATTACAGCAATTCACTCACAGTAAGTTTTGGCAACCAGCTTCAAGTCACCACTACGTGTGTCGATAAAGTCTGCAGAATTTGGGGAAAGCTCTTGCATCCATACCCCTGGGAGCACCCCTGCAGAACAAATAGTACTGATTTCTCTCCCTCACACTCTCCTTTCAATTGAAAGACAAATTTTACATCTGAAAGTTTGACAAGTTTTCTTTGGAAATGCTTGAATAAGCAAGTTGGACTGTGTAAATTACTGAGGTGACAAATGCCATCTCCATTTATAGGCCCTTCTCAAACCAGATCAGAACTCGGTGCTGCACTTCCTGCCCCCGATGCCCTGCCAGCTCATCCAGCCATGGAGGATTTACATGACCCTGCCCACGATACCCCAACCTCCCCTGCATGGCTGCAGTTTGTCCCCTCAGAAGGCACCATGGGCAGCGTCACTGTTTGACACCTTCCTGAGCCTTTGGGCCCTTTGATCCTGTTAAATCCACCCAAACAGACTCTACCTGCAAAGCCACCCTTGTCAGGGTAATGAGTGAAAGGCAACACCATAAACTTCACAGGCCTATGAACACTAAATTAGGTGGTAAAGGCAGTCATATATCACTTCATCAAACTAATTCTGTCAGTAAGTGAAACCTATAAAACCATTTACAGTGTGCAGTCTGCTTCAATTTCTATCATTCTGCCACGAAATCGATGCGAGACTATAAATGGTTTTCTCAGATTGAGATACAGACACCTTTATCCTAGCTGTTAGCTAAGAAACTATCAGTCAAAAAAAAAAGCGCCAAACAAGCAAACAGATTTGCCTTAAAAATCCAAGCCAGAAATCCCTGAAAATTCTATTATTTAAATTTAAGACTTAAGCATCACCTCATAATGGCAGAGCACATAGAGGGCAGGTATTTTAGGGGGACTGGTAGGACTAATAAAACAACGTTGTTCATATGCGTGTTCCTAATCAGGTCTTTATAGCTGAACTCATTTAAATTCACTGCTCATGTAATGCAAGGTAATTATTACTAAAATAATATGAAATTCATTGCCTGACTACATCCAAAGCTTTAGAAGCCTTTATTGAAAAGAGTATAGTAACCATCTTTTTGTATACTAAAACATAATGGAAGCTAAAGACAACAGAAGAATTTCCTAGTTCTTCACATGATGTGGGAATCCTTCAGTACTGCCACGTGGCTTTGGCAGTTAAAAAATTTCAGCACAATTCTAAAATAAATATATTTATACTTGGATTTGTCTCTAAAAGGAAGGGAGGCAAAAGAACTGCAAGGCAACCAAGAGTGAACAGAAGTTTTGCAGCCCTCGGCCGCCCGCAGGGATGTGGAGCTCAGGAAGAAGCATGCATCTCCCCAGAAATCAGATCTGAACAGAAGGCTCTCCTGCCCACCCTCCCCTTCCCTCCCCTCCCGGCCCTGCTCTGAGCAGCTGGGACAAAGTCTTCCCATTCACAGGCAGGCAGCAGCTCTTCAGAGCACAAAAAAGGAGGAGGCTTGTAAAGACAACTGCATATAGACACTGGAAATAACTCCCGATGGCCACATTCCTCCCATTGTCCCTGCTCCCCGCATTGTGTCACGCCATATGCTTTTTAAATGCACAAATTGCAATACAGAAGATGCTGGGTTCGGCCCCAGGCTGGGAACTGAGTCTCTGTACGAGGCCCTGAAGGCACAGGCAGAGCAGCCCCAGAGCTGTTCTTGTTACTGAGCCCTCCACGCCACTCTAAAGATCTTCCTGCAGCCAGAGCCATTTCAGGTCATTCCTAGGTTTTCCATGCCCTGAGGCAGATATGTATTTTTTTTTCAACTCCATTATTTCCTGGAGAGATTTTTTTTTTTTTAAGTAAATTGAAACCTCATTTAGCCTAAACAGGAAGAGAAACTACACTAGAAGATAGCTATTACATTGAACAATGAAAAATACGAAATGGTTCACTTACGTACCATTTGATACTGAAATATACGGGTTGGTATAGTAAATTGTATGTGTTCTCTCACTGCAAGAGAAAAATAACATGATTTTATTTCCTAGAATCCTGCATTGCTGCAGAAACAAACTACATATTTTAGGACTCTAGAAGAAACAGTACCTCTGCATTGCAGGTACTGCTCAGCACAAAGTTGTTACTCTGCAATCTAATTAACCATTTTCATCAGAAACCTCTGGTTTTTACCAAATTTAGAAATGCAACTGAACCATGAAAGAACAGTTTTCCAAAATATGGGAGGACAGATCTGCCAGTATTCAAAACTGAGACTGAAGGTTAAAGGAGGTGAGAGAAGTTTATTAACACAAGCACAAGGAAAGTCCTGAGCCTAATTTATGTGTCAGCCTCAGTCTTTATATGCTCCCAACAAAACTGCAAACACTTAAAAGCTGGAGAGAGGCAGTCAGGAGGAACACAAGTCCCAGCAAACAGAATGGACAGATGGCTCAGATTAAGTCATTCGTGTAAATGCCTGTGTGCCACCCACACCACTTACCTGGAAGCTGAAAGAACCGAGTCCATCCTGCCAGGCTCCGCACCACTGAGCTTCTCCAGCCCCAGTGCTCCTCTAAACCAGAGCAGGGGAAGGCACAGGCCACCCACCCAACCCTTCTTCTGCTTCCTACAACTAAGCAAATTAAAGACGACGGCCAATTAGAGAAGTACATTTGCTGAATTCATCCAGCACCCTATGCAGAAAGGCCCCAGATTCCCATGGGAGTCAGCTGGTGACAACAGAACAGAAAGCAGTAGACCTCACCTTAGACAAGCATTAGTCAGATAGGTTTTTTAAAAAGGATACGCATAGCCAGTAAGTTCTTGGACAGAAGTAGAATTTTTGAAGCAGGCAGTGCAACAGCAACACAAGCAGTTTACTTTCAGACCACTGTAACAATTTAAAGAGAGTAATCAATTCACTATATCCTGTTTCACTACAGACTGGAGAGCAAGAAGTACACCTTGACAAATCCTGGAATACCAGGAAATTTTAATCCACCCTTGTATTTGTCTCCAAAACAAATGAAGTGCAAAGCAGCACATCCCTGTAAGGCTGAGGGTGTAGTGGCTGCCCCACCAAACCCTTCACTCCAGCTGCAGCAGGTGCTCGAGCTCTGGAGCACTGGTCATTTCCCCTCTCTGCACTACACACACAGCATTGTACCCACCCCTGGACATCCATCAGCGATGCCACAGCACCTGCCTCAGGACACTGGGCCTCTTTCACAATGTGTCCTTCAGCTAAAAGGCATTTTCTCTGTAAGTGAGTGACAAGTGTTTTCATACTTTGTATTACCCACTGAGGTTAAACACTATTCATGTGCTGCCACAGCAGCTTCTCTGTCTACAGCTACAGAGCCAGAAATACTGGAGATTGAAACCTCACCACACACACTGCTATTGCACAGAGCAGCCTGGTGGAGCTCATGTTTTATCAGCAGATACCAAGAGAAATACCCATGAGTAAGAGTTCAGCTGTCTCAGTTTCTACCCAGTCTTATGTTACTTTTCCACTTAGAAAGCCTGGAGAAGTTTGGTTTTGGTTTTTTGATTGTTCGGTAGTTTAAGTTGTTTCAGTGAAGCAGAGACAAAGCTGTTTCACACTTTGTGTACCACCCCTAAAAACAAGGTTCTCTTCCACAGCCCCCGAGAAAAAGGAGTTTCTGAGCTGTTCGTTACCTTGTTCAATATACTGAATAAACGTCTTAAGCTCCGAAGCACTTGCGATCAATGAAACAGTGTAATTTCTGGAAGTTACACCCACAAACCTTATCTTCCTTTAAGTCATCCTTTTGTTACTTTGCCAGAAACATGCAACTCATTTCACCATGTTCTTTTTTGGGTCAGAGGCTTATCAATGCATTGGGTTCTTTCCACCTAGAGACAAAACAACAATCATGGATCTTAATTCTCAGTAAGGACAGCATCTTTTTTCACCTCCAAATTCATGACAGCTGTTAAGTCGACTAAAATCTGATGCTTTCAGCAGTCTGTTTCCCTTTTCCAAGCAGATCTTATGCTTGCATTCACTGTCGTTGGGCCAACAGCTCTTCAGCATGAATTTTTTCATATCATCTTATCTGAAATTCAAGCCACAGAGCTTTCACTTCACATCAAATAATGTCACAGCAAACTCAACAGCCCCAATATATGAGAAGCTGAATACTGACAAACAGGGGTGGCAACGCTGCCAAAGATAATCCCAGGACACCAGTGACACCTAGGGGCTACTGAGGTGGGAGAAACTCGGACAAAGGCTCCTCCCAACAGCTCTGCAGTGCAAGCCCTTGTCTCTGGGTGCTGACAGAAGGCACCTCACCAGGGAGGAGTACCTGAATACCTGAAGCCACATTTAACTCGTACTCTTATTCCATTTACAATTGAAAAAAAAATTACCAAAACCAGAAGTAAGTGTGAAGCATCACCTGGTAGTTTATCCCACCAGCAGCCCCTCAGTCCTCCCGACGTTCTGTATCAGTTAGCAGAACTTGCATCCAAATGCCAGCACCTCCCGAGTGGCACAGGTGCCCTGCTCACGTGGGTGACACTCGGGTTTGTAGTTCTGTCAAGGGCTTCATCAACACATCTCCCCTCTGCATGCCTACCTGAGCAAGGAACCAAGGTGCTGTTAGGACAAAAGTGTTTTCAGACATACACAGAACTGCCCACAAATTTAGGGTTAATTCAGAGGACTTCAAAGGGACTTGGATGATGTGTTGAACAAGCATGTTTTAAAATGCATATCTTGCCAATTAAGTGCACAACACCACCATTCTCCCCTTGGTGTGAAGGCAATTCACCGGTGTGCCGAACTGTTTTGTGGTACCCAAATACCTTGATTTTGCAGCTTACAGAAGTATCTGGGTCCTTTATGACCAAATCAGGACTTGTACTAGCTTGCTCTATTAAAAAAAATTCCACAAACCTCTCAAAACACAGCCATGGAAAAAAAGAGTTAATGAAGGTCTTATAACCCGAGTACCTTCTGAACAGGAGCAACAGTCCAACAGTCCCGCCCCTGAGCTCCAGCACTGCTCCACTCACCAGAGAATTAAACATGAACAGGGAGGCGCTCCAGCTTGAAAAGTTTCAGCAATCTTCAAAGACAACACCTCACACCTCGGCAGAAGACTGATAATCACTGTACAGAGCAAATCCAAGGGGCAGAACTGGAATTCTCGGTCCCTAAGCTACCTCTGTAAAAGCTCAGGGGCTGCAGCTCTTTTTGTTCAGACACTGAACAAAGCAGAAAGGACAACAAAGGTGTCTTCTGGCAGATTTGAACAACACAGAGGCCAGCTACACATGCTCTTCCAGGAAATTTGCACATGATTTCAGAACAACTCGTCAATATAATGATTCAATCTTCCATGTGACCACTAAACTTATAGGTCAGAAAAGCTGGCAGCAATTTTACTCCAGGACAGGAAGCCAGAGCCAACATCACAGCAAGCTCTAGAGTTTGAAATACCAGTTCACATACCATCAGTAAAGCACGTATTCTGACCTCTTACTTGGAGCTGAAGCCTCAAGGAACAAAAAGGCAACTAAAAATATATCTGTTTTATTTACCAGTTTTCTAAAAAGCAAAGTCATAAAAATTAGTCACAAGTGGCAAAACCAAAATATATTGCACAGTGTACAGAAAACATTGTTGACATGTTGACAAAGTGTCATCACAAATAAATCATCTTACAACAGTTTGGAAAAATTACAGCTTCAGAATCTTATCTATAAATGGAGGCATGTAGATTTAAAGTTACAGGAAAATATTTTAATACCACCCTGTAAATGCAAACACTTTAAGGATGCAAGATTAAGTCCATAAGTAAGCACATCCACAAAATGCTCTAAATATACTTTTCTCTTCCTTTCACTAAGTTATGGTTACAAGATGGTCATTGAAAAAAAATAATAAAAGAAATGAGGACAAATTAAAAAAGACATGGGGAAAAAAAAAAGCATGCTAAAGGAAAGGAGTTCAAAGTGGTTGAGAAGTCTTTGAAAATTATTTGTATAATTATGATGCACTCCTTTTATATAAAGCTTTTATTTTTCCCAAACCCTGGTCCATGTTTGTGTTTCCATGTAAAAATGAAATATATTTAATATGTTGGTATAGCTGCACTGTTCCATTTACGATTAAAACATTTAATACATCGGACGTGAACACCAACACTTGAAAATTTCTCATTCACTTTGTATTTACAAATATTTATGTTTGACCTTGCTAAACTGTTAAAGACAGGCATCAGATTTTGCTGTGTAGTGCTTCACACTACATTTAAGATACTTATTTATTTTCTAAAGTTGTGATTCTGCTTGTTTCACAAGCTGACACACTTTGCTACCTGCAGAACCTGTCTCCAGTGCAAATTTCCTCCTGACTGTCCAATTAATACCTAATTACTTGACACAAATTATTTCTTCCGCTAAGCGAATACCAGTCACTGTTGCGTGTTTTTGGTGTCAGATCTAACTTCACATCCTCTTTGTATACAAAGAGAAATATTTTTATAGAATGAAAATAACCTTAAATTTCAGTGAACAGAAATGTTATCCTAATAAAATAGGAAATGCTTCCCATGAAAATTATTTTAAGACAGACATATCGAAGTTAATTGAATTAACTTTCGTCATTTTTCAGCCCAAGACTTACAGCTGACATCTAGCAGTACAGCAACTAAATGTCCTTTAACTAACCAACATATTAAAAGTTGTTCTCTCATGTTCTCTTCCCACATCCAACAGACATGAACAGCACAAGAACATAAAGTACACATATTCAAGTCAATACAATCTCAGAGGCATTAAAATTAAATCTTTGACAGCAAAGGATTCCAGCCACGCTAAATTTGAGATTATGTAATTCAAATAGAGTGAGTCAACACTATTCTCAAAATCACTTCTTTTTTATACGAACTATCTTCAAATGACGAGACACATCTAGTCCTCCCTTGCCACATACAAATTTGATGCTTGTTTAGCCACATTGGAAAAACTGATGGCCAACCTCCTGACAGAACAAGTCAGAAAAAAAGGTTAAAGCTACCCCAAGCTCTGTCTAACAGCCACTGGAGCATATACAGTCATCCTCTGTGGTCTTGGTTTTTAAAATCTTTAAGCATAAGGATTTCTTGAGTACAAATTCTCAGAAATTATGCTTCAAGGTAATAAACAGTTCATAGTTTTGAAGTGTCCATTTAAATAAAAGGCTACAAAGTTGTCAGCACTCCTCTATACTTACACATCAACATGTACTTTAACCCAAGACCATCTTACAAAATTAGCTCAACATTTCTCTTAGAAAAAAAAAAGGTCCTACATTCAAAACTAGAGGAGACAAACAAAGAGGATGGGATCAACCGGTATGAGAAGGGCAAGTGTGAATTGATTTCCTTGAAGGTTATTTCTTCTACTATGCTGGACCACTTCAAATATTAAGAACAATGCTAAAGAGCCACGAAGCAAAATTGCCTAACAATTTATAATGCTGAATCTTTACCAAAAGGAGATTTGAACAACCGTATGTACGTAAGGATATCTTCAGCACTTATTAACCCACTCTACAAAAACCAGTAGGCATCAATTAAAGTTTCTATAGTTTGTAAAGAAATACTTGAGGCATATAAGTGCAAAATGAGTCTTTTAAAGAAAAGCTATACCATCTTCAACAATGTCCTTACTGGGAAGAGATTGCCACCATTTAAAAAGAGATTCATTCACAAATGACTTTTCTAGAGCAAGAAAAACACATTTGCTTTCATGAACTGGATTCATCTTGCTGGATAAAAGATTAAAACCTTTATGGATCCTTCACTGTCGTTTTGAAGCAATTTTCAAAACAACAGGCTCAAAGGCTATGTTTGTTCTTCACTGACTTGATTCAGGGAAACCAAGTTGTTTTCTCCACTATCTTCAATCATTTCATTAAGGTCCATTTCATGGATTTCTTCATCATATGATGTATAAAAATTGCTCTGTATATTGTCCTCACAAAAAATACATTCCTAAAAAGAAAAAAAAAAAATAGAAGCACTCATAAGTAAAATTTTAAAAAAGCTTTTCCAAGCAACAGTCCACCTGCAAGCAATCCTTGATTCCAAGAGAACCTTTCCACCACCTGTGCTGTAGCTACCAGATATATTTTACTCCACAACTTTTCCACACACCATGATTTTATAAAGCCCAGTAAATCAATGAAAGTCCTTGAGAACGCTACTGGAAGCAGTTGTGCCATAGATCACCAGGTGGGCGCTTGTAGGATCAGTGTTGCAGTAACATTAACATCATGATTAGGATTCCACTGCAATTCTGTCACACTGACTTTTGAAACACTCATGTGCAAAGAGAGCCCCTGTGCTTGACAGCTTTTGTGCAAAAAAGCCACAAAGGAAAAGAAAATACAATCAGGTATTTGTGTGTGAATAAGTAAAATACACAGACAACAAATAAAATTGCATGGATGCTTTGTTTTGTTGGGTTTTTTCTTTTTTTTTTCCTTTCAAGCCATTAAACTACTTAGAGGAATCATGATCCTGAGTGAGAAGTCTGATAGAAAAAAGGATCAGTATATTGCCATCCATTTTGTACTCTGAAAACAATGGGCATCCATTTCTGCACACAAACTATAGATTTTTACGTAGTGAAGTTTCTGGCTGTGCTGCTAAAGCATTTCAAGCAGATACACAGAAATTCAGAAGGAGGAAGGAAATTTCTTATACTGTGTTCACCAGTACTTTAATTTCCTCCATTGGAAAGAAGATTTATACTAAATTGAATCAAGCTAGAAACCACAGCATGGAAGTCTGAATTTCTTTTTTTTTCCTATGCATAATTGACCAAGCTGTCATGGCAACAGGAAAGGAGGAGTCTAACATAGGCAGCTAATAATTTAAGCACTATTACACATGCAAAAGTAATTAACTCATTAAACTTACAGAATTAGCAACAGTTTTTGGCAGTCCACCTTGCTGGATCCATGGATGAACTTCAATAAGCTCTCTTTTTTGTTCTTCTGTAAATTTTGGCTGTAGTTTCTGCATTTGCTTTAATTTGTGTTTATCTTCTTTTAAAACTGTTTCCAAATCCCTAAAATAAAATGTATTTAGAAATTGAGCTTCAGCAGTTTCTGGGCTTCATGCCTATATGAGGTTACACAGTCAAATACTAACATTTTTAAAGACTATTTTTGTTCTAGACCGTTATGCTTAGAAATCTTATACTGGAAGAAAATTAAATGTGATTATTCCAGCTGCTCTCTGCATTTGCAGAGATCTCTGCTGGCTCACTGTCTTTTCAAATCCCATCAAGTGAGAACAGTTTTCTTAGAGCCACTCAGGCAGCACCACCAGTGAAACCAGCAAGAACTCCAGTCTCCCTCTGCTGCTGCAGGAAGTTCCAAGCTCCCCTTCAGTGGGAGGACAACCCAAAACAGACACTAGATGCACAGCAGAGACTAAAGCAGGAGTAGTAAGATGTGTTTAAGAAGGTCACCAAGAATGAACTAAACTTTAGGAAACAGCTCTATTTCAGCAGCTGAAATTCTCTCTCTCCAAATGCCCAACCTCCATTCAGGAACTTATAAAAACCCATCCCACTGCAACGTTTCCGAGCTGTATTCCTCTATAAAAGAGGACAATAGAAAGCAAGTTCCAAGAAACCCAAAATAATTTCTATTCCTTACAGGATACCTAAGAACAGGTTGGATTTACACTTCACTTCTGGGGCATCACACTCTGACAATGAGCTTCACTCTTCTTACCAAAATATCCTGTTCTTTGGCAGGCTTTGCTGCTTTTATGGGCTACTGGAATTCCCACCTATAGCTGTCAACACTTCAGACTACAAAAACTGAGAAATGCCAAAGTATTTTTAAAACTAGAAAAAAAAAAAAGCTAAAGTTCTTACAATGTATTCTCTCCTTCTTTCCCCATCATGCCTGTGCTGCTGTAATTTGAAAGCTTGTTTACCTTCCCTTTCAAAGGCTTGTTTTTACTGAAACCTCCTTTTCTTCTCAAAACACCATTCACTGCTCCCAAGAAATATAAACAAGTAGGCTGAAAAAAATAATCCACAGACTTGTCCCCGCTTCTTCCCCAATATCTGCTCTTTGCTACTCAAGTAGTGAGTTTTTTATTTTTTAAAAAAGTTTATTTTATTAGAAGCCTTATGATTTTTACCTTCTACTTCCTTGTCCTAATTTATGAAGAAGAATGAACATATGAAAGTTAACAACCCAGCAAAAAATCCACAAATCCAAGAGCAGCATGTCACTGAATGTGGCATCTCAAGGACAACAGCCAAGGATTAGAGATCTTCCAGGCCAGATCATGCCTAGATCTAAGCATATTCACCAGGGATTTCTAGGTAAGTAGTTAAAAACCACTAACTATGAAGCAGCCTCCAAAAAAATATACACAGTTCATTTCAGCTCAGGAAATTCACCTAAAAATACAGGTAACCCTAAGTAAACGATTTTTCCTTCTTGAGAAGTTCTTGTGTAGCATACAAAACATATAAAGGAAGCAAGAATTTTTCTTGACACTGAGCTAAACATTAAAACCAGTTTACTTCTACTGAGATAGAGATTCATCTACATCTTTCCTCCTGTACACTCTGCTTCCCCCAACATACAGAATGTATGAAGGACTGTGCCACTGGATTACCGTGAAGGGATCTGGTAAGTCATCATAACTGTGTCATCTGTGTTTGCCATCAACAGCCAGATAGGGTCCTGCAGCACATATTTGATGAAGTGCTCACTTTCTTCCATTTCTGTCTTCATTTTGGTTTTATGGTGATTCTCTGAGGAATCAATGCTCCCAAAGTATTTGCTGGTGTGACTAGTTTCACTGCTCCCTGTAAACAGAGATTTAACGTTTCATTATAAATCGTCCAATACATAGATTATCTGAATGTTTTTGAGTATAGAGAAGATTAAAGAGAACTGAATATATAAATACAACCACTATTCTACTTTTTTTTTAAGCAGTGGTAACTTCCACCCTTGAATAACTGCAGCATCTTTTTAAAACTCAAATTCTCAAATAAAATCTCCATTAAATTTCAAGACAATAATTAGCTGACTTTAATTTAAAAGTTTTAAATTAACATGAGGGAGTATGGTCTTTTCATTATTCCTTCATACCTGCATAATATCTTAGTGGCTGTTTTACACACACTTAGAAAAGGTTCTATTCTGTAAATGAAGCCCAATAGAAAAACGTTTGTGTAATGCAATAAGAAAGAAATCAAGAATAAACTATGCAATGAGGAGTAAAGACAAAGATTTTCACTTGATGTTCATGGTGTTTGCAATACCTCACACACCAACTCTTCTGAAATGCCAGGAGAGTTCTGGCTGCCTGAGTTACCTGTTCTGCTCCCTGACATGCCACAGCCATTGGACCCAGAGCCCAGGGACTCAGCAGCTGCAGACACACCACTCCCTGAAGAGGCTGAGCCAGTGCCTGAACATGCATCTTCTTGGAGTAAAATGTCAAGCAGGACACTGGACATGGAGAGTTCATCACTATTTTGAGCATCCATTGGAGATTCAGCCTAGTGATAAGGAGAAAAAGTAAAATTAAAAAAACCCAAACACCAAAAATCAAAGCTATTTATTACTAAATGTAAATGATCAGTAATAAATCCATTTCACTTCATATTCTAATGTTTACATAATTATTCAAAGACAGTCACCAATAACACATGCCAAGGAATAATGAAGTGGACTGACAGGCAGACAGGCGGTCCTTCAGTAAGACCAACTGAATTTCTCTTAAAAAAATTAATAATATAGTTTCATGAGAAAGTAAGAAAGGTATTTTCTGTTCACTTTTGACAGCACCTACTGTCCTAGACAAGTCAGATTTTACCCAAGCCACACACAACATACAAGCAGTTGCTCCTACTATAATCTGCCTCAAAGAGATTTGCGTCAACAGTCCCTCACTGTTCCATCCCTGAGAGATGAGAAGGAAGAGTAGCATTGAGAGTAATAAGAAAATGCTCAGTGCTAGGTGCTTCCTAGGCAAGATCACTTATTTGTGTATTTTTAAGGGAAGGAGCATTAACTACACTAATTTTTAACCTAATCAAAACTTGACTGCAAGTCAGTTTGAAGATTAAATATTAGAAATTAAGTCTGACAGAACTCAGCAAAACATGTAATAATGGGAAGAATTTACTTTATCCTGAACGCATTCCTGAATAATGGAAGGAGGCAGCCAAAAAAGATACAGGATGCAGCTCCATCCCATCAGTGACTCAGCATTTATAATGATACTCTATGGTGCCTTTAGAAAGCACAAATAATAGTTTACATATTTCTACCATGGGAACCTTTACAGACATATTACTCCATCTCAAGTTATTTGTTAAACTGATTTATCAAATTGAAATGAGCCAGGAAATAAAACACTCCTGAAACTACCAAATAGTTCAGCATAGTTTTACTGCAATAAACAAAACAAAAATAAAGTTATGGTCTGCAAGAAATGATGAATTCTTCATTTACTTTCGTTGGTTGTTTGTAAACACAGATGGGATTTTAATTTACATCAGCTTCTTTCAGACCATTTACAGATTGTTCTTCCCATGCACACAAATTCACTACCACAAAAGTTTTTGCTAAATATAAAGTGCCCACATTATTTTACAGTTTATTTCAGTGGTTTTCAATGGGCTTATCCATATTCTTATTTTTTTCAATGAAATGGAACAAAACTCTTTCAGGATGTATTTCCAAACTTCCTAGTGTAACTTTAGAAGAATGATGAGGTAGATTTAATTTTTAAAGGTTAAGACTACTCTGATGTTTGGACTTAATGTTTTATTCAGTTTGCTGAAGTTTGAATTTACCAACCACAACTGAGAGTCCATCTCCTGGCATTATATAACTTCTGTCTATCATTAACAAATAGGTCCTGGAAGTGAAAGGATTGAAAATGATGCAGCAGAGACAGGTGAAGGGGGGTGTGCTCCAGACTTACTGGTAAGGATTCCTTCCCACTGCCATTATCCGTTGTCATGATCTTGCCTATGGCTCCTTCCTCACTCAAAGCCCCGTGTAAACCCACAGGAGCGCCACTCTCTGCAGTTTTTGTGGTTTCTTCCAGCTGTAGAAGATTCAGAGGAGAGCTGCACCTCGACTGAAACAGAGGTGGTGAAGCCTGGTCCTGAGGACCCACCGACTGTGGAGTGCAGGAACGGGAGGGGTCATTGCGCGGCTCTGCGACAGGAGCCTTTTCCGTCTCTGCTGGTGGATTGTAATGGAATGGCTGCGCTGGAAAAAACGCCTGCTGTGGGAAAGGGCTGGGCGTGGCAAAGGGGGGCTGTGTTGGAAACACCGTCTGTGAGGAGAAGGCGGAATGGGCGGGGAAGTTGGGCTGACTGGGGTAAAGCGTTTGAGGTAAGTTATTGTTCATCTCTGGGTACACGTAGTTGGGGAGCACAAGAGCCACGACAGGGGTCATGAAGGGTGCAGAGAACTGGGATGGCTGCATAGGGCAAGTATTTCCAGAGTCTGGCAAGTGATTAAAACCAGAGAGTGAAGTTTCAGGAGCCGGTGGCACCGTCCCTGCTGCTGGAAAAACGGGAAGGGAATATGCAGGCATAACTGTGGGGAACGACACTGCTGAGTAGCTCGCTTGGGACGTCTCTGACGGTGACCAAGCCGTAGCGTTTAAACCTTGAAGGGGGAACCGATGGGGGAATTTAGCTCCAGAAGTTGTACTGTCTGAAGATTCCTGTGGTTTAATGCGCTTTGATTTCCTGTTCTTTCCGCTTTTCTTCCAAGGCTGATCCATTCCAGAAGTGGCATTTCTTTGTCCGCGGCCACCTGCAAAAGGAAAAGTTATAAGAAAGGTTATAAAAATATAGCTATACAGGACCTGTATAACTATTTAAATTTAAAAAATAAAGATAGAAATCTGAAAAAAATGCTTAGCAGTGTCTGACTTCTGTTCCAAGTCAAGACCGAAACGAGAACAAAGTCAGATCGTATCAAGCACTTCTGAAAATGCCATCCAGAGCTCCTAGGCCTAATAAACAAAACAATCTCACTATTACTGCTAGTCTTTGCCATTTCCATCCTGCTGATCACATTATTAACTCAAAGGCAATCAGGCCATTATCAAATTGTCTCACCAATTACACAACAGTGGAATGGGGAAAACTGGAAAACAAAGGAGCTGAAAACAAAACAAAACCACAAATCTGAACAAAAGACAAGACGGCAAGACAGAAGGAAAAGAAAAGCAAGGGAATAGAAGCCCAGATACAGTAAAGCTAATAGGCTGAAGCAGGTTTTTTTGTCCCTTGAAAGTAGATGCATGGCAGTAATAGTATAGAGAACAGACAAAAATCAAAATATTAGTTACTAAAATGTCTATTATGACACTAAAGGCAATATTCCACTTTAAATCTTCTAGCAAGATTTATCAGAAGATTTTTCTGTGGGTTTTGAAAATAGCACACAACTGTCCCTTTTCACACTGGCCCCGCAACACAACTAAAAATGGAAATGCCCTCCCATCAGGATTTACTTTCTATATAAATACAAGTCTTATTGTGAAAACTATTGCCATACCACGTTCAGCAGGCCGTCCTTTTGGTTTATCTTGTAAGTAGTAATTGCAGTGCGATTGAAAAATATTAAATCTCTTGATTTCTTTAAATTTATTCAAGAAGCTCTGCTCCTCTTTCTGCGTATGCACTGCAAGGACCTCCTTTGTAAGTCCCAGTTTTTTAAATGGCTCCTTCTCCTGATTTATGTGTGCAGCGCTGGATGGAGGGGCAAGAAGTTGCCCATCTATGATTTCTGCTCCACTTGGACCATCTTCTATCATTTCTACAGGAACAGAAGGCAAAATACTCAAGATGAAGCCAAGAAAGCCCTGTACATGCATTTTTAAGGTATGACAATTCTGTAATAATTTTCCTGCAAGTTTAAGATACACATTCCATCCCTATTTATTCCATTTCCTAAGACCATCTTAGCTGTGAGAAAATATAAGTCACAAGCAGACATTAGCTGTTCACATGTCTGAAGCTTAAACTCGCTAGCAATTGCCATCTTGAAGAAAAAGTATTAGCAAAAGTCATACCTAATTCAGGTTGTGGTTTTTTGTCTCCAACGTGAACAATGGTGCTACTGTAGCTGCACTGGCTGGTGAGAGACACAACACTTTCAGGCTTGCCAGGTAAAGCCAAAGATGTTAAGTGAGCACCAACCACCGGGGGACCACTTGATTTACCAGGTGCCTTCAGCACAGCAGGATCTATTAGAAGAAATAAAGTTGCAGCTTACTGAACATAAACAAGAGCAAATTCAAGTTACATGCTGCTACGGCTGCAAAACAGTAAAGGCCAAACTGTGCTTGACAAGATGAAAAAGTGAACTTTTTACTTTATACATTCCAGGAATAGAATGACTATGGAGCAACCAAATGCAATCCTCTAAGCCTATATCCAGCCAAACCAAACCTTTTCAATGAAGGATATTTTCCTCTTTTTCTGGTCTTCACTCTTCTTTTATGGCACAGTTTTGGAAGAAATTTTCTAGCCTCTTCCAGCTCAAGAATAAGTTGCACCCAGCTCCCACAGTGTTGCACACTAATTTCTTTCATTAGCTGGTTACTCCAACAGCTTTGTTTTGAGCATCCACCTAGTTAAAATTCTCTCCCCTGAAAGCTACACACAGTAATCCAGCAGAGGTCATACCAGTGCCTCACAAAACAGCATTAAAACATTCCTCCTCTCATAGGAATACTTCCATAACACATATTTAAAGATCTAAAGTTTGCCTTTTTCCTGACTGGTGACTTCATCTGTCTCAGACATCAGTGCAACAAAGAGCGAGCGGCCCACATCATCTCCTGCCAACCAGAACCACAGAGACTCCAAATTACAGCATTTCAATCCCTTCTGCAGGACTCTTTGTTCCTGGTCTACTGATACCTTCTAATTTGATTCTAAAAGCTGCATTAGAACTTCTTTTTGAAGCTCATCAAATAGACAAGACCATTCCCACAAGCAATTTTTGAGAAACTCCACTGGACACTCTCCCTTCAGCCTCATATAATGACAAGGTGGAATGAGCAAATCTCTCATTTGCATGTAGTTCTTTACCAATCTCACAATCCTTGTACTAACCAGTTACATTCTTCATTTAGCTCCCCATCCAGACAAGGGACTATGTCAAATGCTACACCTAAGGCCTAAAAATTAACTTAATATTTCTGTCTGCAGCAGACTTTTTAGATAGCTTGCCTCAGTAATCCCCAGCTTTTTGTTTCCATAGATGAACATTGGGTTCTAACATCTCACAAAACACAGAACAGTTCAATGCTGCATTTTATCCTCTCTTGTTAATTTTTTTTTAAGCAGAAATGTAATATGCATATTTTTATTGCAATTAATTAGCTGCTAGGTTCTTCAGCTGATTGTTCTTACCAGTCCTAACTGTGAAATAAACTTTCTACATTTGATAATGATTCGAGTAGTGAAACTCAAAATCCTACTGTATTTTCTACAGTAAAAATTAGTCTATTGCATCTACAATCCAGATATGCAATCAACTACTACGTATTTTAATTGTAAGGAAGATATTAATGAAAAAAGTTAAATCACCAACATCAAACACTGGGAAAGAAGCTATGAGGTCATGCCTAAGCTACACTTGTCATTGTTCTGCAAAGTAGCATCCAACTGCCTGCAAGCAAAACTCAGTCATGAAAAAGCTGTGATGTAGAGTTACCTCCCAATGGCTGGATAGCATTATCAGCTGCTTTTTGTTCATGAACTCCAGAACTCAGTGATGCAACACTTGTTGAAGGTTCACATTTTCTTTTTGCTGTACCAGGCACATTGCAACTCTCCAAGTACCTAAAATACAATGATTTAAAAATATCAGACATACTAGTCTTGTGTCCAGAGGTCAAGAGTAATTTACTGCCTGGATGCTTACCTGATGACACTGTCCAAGCAGCTAATCTGTTGATAGGAATACACAGGTTGTTCTTTCCAAGCCAACTCTTCAGTAGTCACATTTTTTGGAGCAGCTGTTCCTGTGGTATCCTTTCCCCCTACATCTTTCACCTGACCACCAAGAGGAGTATTTTGTTTTTCTGTGGAAAGAGATACTGCTATTATGCAATTAAGGCATTAAATCCTTGCAAACTCCCCTAAAAGCAACAGTAGTAAAGGTTTTTCATTTTTACATATTTAGCAGGTCACAAATGAACCATTGTAAAGCAAGAGGTTTGTGCACTAATAGATGAATATTGTGTAAATGTTTTCCCATCCTTATGGATTCTTGGAGTTATAAAGTTTAATTAGATTGCATATGGATCCAAAGGGAACAGACACTATGGCTGTAAGAGAATACATATCATTAGGGCTGAAACACACTCAGTATGAGGACAACTGTAGTACCCACTTAAGGTATTTCAAGACAACAGTTTTAGGCCATGCCTTAACTGTGTTACACCAATATTGATTCAGATATAGCCAAACACAGTATTTTCCTGGGCACAGTAGAGAGACACAGGACAATATAATTTGAATGGATAAAAATGCTGTCTTTATGCATTGAGTAGAACTAAACTAGAAAAAAGTCCTGCTGTCATGTAATACAAGGCACCAGCACAAGAGACTATTAACTGCTAATGTCTTACCTGCAAAAGACTCTTTCTTATAGTCCAGCTTTGCTTTACTGTCGGTGAAAATATGCTGTCCTTTATTTTTGACCTTACGGGCATACTGACAAACCTCCTGAAAGCAGTTTGGTAAGAACAGTTATTTCAAGATTTTGACATAAAACATTATGCATAGTGATTCCTCAGTAGACTAACTCTAACCTCAGTTAATCTCTATCTTGCAATTAGTTTGATCACAGGAGAAATATGTATGTATACAATTTTATTGTGCGGCTGCAAAAATTTGGAACTGAAAAGAGAAGAAACTTAAAGTATGTTTCTTGCAAACAATTACTCTGTAGTTTGTTTAATCTGTTTGAATATCTGGGATACGAAAATATAAAATATACATTACAAAGATGACTCAAAAAAACCCCCCAAAAACCTATCACTTGGTAAAAAAACATTGCTGCTAAGGAAGATAATTTTTTGTTCTAGAAGTCTAACCAAGCACTGTCAGGATGTTATAGAACTAGACTATAACAGCCTTCACTATGCGTGGAAACAGTGAAGGAATGCCAGGCATCTATGTCCCTGATAAATAAGAAATCCTGAGACTTCATCACCAGTGTTTAAGAACTGAAAGCCAGGAAAGTGACCACCTTAGCAAGAACAGGAGTCTGCAAAGTCTGATCACAGAAGCACAAATCAGATTTGGGAGAATTAGCCTATAAGCAATACAACTTATCAAGTAAAATTTTTGGCTTTCAGAATTAAACACAAAGTAAAGTTCTAAGCACAAACTAAAAAAATGTTTTATTCCATTCAATTTATTTCATTCTATATACATGGTGTATTTTTGCAGCATTAGAAGTGATCAGGGTCAAGCTATCCCGTGGTTATGCAGGTATTACTGCATTTAATCTTCTTACTTTCATTTGGGAAAACTGTAATTACAGACTTTCCCCTCCCAAAAGAAACTGCTTTCACATATCCAGCTGGTTTTCCCAGAAACATAGCATATAACATGTAACAGACATTAGATTAAGTAAACACACTGTACAGGTTTAAATTCTTTGTAACACTGACTTTCATGTCTATAACTGTGCTTCAGTACCCTGAGGCTTCATCTACCACAGAAATGTTTATTCCCTTAAACAAAAGGGTTCTTCTATGGTAAACAAAAAAAGAAAGATGGAATTTTCTTCATACTTTCTTCCATTTCTAATTTGAAAACATTATTCTAAAAGTTAAAAATCCCCACTTTAACTAGTTTGTTTTGTGCCACATACTTGAACGAGAAAAACTCAAACCTACTGGTTTATCCCTATGAGTGTCTTCATTATTATTTCCTGTGCTGTCACTGGAGGATGCCACACTCATCAAGTGCTCATGTGAACCGTTGCTACCTAGACTTCCATAGCCACTGGATCCACTGTTGTGTACAGGCTGTGAAAACAAGAAAATACATATACATATATATACACACACCCCCTCCTCAGGACACCAGTAATTCCATGCCAGAAAAAGAGATTTTATTTTACGCTGGGCTTTTTGTTGCTTGGTTTTTTTTGGGTTGTTTTTTGTTTGTTTCTCTGGAGGACTCCATAGCTACATGACATTCTTAACATATCAGCTGGAGCTTTAACATACTTCAGTAAGTCTTGTCTGGTAATCATGAGTGCAAGTAATTCTCAGGAGTGTAGCCAAAAATTCCAGTACAGTAGAAGAAGATACACAAAATGTCACACAAAGATAAATACCCTTTCCTCAGCAGGAAATGGAAAGGGTAACAGTAAAGCAGTTGCTGTACCTGCAGTAAGAGCCGATAGATTTGCTCAGTGATCTCCTGAACACTGGGATGAAGGATTCTATCCTCTGTGTAGTTGGGAGCAGCAAAGACATCTTCATTTAAGGGACCCCTGCACAAACCAAACATACACCAGCTCACTGCAAATGCAAATGTTTCAGTCACAGAGAGACCACAGCTTCAATTTACCACCTATATACTACACAGAATCGAATGCTTGTTCTGTTCCCTCATGTCTCTCTTAGGGAACACGATGTAAACCTGAGGAAAGGGAAAATAAAAATTTATTGACTTACGTCCTAACTTTGTGTCTTCCAATAATAAAAGAAACTTTTCGACTCCAAGGGTTGATGAAACTGGACCAGCTGGTGTCCATGGTGATATAATCTCCATTCCTAGTGCAAAACCTGATTGGTGAATAGTCAAAAGGCTGCCCTCCATACTGAAGAACTGCAATGAAAGATTCAAACAGAAATTTCAGATTAATCTTTGCACAATTCTACTTAACGGATTCAGGATTTTACAATGAACTGTACAGGAGGAAGATGCCACTTGAGGGAACAAATACTGGGTACGTTGATACATTTAGAAATACTGAGCTACCAGAATAAGCAGATCGTCATAATTCACTGGACTACGACCAAGAAAAACACCTTTAGAATGCAACAAGCTAAAGAAGGCTGAAGAAGCAGCTTTACAAACATTGCCAGAATGGCTCTTATTTTCTTCTCTATGAAATAAGAAAGACTATCATTTAAGATATGACAACTTCTATCATACCATTCTCAAGAAAATTTTCTTTATGTATGAAATATTTATTTACAGTCAATTTGTTTACAATGGATACATATGCTTCATAGAAAGTACAAAATTGAGTGAATTCTCATTTTTTGTGAATTTGCATTAAGAATCAAGTTGTGCAGTAAGAGATTCAGCATTTACTTGTGGAAAAAAAATCAAAGTCACAATTAATTTTCTCCTACTACTTGTTGAGGTTTTTGTCATCCTTATTACTAAGTTCTAGAAAAAAAATTGTATTTCTGCCATAGTAAGAGGTTACATACTTTTTTTGTGAATTGCTAGCATTAAAGGTCTGTCATTTGGGTGAAGATGCACCAAGACTGGTGTTCCTATTAAATCTTGAGGTAGGTATCCCAACAGAGGTACTGCTCTGGAGAAAGAAAGACAAAGAAAAAATAATTAAAAATCAAGTACAATAAATGTATATTTCACATATAAAATTATTCCATTTTTAGGGTTTTTTTGCTGTTTTTTCTATAAAGAGAATAAATAATTTTAAGTTTACATTTGGTGAAAAAGCAGTGCCAACTTAGCAACAGTAGTACACTTAGGGCAAGGGGGGCTTTGTTCATTTCTGGGGTGGTGGTTAGACCAAATCAAGGAGTCTGCGACAGCAGTTCTGTCTTTTCTTTGCTGTCTAACTTTAGAGGATAAATACTTACCCTAATTTTAAAAGAGCATTAATAAAGTTTAATCTTGTAAAACTCTCACGAAGGTAAATAGTACCCCAATCCCTTGGCTGAGAGCCATGGCTAAGGATCACAGGATTACTACAGCTGAACTAGCAACAGGGGAGCTGACCAGCACTCAAGACAACTTTCTCACAGGCAGGTTAAGAGTTCAACTCAGAGGAGCTGCATGGGAGCAAGCTTATTAACTAGAGAATTAAAAGCAATGCTACTGAATTCCTGCACGTTATCAATGACCACTTCTAGTGAACAAGTAATTTACACGACAAAATAATTTTTATTGATCACTTCAAGCATTTGCATTAAGGATAAAGAGTGAAAGTCCACAAAAGCCTCTTTGCACCTTACCCTGCAGGTTACCCACTGAAAAAAAAAGTGCTTTGGAAAAAAAAAAAATGTACTAAGTCAACACTACTCAGTAATGTTTAAGTTGCCAGATGCCAGCAAGTCATCTTTGTAAGCTCAAAACACTGTACACCTTCCCCCCAGCCCCACTCACTGACAAAGCCCCAGGGGTAGGGAGATACTCAGGTATCTGAATAGCTTTAATGAAGAACTTAGCCCCAGCACACCAAACAAGGGATCTGTGTCATGTAAGAAGTCAAAAGCATTATGCCACAAATGCCTTCAACACTGCACTTCCAACAACCCACTGGAATTACATCAGCTCCCCCAAAACATCAAACATACCCTTCCAGCAAAGAGGCTGAGAGGGGAAAGAGGAGAGTAACTAATGCCTTATTATCAGAGCAATTAGTTTAATAATGAGTCTTAAAAGCTTGTAGATGAACTAAAGCAACAAAGCAGAAACTGGCATGAAACTCATGCCAAATCATACCACTTTGACACGTTGACATTTAGAAGTGCTGCCAAGTTCAAAGCACATGAGAAAAGTTGTGCTGCTAGAGGACTTTAAAATCTCAGCCAACCTCGAACAACTTCAGTTAGGGCTTCATCAAATAACAACGTAAGAAGGTTTTGTCCACCACTGTCCCTGTTCTTTGCCACCTGCTTTATGAAAGTCAGGGATCTAGAATGTGAGGCTGAGCTGGGCTTGACTGTTCTGATGAAAAGGAAACTAAAAGATGATCCAGGAGCTTCCCACACTGCTGGAAAGAGGAGTTACAAAAATGGAGTTAGATTTTCTTGATGGTGCCAGACAATAAAACTATGGGCAATGGTCCCAGACTGGAGTCTGGAAAGCTTATGCTGGATGTTAGGAAAAGGTTTTTAACAGAGGAGTGCAAACACAGGAGGCTTCCCATCCTGATTGTGTCATCTCTGTCTCTGAAGGTTTTCAGGCATTATTGAGACAAGGCCAAAGCTGACCTTAGCCAGGACTGGGCAACAGTTTCACTTCAAGCAAAAGGATGGAACCAAGACCTCCCAGCAGTCCCTTCCAACCAGCCTTTCTATGCTCCTAAAATGCTGTATTTGAGAGTGATGTCTTGGCATCATTATGCTGCCTCATAATGAGTAACTCATAAAAATTCAGAGGTTAAGTTAATAAATTAATTTTATGAATGCAAATGCACTTGTGGGATAAGAATGGCTGATGAGGAGATGCTGCAAGTTTAGCTTGTGTTTTATAGAATGACATTTAAAGTGTCAAAAAAACATGAACAAGAAGTCTCTTTATATTATTATTGTAAGTTACATACAAAACTGCTTTAAATTAATTTACAAAGATCACTCCACTGTGAACTACTTACACCCATTATACACATGAAGTATCAAATATATTAAGACAAATACATATAGGAATGATCCATTTAATTTCAAGAAAATATTTATTTTTACTTAACATACTCTGTGCAGAGATCCACCTGCAGAGTTCAGACAAATATGCATTTTTCCGACCCGTGAACACATACTGATTACAGAAATTACCTCTATTTTATGCTAGTCAAGCAACAGTTTCAGGGTTATATTATGAACAATGCTCAGTCAACAGCAGGTGCTCAGCTGCACATTTTTAAATGTTAAGACTTCTCTTTCTTTAAGAATCTACTGCTTTGTGTGTTCCACCAAACCCTGGAGAGCTTAAGAGCAATAAACTGCATATGCATGTCTTGGTAAACATTTATCTGGCTGCCAATGCTCTCAGGAGTTAAATAATTAAAAACAAAATCAGCTACACAATCACAAGGACAGAAATAAATGACGCAAAGTCCTAATTTCAGACCAAGATGCAATCAACCCTCACTGGAAGTGTTAGAAAATGATATTTGAGAACAAGTGGTAACATCAGACTGACAGGAAAGAAGCTTCCATAGTATCCACAGGGAAGGTGTTTACTGGACTTGCTGCTCTCAACCCCAAGAATAAGGGCAAGGCTCTCCACTCAGTAATCTTGCCATGTCTGTTAAGTGACTACTGGAGATCACTGAGCTGCAGATGCAGAGAGAAACAGAAGCTTTGCATTGTGCCCTCAGCCTCTTTGAAAAGATAAAACCACTCTGCAGCTGGCTTGGAGCATGTGTGGAAATGAAGGAGAGAGAAAAATCTATGAAGAAGACAGAATTACAGTGGATTAAGTAGTTCTTTTATCAACTTTAGCTGTTTAGAGGGACTGTATAAATCACACCATGGAAAAACAGTTTGTCAGCACTGCACTGTCTATCCTACAGGACCTCAACTTAGCCACAACATCTGCCTTTCTAGAGATAAAACTCTCAGAAGTCAAACAGTATTCTTTTTACCTTGACTCCATCTTAGTCGAACATCCCAATAATCTCCTCTCCCCAATCCCTCTCTCTTCTGCTGCATTTGAAGATTTTGCCAAGAATGAAATATTTTTTCAGAAACAAGATTTCCACCCAAAAAATACCACAGAATCTCAAAACTGTCCATTATACTCCTACTCTGTCTGAAGACATCCCCCCCATCTCAACATACAAAGAAAATTTTAGCATTCTTAGAATGCTTAAAAACAAAGGGGAGATCTCAGAAGTCAGATGTTACCATTGCAGCTAACTTAGTTTTTGCTAAGGAGAAAAAAAAATACCAAAATGAAGTCCCATATATAGCCCAAATATCAGAAACCATCACAAAGAAAATATCAAGGAAAGAGGAAAAGAAAGGGGAAAGGTAGTGTTTTCAACTCAGGAATAAGTGAATTCTCTTATCAAGTCGTCAAAACACTACACTATTCCAAACTGCACCCCTGTCCTTAAAAGCTTGTTGAGATTATCATCTCCTCAGCCAAACATGCTCCCAGCTCTGAAGGAGTAGCTCCTGTTTTTTCCACAGATCTTATGCTTTCATAAATATCCTTTGAAATACCTAAATATCCTTTGAAAGGCTCCAGCAAAAGCAGTCCAGAACACTGACTGGCTGCTCATGGCTTGGACAGGTGCACTCTTCCCTGGGTAAAAAACTGGTCGGGCCCAGAGTGGGGGTGAAAGGAGTCACATCCAAGTGGTGGCTGCTACCAAGTGGTGTTCCCCAGGGCTCAGGATTGGGTCCAGTTGTGTTTAATGGCTTTATCCCTGATCTGGACAAGAGGATGGAGAACACCCTCCGTCAGTTTGCAGACAACAGCAAGTTAGGTGAGAGCGTTGATTCTCCCAGGTAGTAAGTGAAAGGACAAGAGGAAGTGGCCTCAAGTTACACCAGGGCAGGTTCAGACTGGGTATCAGGAAACATTTCTTCCTGGAAAGGGTTGTCAAGGAACAGGCTGCCCACAGAAGTGCTGCAGTCACCATCCCCAGAGGTATTTAAAAAATATGCAGATGAGGCATTTAGGGACAGGGTTTAGTGGTGGACTTGATGATCTTAGAGGTCTTTTGCAACCTAAATGATTCTAGGAAAGCTTGGTTTAGACCTCAGCTCTTAAGTCTTTGTATATACATTAAGATCACTGGTGGCATTTTTGTTTCTAATTTAGAATGTAAATACTTACTCTAACCAGCTTTCATGGCTGTCAAAGCAGTGTGAAGTCTTCAGCCAGTGTAATTTGGACAGTTTTCATATATCTTTTTTTAAAAAAAAGATCTAATGCTGCATTTAAAAGTTGTACCTCTAGTTGTACCTGGGCCAGCAGAGACTGACAGCAGCATATTTGTTGAATCAAACTTAAAACCCCAAAAAACCACACCTAAGCGTTTCATACAGGTAATAATTGGCAGCACAGGAATTCTTATGACCATGGGTTCATTGACTGAATTTATGTCCAGAATTTCCCCAGAGGGAAGAACAAGTTGTTACCAGGCACTTAAATACTGGTGTAATGTGTTCTCATGCTTAGTGAAAATGGGGGGATGTACTTTCCTTAGGTTAAACATGCTTCAGTAGTTGCGTAATTTTTTAACCCCATAAAGACACCTTAAATCCTACAAAGATATTGGATAGCTTGCTCATCACAAATATAAATAATTTTTGTAAGTTACCTTTCATCTACATCCTGGAACAAACAGGTCGGTGTGTGCGTAGTTGTAAAAATTCTTTTGTCAGGAGGAATTCTGGGTGCTAAGAGAAAAATAAAAGCCTATTAGCAAGTGGCGGTTTTGCATATATAATATTTCAAGCTGCCAGTCCAAAATTCTGGCCAAGAGCATTAGGAAAGCAGCTTCCTAGCTCACAGCACCTCAGCAAGGATAGAGAACAGAAACAATTATCTTTCACTTTAATAAAGCTTGAACAGCTCTTACTTTTAGGAAAGCAAACTAACTTGTGCACTCAAGGATTACCTTCATAGCCAGAATGGACTTTTTCTGCAAGCAACACACAGCAAAGCTGGTCTTCTGCTATTTCTGGATCTTGCACTTTGATAAGGTAAGGAGTCATCCGGAACGGGTGATAGCAAATCTCATTTTCACGCTCCTTTCCCGCACTAATAATTAAAGAGAGTTAATTATTTCAACAGATTCATCTTACGCTAAATAAAATTTTAATTTATCCATTGTATTTCCCTCATGACACAAGAACCTCATGTTAGCTATTAAAATAGCACCCAAGATCTTAGCTTTATTTTTTTTTGGTGGAAGAAAATCTAATTCTGATGGTATCCTTTGCATACCAACTTGCACAAAGATTGTGCTGTTCTCTCTACTGTCTGAAACAAATATCTACAACAGCTTTACTTGGAAGTCTGATCCAAAAACCCAGCTCACACAATAGATTAAGTTACTTTGCTGTCCTTCAGAGGGATGAATTTACAGGGCTTTTTAATGAAGACTGCTATATCCCCTCAGTTAACATAAAGATCATTTTTTAATCAATATTTATTCCAGTTTAGAAGGTGTGAAGACTCAATATTTAATAACAGGTGTTTGCTTAACCAGAATGCAAACATAGTAATGAAAACAACTACCATTTACACAGAGACCAAAGAAAAATCAGTTGTAATAAGTTTATAACAGCAGAGCTTTATAAAAGTAAAGCTTTTGAAACCAGTGTTGGACAAAAAATCTCCAGTAACACCAGCAGTACTTCTACAGTACATCTAATGCAACACTCTGGAGCAGTGCATTACCTCTAATTCATTTAATGTTTATTCATACCTCAATAATAAGTATTTATTTTCTCCAGAGGTAATTAAATGATTGGATCACTATTTTTGTTTCAGAAATGCTGCCAGAGAGGCAGTAAGCATCATGAACTAAGTTGCCAGCTTTTCCTAAATAAAAAAAACACCTAAAGAGGAGTGATTGGGCGCAGGAAAAGAAGGAAGAAAATCAAAGCCAAAGAATTGTGTCATCTATTAACTGCAAAAGAGACAAGTCAAGTTACCCTCGAGTATCTTCCCAGGGGATACTTGAGATAAATTTGAGACATTAGTTTTCTAGAATGAAGGAGACTCTGAAGCAGGTGCTGAACAGAACAGTTCTATTTACATGAACCAAAGCCTTTCCAGAGCAGGAGGAGATGCTATATCAACTTCCTTTATGGCACAAAGGTCAGTATTCACAGGGATTAACTTCCAAGATGCAACTTCCCAAAATCAGTTCAGTTTTCTCTGTAGCTGCTACAGTTAATCAACTCAGGCATGTGCACGTTTTGCTTTCTGATCACATTACGAAAAAGCAGGAAACGTACATACCATATGGTTCTTATAGAAGTCAAATACTTATGTAATGCTTGGTTTCATAATACAACACTAAGCTTTATAATATTGTCTTACCTGATGCGACAGAAAAAAGATTTCTCTTCCATGCAATCCTGGGTGGAAGACTCTAGAAACATTAAGCATATTTCATAACAAGTTACAAATTACTAGAAGATTATGATATTTCGTACAAGAACTTTTCCTTAGATAATAAAGGTTGAATTTTTTTTTTAAGTTTATGTTCCCTGAAGTCTCTATATATTTGTTAAACAATGTACATCATAAGCAACTAAATCTGAACATCACTGAGATTCTGAGGCTAGCGTGTGAATCACAGCTCCTTGTTTATCAAGTCTTTTTCCTAAACATATCTAAACAGCTCTCCAGATTGAGCTGCTTACTCTTATCAACTCTTTCACAGTACTTTATACCAATGGCCAAAAATGTTTGATTACCTAGGACCCCAAAACTTGACCTTTTTCCTAGAAAGACCCTAGGACAGCTCGATCACCAAATATACTTCCTACCCCTCTTCTCTCTTTTCCCTGAAGGCTTCTTCTCATATTCTAAGCTTATTTCCCTCCTTTTCCAGATGAGCCAAACACTGATTTCCAAGGGAAGCTCTGGCATTTCAAAGGCCTCCAGTGCACAACACTTTTGGATATTATATTGTATGGCAGCTGATACACGAGAGAGTGTGCACAGTTCTACTTACTGCATTTTTTAAATTTGAAGCTATACACAAACATAATAAAGCTACGGAAAATGTTTCAAGAAAGTAAAACCAAAAAAGCTCCTGCATAACTGAGTAATCAGGATTATATGGTCAGCATTTACCACTGACCCTGTTTGGAGCTAGAGGTTGCACTAGAGACCCCACAAGGTCCCTTCTGACCTGCTTTATGTATGCATTGCTTAGTAGATGTTTATTGCTAACTGTTTTTCCAGATTAAATATGGTTCACACCGTGGCTTAACTTCACAGATTTAGTATGCAATGGATTGGAATTTCAAACATTTAGAGCCGACCTTGAATTTCAAGTGTTTAGTTGAAATAGTTGGCAGGTATTTCTCAATTATTAACAGCTGTAGGTACAAGAGTAAAACAATCCTACCACAAACAAATATCAAGTGCCCCGAGACATCTGATCCTTCACCGTAAATTATGCCTAATATAATTTTTCTAAGGCTAGAAGAAGAGAGCTATGATTACACTAGGTGAGTGCACAGTGATGGCAGCTGAAACACCTTTTTCTACACCTTAATCAAGGTGTCCAGTATTCAAATCATAACCATTTTAAAAGGAAGGAGAGAGAGAATTGTGCCCTTTATACTTGAGGAAGAGAAAATGTGAAGAAATATTGTTTTCATTTGATTGCTAGTAAAAGCGGAAAGTAAATTCATCATTCAGCATGAACTCCTACTTTGTTTTCATTCATCAACTGGCTGAAAGGGGCATGAGAACTGATAAACAATGACATCCAGAAGACTTTTAACCAACAGACAAGTCTTACTGATTTATAGAATGGATTTATATACCCAGTATTGTCCAGAGGCATTCTAATAAAGCCCCTGTGCTATACCCTCAAAAAGTGATGGGGAAGGATGGAAGGACATTCAAAATCAGTGCAAATATTTGCATTTGCATGAATGAAAGAAGGTCAGAGAAATATCTGCTGTTGAGACCACTCACCAGCTCTATTGCAAATATTCCATGACGGTAATCTGTATGGGGTGGTAGAAGTATAGAACACACTGACATCCTGAGGTGCCAAGAACTCCACAAATTTGGCATTTTTAAAATAACCTCTCTTGCAGCGGAGAATAGAAGCAGCTTGATCAGAGATGTACAAAATTTTCCCAGTTATCAAAGAAACAGCTACAGCAAACATATCCTAAAAACAAAAATATCAAATTATTTAGACAGTTTGAAACATTCTTCAGTGCAGCATATATTTCTGAGAAGAACATTTAAGATATAAAAACATTCGTAAGTTCAAAATGAGAATGAAGGAAATTTTATTTTATTACAAATGTAGTTCACACAATGAATCTGCTTATCAAGTAGACACAGAACACTTTCCAATTATGTTGTAAGAATAATACACTACTATTTACGTGTTACAAGCCCTAAATATCATTGTCGAAAGTTCTATGATGCAGAATGAATTTACAAATTAAGAATTAATGACCTTTCAGCTATCTAACTTCACATTCTCCCTGCACTTGTCAAAGGCATGGTTTACAATTCTGAAATTCAGCTGTTTGTGAAAGGCTGTTTTTGTTAATTGGTCCATCCACTGCAAAGTGAAAAAAGTGCTCTAAACCACTTGGTAAAAAATAATGAGTACATAGGTGGGAAGAAGTCCCACACACTCCACTTGTATTGTTTCTCTTCCTGACACAGAGGAGCTTCCTGCGTCACAACCTTTAGTGCTCCATTCACAAACACTGTACAGGAACTTAAGAGCTGTCAGCAGAACACTGGTTTCACAAACGGATATTCAGATTAATTGAACAATGTTTATGATATTTGGCTGAATTTCTCAGTTGCACTCTACATTTCCTATTTATTTCACCTTGTGGGCAGCCTTTACTATTCATAGATTCAACAAAACCCTCCTACTTCAAGCTATGGAACATCCCCCACCATGCTCTTGTTTTAGACAATTCAGAACTTCATACATTCAAACAGAGGTTTCAGTTTAAAAAAATAGTAGAAAGTAGTCTGATACATTTATATGCCATTATTTTTTGAAGGCCCCATAACTTATCCCTAAAATACTAGTAATATGGAAATAAATATAATTTAAAAAATCATTCACATTATCGTTTCACTGCTAGAACTACATTGATGGTCCTAGCTGTTCTTATCTCTATGAAAATACAGTATCACTGGACCCCACAGAAAGCCTTGTACCTGTTGCAAAGAGTTGACAAATCTCACAGAAAAGGACACAAGGATTCCAATACTTTTGTCACTCTTCAGTCACACTAACACAAAGAACTGGTGAAACATCAAATAACCCCTAGTTATAAGAATAAGCTGAAGGGGTTCACCACATGCCTTGACTAAAATTTGGAAAAAGTTAACTCTCCAACTTTTGCAAGTGCACTAAAATGAAAACTAATGATGTCTCACAGTGCTTTGCATCACATGGATATTGAGACGTGTCACACCACGATCTCCAGGCACAAGGTACAATTCAGAGGATCAGGGAGTTCAAGACTACCTATTTCCCACCTAAATGACAGAAACAAGTTGCTATTTGTGAAGTCTGAAAAGGCTCAGAATTTCTCCTCAACATCCCCTGGAAGGCAAAAGGGAGTTTCTTAAGCTTTGTGGCCTAGCTACCAACTCATCCCTTGTAAAAAGAAGGCATGCCTGAGAATTCCAGTTCTAGAAAACGTTTTCAATACACACTGCAGACTCAGGTCACCATACTCACCGCATTTTTCATGATGTATTCTGAGGTTATAGTCTCAACTTCTTCCACTGTGTAAGATGATACATTGAGACCAGCAGGTTGGGATTCATTAATCATCAACAACTGGTAATATTCCTCATTGGCTACATGAGAACAACAAACAATTTATAATCAGGATTATCAATAAATACGCAGCCTAGAAGCAGTAAACGGCAAAAATATTTTTTAGCATAAATGCAGAAGTTGGGAGGTTGGCAGTTGGGAAATCTAGGCATTATTCCAAAAACATCTTTTACCTTGGTAGAGCTTCCTCATCAGTAACTCAAACAAATGTACACATCTTAATATACCCATATATGAATGGTACGTATTTTAGTCTGTTTAACAGTTCAAACAGTATGAAATTGTAAACTGTTTTCAAATTAATTTTCTAACTCAACCAAACAGCAGTAAAATACCAAGCCTCTAGGGAGCTGCTTTAACTCCCAAAGGAACAAAAGTTAACAGAGTCAACAAATAGGAACAGCATGAAAATATCTGGTTAGAAAGGTTTTCAGACATAATACAGTTCTCTGTGTAGAGCTAAGTTTATTTAAATTCCTATTTTAAAAGTTTCACTTTAGCCAGGTTGGCATTATCTAGGCAATAACACACTTGATTACCTTTAACTTGTTTAATGCTTTTAAGGGCATATTTCAACGTGGTTAGGACACTAGATTTGCCTTTGACTCTCTTCTCAGAAGGAAGGTGAGCTTTCAGCTCCTGCAATGTTTTCAGCAATTCCTTTTGTGTTTTGGCTTTAGTGGACTGCTCACTACTGTAAGATGAAAAACAAAAAACAGAACATCACTTGAACGCTTGAAGTGACACATCATCCTCAGAGAAGGCCAAATGTACTCTGACACTTGTCATACACATCAATTTGTACCACTAGCTTCATTAACTTTTCCAGTACACAGTATCAACTTTCAGAACCTATGGAAATTCTTATGTTACCATTTAAAATGAAAGATTTACCACCACCTGGAGTGTGATTGTAAAATGTACTCTGTATGTGCAACAGTACATATGCCCAAGCACTACAGAATTTTTTTTTCTTTGCCAGTCTCCCTACCCCTTTTCAGTGGTATTTTCCTTAGTTCCTTTCAAAATCAAACTCAGAAATGTTCATGGACTTGAAGGGAGAGAAGCAGGAGGTCCATTTAAGTTTCTCTTAAGAAAGGTCCCTGAAAAGGGAATGGCAGTGGGAGAGCATCATGTTAACAAAACAAATGGAGAAATCCTTTGAATAATGTATCCCAGCTAAGCACGGCAATACATTAAGTAAGATAAGGAAACTTGGACTACATTTGTAAAGAAAAGACTCAGAGGAGGCTGGAGACAGAAGCTGCATTCCCAGTCCTCAGGTGTATGTTCATGAGAGCTGTCTAAGTGTACAAGGTCAAACCACAGAGATTATCAGCACCAAGACCAGAAAGTTACCACCTTCCTTTACAGTTCCTGATATCTCTCCCCATTATTGAGAAGTGCTGACACAATCCAAAAGGAAGAGAAAAGGAGGTGAGGGAAGTGAGGGAGAAGATAGTGAAGATGGATGGCAGATAGGTAGGAAGGAGTTAAAATGATAAATCACCTTGTCTTTTGCATCGGAGATTTTAAAAGCTGATCATTCACAATGATCAAGAGGATTATTAAGCTGTTCTTAAATCTTCCTGAAAATTTTTTCCCTTCCAAAGGAAGATCTTCTCTTACCACCTGATTCTCATGGCTGATAATCTGTAAGAAGTTACCCTAGGCACCGCTGTAGAAACGATAGTCTTGGCAACTGCACTGCCTGACTGAAGCAGCCAGAAAAGTGGCTTCGGCTTCCAAGTAATTTTCAAGAGGATTCCTGAACATTTTTCTAGGAAGTTTTAAGAGCTTGAGAAGGTAGATAAATCATCTGACAGGCGTTGAGTGTATTTTACCAAAAAAGCTTGCAAAGTGACAAAGCTGACTTGTACTAGAGGATACACATTGTTCTTGCTTACATCACAATGTACTATGAGAAACACAGCATTCATTTACTCACTGGTCATTTTGTACCAAGAAATAGTGGCAAGGGATCAAACAAAAGAGAATAGTACTCCCTTGGGAAACATTATGTTCATGCTGTGTATTAAAATCACGTGTACAACGTGGCTTGACAGTTTGGACTGCTGCAATCAAACAGGGCTTTGTTAACAGAGGTTCATAGAAGAACCCTCCATGCTGGCAGTAGGGAAAAAGAGAGAGAGGAAAGATTATGAAATAACTGAGCACACTGCTGGTTTGTACTCTCAGAGTACAGACTGCTTCATGAGAGTGGTCAGACTCTTCTGCAAGAAAAAAACCTTTCCAAATTAGCCTACAGCAGCAGCAAATACAGATGATTGACATTCTTGGAAAATAAGTTACACAACTCCAAAATGTTTTTCCAGAGAGCAGCAGCATCAGGCACAGTAGGCAGCCACAGGGAAGGTGTGACTTGCAGAGGACAGAATAAGCAAGTTCTATAAAGATGTGAGCTTTTCATTTCACTTTTTGTGGACAGCAAACTGGAAAGGTACCTACAGATAGTAAGCTAGAGTTGTTGGTTGGCACCGATACTGAATGCAAACCCCCGTAGTCTGAATCAAAGACTAAGCCTACAAAGACAAGTAGTTTATCAGACTACTTTAGTTTTCTCTTTAAAGAACATTTTCTAGATATCTTCAGTCTCCCATTCCCAAAAGATGATCAGATTCTGCTCTGTAGCCCTCTAGCACTGTGCCCGATGGCTGGGGAGAACACTGTACCATCTGGATTCCTAATTATTTCTGAGCAGAGAGCCATTAATGAAATTTAAAACTGAAACATCAAAAAAACTGTAGTAACCCCCTCCAAGATCTTGCAATGAAGAAAATTGAATCAATAAGAAACAAAGATTAAGAAATGCCTTTGGTTCACTCTCTCATACTAAGCAACATAAGCTCTAGATCACAATTTCCAGTTGAAAATACGTCATGGAACAAGATCTCCAGGTGCCTGCAAGGCAGACACAGAAAATATGTTGAGCAAGCACCAAATGGTGCATAGGAGTAATTTTAATTTACTGCTTTTCTAGGAACTGCGTCAGGTAGAAACATGCTCAGGTAGGCAGGTCTTAGATATGGGTCATAACATCAGCATGCTCTAGCTAGATAGCCTTGATCTGCTCAGGACCAGGCTTTGATCTCCTGATCAGCTGACTTAAAAAAACAAGTCCAGCAGGGCACTCTGAAGTGTCTAAATATGAACCTTCAAGCTACCAGGGTCCTCAAGGCTATGAGGGACAGAAGCAGAGTCCATAGAGAGCGATTGCTGCAGCTGGTGTTTGTGTACCCTTTATCCTTACACCCTGGAGGCTTGAATCCCAGCAAATGGAACATCGGAGAGGCAAATGATGCAGCTGCTGGACACCAGGAATAACCCAACTCAATGGGGAATTCTGATGTTAACACACCATCAGGTTCAGACTAAATTCTGAAGAGCAAAAAATTTAAAAGCTACAAAACCCCACCATAACTGAAGCAATATTCAAAAGGACCCACAAAAAAAAAATTACAGAGTTAAACTACCAAATCAGAACAAAGTAACGTGACTTTAAAAGTTACCACACAACTCGCATGGAACAGCAACAAAAAGCTCTAATTTAATCAAGTGGTTAATATGACATGCTACTGATTATGGACAGGGAGAGAATTAAAGACAGGACTTCTTGTGTAGTCATCCAGGTTGAGGCAAAACAAAAAAAAAAACAATCAAAATATGACATTATTTCATTTTCAGCATTTAGCATACGTGCAAATTACTGAAAAATATATGCCCATTCATTTACCTGCATCCACTGCTGGACTGATTGTGTTCAGAGTTTGCAATCATCAGACTAAACGCATTTGAGCTTGAACTAGAAAAAGGAAAGAGAAAAAGATGAGTATTTTGAATCCTAACGAACAACTTTTAGCTCATTGTAGCTTTTTATTTTCCTATTAATGACTGGCTACCTTAAAAAAAAACCAAAACAACAAAAAAACCCAAAATCCTAACCCCAAATTTTAAAAGCTTCTGCACGGTACAACAAACGGGCACTAAAGCTGTAAACATTTGTCTAAGAAGAATAGAATAGCTTGAGTTGGAAAGGACCCATAAGGATCACTGAGTCCCAACACCCTGCTCCTCAAAGGACCATTAGGGAGGTGGTTCTTAATATAGCTTTGCTCTGTCCAGTAAACTATTATTTAAAAGATTAAAATAGCATGGTTGCATCCTCACACATAAGAATCAACTGACAGGTTCTGATACACAATTGCAGAAGTTGGTTTACAAGAAAAGAAATAAATAAGGCAAGTTAAACACACGATGAGAAGAAATATGCAAATGATGCTGGCCATGCAAACAGCAGAGACCTTTTCTTTATGAATTATATTACATAATTTACATCACATGAGAGTATAACTTAAGTAGCACACTCAGCTCTATGCTGAAGAGGCTTTATATCTTATAAAAAGATATATCTTTTATATCTTATTTCTTCTATATTCAGAAATATTGATTGAAATGAAAAAATTCTTTAGGGGTAAAAATAAAAGTGAAATGTATTTAATAATAGCTACTACCTTTTATGACAGTCTGAAGACTCCATGAGCATTGCTGAATCTTTCCCATTTTCATCAGATTCATGACCATGAAAATCATGCCCACTTGAATAGTTTTCATTTGTGTCATTCCCACTGGAGTCATTTCCACTGGAATCATTTCCACTGGAGCCACTGCTCATTTCAATATCTTCCTGAAGAACTTCATGAGAGTGTTCAGGCTTTGCTTGAATTTCTGAATCTTCAGCAATCATCTGGCTATGGTTACTTGGAAGTCCAGAATAATCACTCATCTTCGGCTGCTCTTTCAAAGAGAATGACGGAGAAATGGAAATGTTTCCACTGACACCAGGCTGCTGCTCAGGGTTCTGCTCCTCAGTGCTAGAGGAGAACCCTCAGAACTTGATAGAGTCCGTGGGACACTCATTAGAAACACTGCCAAGCCCAAGCGCAAATCAAGCCATATTCAGAATTTTCCCTCTGTACAAACTCTGTTTGGCAGTACAGATGCACAAATCTGAGGAAGAAGGGAAGGAAGAAAAAAAATTATTTTCTTGTTTGCCTTGCTGACAAACTGGAATTTACACTGAAGAAAGTAAAAAATTACATTCACGGTTAATATGTTCAGCATTTGAATGGTGAAATGTTTCAGTTAAATTGAAAATCTCACAATTTTTTATAATGAACAAGGTATTTCTTTTTTAGTAAATACCCACATAAAAAGAAAGTTGTATAAACACGGAAAAACTCCTTCAAAGTTCACATATTCCCTTGTTTTCTATTTTCCTACTTAATACTTGACAGTATTGCTGCCTAGATTTGGATAACAGCTATTATGATTTTCAATGAAACCATTCCACTGCATTTGAGTTTACCTTGATAAAGAAAAAAAACTCCATTCAGATGTCTGGGCACTGCTTATTTGGTTTGGAGATAATTTGGGTTGTTTTTCTGTTTTATATTGGAGTTTTTTTAAATACACAGTCTTGGCGTTTTTTTCTTTTAAGATCAGTTGGGAGGGAACACTACCATACTCTTCATTTCTTTCTTTGTACAAAAGCCATGTAGGTAGGCTGACAGAACATACAGTAGGAACAGGGAAACTAAGCACACGAACACACCTATTTACCACCACCTAAAATTCTAAAGCATGAATAACCCCGAGAATAATTTTATCTACTGACTGCCACTAATTTGGGAGAGTATGATAAAAATTGCTTGGAAAAGTAAGGTTAAAACAACAAAATAAACCCATATCCCTGCTTTTAAATCAAATTCTAATGCACCAGGCTTAAAAATCAGACTGTATACAGAGGTGAATCAAGGACAGATCAATACTGAAGTACCATCAAAAGAGAAGTACTGGAGAGCAGTTCAACTTTATTAATAAAAAAATCATATTTAATCCGACTCACATCCTCATCCATTTCAGCAACTCAAGAGACAACAACAGTGTAAAACTATGAACTAAGATTCTCTGTTGAGAATCTCTGTTGTTTTCAAGACAACAGAATGTGTGTTCCTTCCTCTTTGTTCCTTTAAAATATTCAAGATTACAATTATTAACTAATAAACTTGTGACCAGAATAACAATCAATAAAAAATTCACAACCAAGTTTTGTTAATATTAACTACAGCAGTTTTGTCTTAAACACAAATAAATAAATATTTATATTTTTAAGAAAGACTGTAATGGAAAACATTCACAATAGTAATTTAAAACACACTATGATTCAACTCCCCCCAAAGCAACACCATATGGAAGCTATTTTCTTACCCTCCTAATTGACGTTTTTCCAGACATTTTACATTTATTTTGAGTTTTTCGGAAAACACTACTTGTCTCCTCATTTGGTCAACATAATATGCAAGATACCTGCTTTCATTTAAAAGTATAGTTTAAGGACGTTCACTTAAGCTATCAGTAATGGTATAAAAATACAAATAATTTTTTTTCCTTACAAGTTTATTGACTAGTACTTTATTATGGGTGATAATAGAAAAACGCCTTTCAGTAGAGTGAAATATACTGACATTTCCCTTCTGCACGTATTCACTTCAGGTACTTCAATCCAGATAAAACAGACATCCTGTTAGGCTGCTGTATTGAACACTACTACACAGGCACTGAATTACCCTTCAGTAGCTCTGACAGTTTTTTCCTGGACTAAGGTTAACCACTTCTGTCTTGAAAATTACATAACCAGACCATGTGACAAAAGAGTATTTACTCTGAGATGAAATTGTAGGATTATGTCACAATGGCACATTCTCTGGTGGCCAATGATTAACCAGATCAGATAGTTCATCTCTAATTTAATCTCTGTGATAGAGTGAGCTCACACTTCCCCTTGCCTTCCTTGGGACACTTTTGAGTGGAGCTCTGCTGGCTCTGGCCACGCGCTGCCCGCGAGCCCCAGTGCCCAGTGCTGCCCGTGCCAGCGGCTGCAGAGGCACAGCCTGTGCTCAGCCACACCTGGCTGGCTGTGAGAGGGACCAAAACCACCAAGGAGACCCAAAATGGAACGTGGCACAGGGAATACCCGCGTGGACAGCACACGGGACAAACCTCCTGTTACTGCACAGGTAAGGAGCGTTCTATCAATGTGCTGACCCACTCACACCCAGGAGGTGCTCTCAGCACTGCTGCAAGCACTGTGCAGATCAGAGCATCTGGGTAAAGAACTGAAGTCACTCTCCAAAGCCATTTCCCCTGCATCAGTTCTATTATTTCTCAGAGGACGCTGAGGTTGTAAAGCTCTATGGAGAATTCAGTGAGTAAAGGAAATTAACCCCATCACGACTGAAATGAAGCTTTCAGAGAAAAGGCACTCACAGCATCACCTTAAAGGAGGTCTGACGTGTACAAATATAAGGCAAGATCTAAAATTTCTCATACTATTTCTGTGCCCAAGGTTGGAGTTTCTTCCTGTTTTCCTGACAAAATGCTACTTTGAAAGAGTTTTACATACATGAGGAAAAATACTGCCATAATCAAAACACCACTATCTGCTAGGAAATTATGTGTTCTTTGGAGATAGGGGAAAAGCGCTCTCACAAAATAAAAAAAAAATTAAAAATAACAACTTTGGGCTGCTATATTTAATTCTATAAAGAAAACTATGTAAATCACTATTAATAAGTTTCTAAGCATGAACTGCCAGAAGACAGACTTTCAGCTTAGCCCTAAATTCTGTGAAGATAATTAGCCCAATATCACAGTAATGCAGTTTTAGTAAAATCGTGCTATTTATAGGAAGAGCAAGGATTCTGCCACAGCTTTCCTACTCTGTTGTAAATATTTTGTGGTTTAGTCTATAGGCACGAGAAACCTCTTCTCCTGAATTCTGAAGCCAGAGAGGATTACATGTGCTGTAGTATTTCCAGCCATGAGAGTTCTTCACAAATATTTTTTTGACACAACCTTTCCTTGGAAAATTATTTTCCCAAAGTCTTTTCTGTAATCTTTGGAAGTTTAAGAGGCAATGAAAATATGCCATAGCTAGCATGTAGTCTTACAGTTTGAAATTCTGAGTTGTTAAACCACTGGTGAGTAATTTTTTCCACCTCCAAATATCATCTACTGTCTCATCTCATCCCTTCCTTCCCTGACACCCAGGCTAGCTTCTGCCAGGTATTTGTAGGAAACTTCAGCAGTGTTCCTTAGGTGGGAGAAAATGGTTCCCTAAATAAATAAATAAATAAACAAATAAATCTATATGCTATCCCATAACTTTTGAGGAATTTCCCATAACTCCTGGAACAAGAGTTGATTGATTCAATGACAGTCAAGCTTTCAGAGTTTTAAAATACATTTTTATTTTAAGCAATGAGTACAAATTAAGAGAATCACCAACAGAAAAGAAATAGATACTGACCCTTAGGAGATACTGTGTGAATTTTTTGCCTCTTGATACCTGGCAGAAATTTGTGTCAGGAAGCAATTCAGTCGTGTTACTTCTGGTTCTAACTAACAACATGCCAGAGCTTCTGCAGCTTTGCCCACACCTAATAACTACATTATAGTCACTACAATTTGGATCCCAAGGACAATCTCACCAGAAAAAAAAAAAAAAAAAAGAGTATTTGAGTCATGGAAGAAACACAAGTTTGTCATCTTTAAAAGCATGTTTCTAAAAGAACTGGCTCAGCTTGAGCTGGAACGGTTTTCTTAGGCAAGACTGCAAGATTAACGTCACTGAAAGTCAGTCTTGCACAAAATTTCTTCTGTTTCAAAATCTCAAAAGCCTCAGCGCCAGAGGCACATACCAGGGCAAGGAATACAGGAAGAGTAAAGAGGAAGGAACAAGAAAAATATTATGATAAACTTGCAAGAGCTTCAGAAGAAAAAGAAAGAGAAGCATTTCTAAAACAAGACTTTACTACTTTGGGGGAATCATGGCGCTTTTTAAATTTATTATGCAATGTTAATATATGCCCTAACTTTGGAGACATTTTTGTAGAAGAGATTGGAGTAACTGTGAAAAAAGCTCAGAGTGGCAATAACCCTCCACCACGCTCTGCAATTTAGATAAGAAGTGATGCAGCTGGCTAGACTTCACTCTCAGCAGAGAAAAGACCTTTAAGTGGAACATCTGCATGCAGACACCAGCACTGTGCAAACACTTCAGGAGCACAGACGGTCAGACATCACAAAGAGATTAATTATCTTTGAAACTAATCTCAGGGAAAATGACATAATAAATTGCACATATTCATCCCACTCATATGCTTGAATAAATTCCCAATCACTAACCAAACAACACTGGAAGGCAAAAGCTTGCATGTTTTCCCAGTCTGAGGTTCTCTCCCGTTACCAGTTTGAGGAAGGTAATTACACCCCATACCAAGTTCAGTAAGCATCTGAACATGGAAACCCAAAGAGCTCTTTTAGGTTTGATCTTGAAAGAAGCCAGGTTTATCTTTATTTTCTGCTCCATCTTTCTAAACTTTTAAGGGATGTTGTCCATTTTGACTCTGGAAATAAAAACTTTTAATATTAAATTGGCACCAGTTTAGCTTGATTTTTAAGGCATCTGGCTCACAAAAACCCATTCTATTCACTCTGGCAAAGACTAGCGGTCTCTAAGATCCTGATGCAGTGTGCAAAAGACACCATAACTCCACTGAGCACTAAGGACAAACGTAGGCATTGATATGCCAGGTTAGATATGCAGCAAATGTCTTCTGGTTATTCATTACCTACAGTTGCTCCTTTATCCTGCAGTAAGACAAAGGAAACAGCCTGAACTTTAACATCATCAAAAAACCACACCAAAATACGTACGGAAAAATGCTGAAAGAAGTAATTGAGCTTCTGTTTTTGAAAAACACCCTTAAGAAGGGTTGTAGAACACCAAGGAGGCAGATTTCTTCTGAAACCATAACTTTAAACCCCAAAATCTTGTTTCAGTAGAGATCTGGTTATATTCAGAGAATAGATTTTTCACACAAAAACTATGTTTAGTACTGGCATACAAAGGATGAGAAACTAACAGTCCAGAGTCAAAATTATCCAATTCAATAACTGAGTAAGAGGCAAAACATCTAATTATTTGAGTCTAAATTTGCAACTACTATCAACTTACCAATATTCCCAACAAAGCAAGAGCCACACTATAGCTTATGACTACAGACATGTAAATATTCAGGTACTCTTAACTGTACTAGCACCTATGGGAGACATTCCTAACAGTCAGGATTAAATTTTACTGAAGAACTTGTCAACAAGAAGGGCTTCCACATGTCTTCTGGATTTTTGCTTTGCAAAATTATAAAAGTTCTCTTATTTAGATGACAAATAACTAGCAAGGGTTTAGTCATATCATGCAATTTTAGACATAATTGAAAATTAACATCTACAATGAATGCATTCTCCCTGTGCAATTAGACAATAATTAAATGCTTGGTAGTCAAAAAACGCTAAGAGAAAATGTTGGAAAACAAACAATAATCCAAAAAGTGACTTGTTCAATTGTGTAACTTCACCAACATTGAGAGCTTCATGTTTTCCTGGCAAGAACAATTAACAGAATACCTTCACTAGGACATTTTCTAGGAAGGGAGGAAAGAAAAAGATGGCAATATTCTCAGACTATATGAAACAATAACAAAGATGCTCAATGATTTCTTGCAAGATCTTTTTACTAAAAAAAGAAAAGGAACTTTTCTACTAGATTACTTATCTTACTTCAAGTAAATATGAACAAGTTTTGCTCTTTTTCTATATATGCAATGAGACGTAATTGAACTTTCTACTTACGTCAATAAAATGATCAACATCTAGTATACCACAAATGCTCCCATAAATCTGAATTGTACAGCTTCTTGATACTGATTCGACTTTCAGTTCAAGAAAATCCTGAACACAAGACTCTTATTTAAGTAAGAGTTACTAATAGCTTTATAAGGGTTATCCTCATTAACCACTGCTTTCAGCTGCCACTATACAAATTGAACTGATAAAGGCACAGCCCTGTTCCAGAGCTGTCCAAGTGCCACCCTGAATTTATAGCAGCACCTATACAGGAAGAAGTCGGCACCAGATCAGGGCCCTGGCAGCCACAGTGAGGATGCTTCCAACCAGATTGTTTCCTCACTGAAGAAACTCAAACCTGAATTTAAGAATAAGTATGGTTTTAGGCTAAAAACGTTTTAGCTTCAAATAACTCCCAGTTAGTAACTCCCAGTTTATACCCAAAATACTGATCTGAATGAATATATATATATATGACTGAAACTCCAGTTTAAAGATAACACAAACACAGAACAATATATTTTCTGCATAAGCTCTAGAGGGGCAGGAGGGGAAGCATCTTTCTACTAGCATGAATCATAATAATTATGTACGTTTCTTACCTGTTTTTTCTATGAAAAGGTGGTAAAAGTGTTTATCAAGCTCCCTCCCAGCTAGCATCAAAAGCATGAGGTGCCTAGGTCCAGAGTCTCCCACATGCATTTAATTCTTGTCTCATCCTCTTCTACTGGAAATCTTTGACCATTACAGAGTCCGGACACTTCTATAACTATAAAATATAAAAGAAATACCTGGGCCCCCCAACAGTGTCCTCTTCAAACAGATACCAGAGAGATGCTCACAGCTATGTCACGCCTATGCAGATAAATGTTGGTTAAACATGAAACTGTCATACAGTAGAGGAAGAAGACACAAATTTGCATTTTAAACACTTTTGCTCTGAAACAAAGTCTTAAAGAGTTTTAAAGTAATAGCATCTTCTGCACTAGACAAAATAACCCTTAGGATTCACAATCAGAGTGGTATCACACTATGTACAGTCTGCATGGGCTGACACAGCCACTGAGAACACAGGGCTGGCCTCCCAGTAGGGCACAGAGCCAAATGCCTGATGTGGCCAGCAGGAGCTCCAAGTGCTTATCAAGTTTGGTTACAATACCATTCTGTAAATCTGTATCATTGCAGGATTGGTAAGGGCATTAAAGATTTTATCAGGCAGTTACAAAATTTCAATTCACATAACGATTGAGATCAAAAGAGACTTCTGGAGGTACCTTGTCCAACTCCCTGTTCAGTCAGAGTCACCTAGAGCAGGCTGCTCAGGACCACCAACAGATGACTTTTGGGTATCTCCAAAAATGGATATTCCATAGTCTCTCTGGGCAATCTGTCACTCTCACAGTGAAAAAGTGTTTTTTTATGATCAGAATTCTGTACTAACTAAGTCCATTAACACTATTATTCTTCCTAATAAAAACAGTTTCTCAAGAGAGACACTGGGAATTTTGATGAAAAATAAAAAACCTGAAAGTTCTTCTAGCAAGTCTAGGAAACTAAGTCTGTTGGTGCATGCCACTGCCATGTAGCACAAAGAAATGGTAGAATAAAAATCAGAAGTTCAGAAGACCAACATTTGTGTGGCAGACAATTACATCATTTTAAGTGCTTCATCTGAATATGCAGAAGAAATGTTTGGAACAGTGTTCAAATCCCAAGCTAACCACTCTGGAAGACAGCCCATGCTAACATGCCTTAATTTAACATGCTGCACGTCTACCAACTGTTAAAAGTACATTTGTGTTGGCCAGACTAAAGGAAGAATTTATTCACAACAGTCCATCCTGCGTAACATTGGGAAGCCAATACAAGTTCTAAAATACTCATATTATGATACAAATCTGTATGCATTGGTTCTTTTAATGTTTTGCTTCTGTTTTTATCATAAACTGATAGTATAGGATTTAAGTTATAGGCTTTATCTCTGACCACAAGAAGCGTTAGAAATTGCTGTATCCAGAACTACTTGCAGATTTCACAGTTTTCAGCCTGGACATTGAAAATGTGGAATGTGTTTCAGCACCAGTTATATCCTTGTTTAAAGACAGCTCTTGCGATTCCTCTACACTAACTCAACTCCCTGTAAAAATTTCAATTAAAAAAAATAAAAGATGTTTTAAAAAGTCTAGGTTTGAAGATATATTCACAGTAGCAGCATGTACCATTTTAATTGTGTATCATATTGGTTTCATGTATTTAACACATTTAGGAAGACATTAAAACATTAAGAAAGAATAGTCCTTGTAAACTACTAAAAATTCTCATCATAAGCCTTTCTAAAATTTAAGGGAAAGTAAGACAAATCTACACCAAAAGAATTTTTATCTGAAATAAAATGTCTGGTTTGAATGACTTGTATTTAAACAGTCTGAACAGAATTAGAGGCAGCAAATTCTACTTGTTTTCTATTATTTTTCAGAGGAAATGTACAGGTAATCGAGTATGCCCAAGTCCCAAAACACTAAAGGAGTTCATCTACAGATGGCATCTCCAATAAGGTCTTTTCTACTGAAGGAAGTCTAATTTGTTCAGTTTACAAATAAGACAGAACTTTTGACGCTTCCTCCTTTCCTTCCATACTGATAAGTATATCTATTCTAAGCACAGAAGACTTCAAATATTATAAAGGAGTAAAAAACCTGCTGTAGGAAACACACCTGTGATAGAGGATGCGAACCAAGTTGAACCAGGTTCACTTTCTGCAGAGAATTGAAGTCACACCTGCAGCATTGAGAAGAGAAAGTCAGCTTTTAGAACCTATTCAGACCACATTTTCCAGCCATAGAAGAAGGTTTGTTTGGGTTTTTTTCTCAATCATTTAGACTAAACAGACATTGTAGTGTTAATCCTCAAAATCTCAGTTACAATTCCATTGCTACCGCAATATTACAGTACTATCCTGATCAGCTCTTTCCTGTCTAGGGCCAACACTGTCGCATCATCAGATCACATTTAATGAAAGCACATCATATATTTTCATTGCATCACAGATTACATTCCTCCACCATTCTCCTTTAATTATGTTTCCTTTTTTTGCTCCAATAACCATCAACTTTTCTTCATTTTCAAAGCAGAGCACAACTGACCAAAAAATACTGTTGGAAGCTATGACCTGCTTTTTTAAATTCACTTTTAGGAGCATAATATTGTCCCTTTTCTTCCTGAGCTATCATCCTGATTATCTAAGTAACAGCTGGTACTTGGTTTTCTGGACCCCAACATTTTCCTCATAATTGAAAGTTCCTTAACACCTAGAAGGGCAATCAAAAAAAATGGAAGCTATCAATAAACATCTGCACAGCTAACAATGCAGATATAGTACTTGATACTGACACTACACTAGATTCCAGTTTCATAAAGATTTAGAGAAGCCACAGCATTTCCATGTACTTCATGATCTGTGCAACAGGTCTTTAGAAATGTAAAGCCCTGAAGATCTCTATTTTTGGGCATTCTGACTCTACATCTCAAAGGAAGTACTCAAAAGAGCAATAACAAAGCCACGGAGACACCTCCCACCCTCCCAAGTTCAGACTCATTAAGAAAGAACTGATATCACAAATCACTTTCTCAGGTACAGCATAAAACACTCACCTTAATGAACGTACTAATCATGATCTTTCCAAATCTGAGTGTGTCAACAATATATTCCTATTAAAAAAAACCAAACAAGTTTTATAAGCAGGATAAAATTATAAAAGATAAATCAAGTCCATTTCATAATGCAATAGAAGTCCAACCATGCAAAATACGTCTTCCACAGATGAAGAACAATTATAAAGACTACAAATACAAGACGAGAGGAAATGCAAGAAATGTTACTGATAAAGTATTTATTATTGTAATCTAACTTCTAAATTGGTTCCTTGAGCAATGCACAGAATAATTATCCACTGAATTCTGTTCCCTTTATAAACACAAGAAACCCCACCCAAATTCTCAGTTCTGCCAGACCAGAAAAAAAAGCTTATTTTACTCTTTCAGGTAATTATTCCTTGTGCTGTTAAACCCACCACCTGCGCTCAAGACTCCATAGCGGATCTGATCATCCCCAAGAGCTAACAGAAACCATCTCTCAAATTCATTCCTTCACCTTGAACAAGAGACTTGGCCCAGAGCCAAGTTTAATTCCCAAGAGGTTGGGTATTTGCCATAAAAAAAAAAGCAGCCTGTGCTGAGACATCTTGTAAAGACACTAAACACCATCTCCTTCGCATGCCCCATGTTAATTTCTAGACATCTTTCCTTCCAGCTTCCAGTCTTAAAAAAAGTGCCTTCTTAAAGGTACATAAAATTACTTGTATGCAGTGTGAATTTAAAAAAACACCTTATTGTCTTTGTAACCAGAAAATGCTCTTCTCTTCCCGAGGGGAACTGGAGAGGCAATTAAGCACAACATCAATAGCCAGAACTCTAATATTTGCATGTCAACTCTTGCCCCTTTGGAAAAAAATGACAAAAATTATACATTTGAGGTTGCCAAGTGTTGTCATAGAAGGGAAGGAAAAATTATCATGTCATACCATGCAGTCATATATTTCACCTTTATTATAGGTGAAACTAGATTTAAAAGTATCTCAATACCATATATCAACATCAGTATTTGTGGACAACCCCATTAAGCAGTATATTTGCATATCTACTACTCCCCTCCTTTAAGAAAAAGGACAGACTGTCACCATAGGGTATTACATTTACAGTAGTTCCAGGCTAATGCTGCTCTTCAGACATTGCTGTAGTTCACATCCTGTTCAAAATTTCAGTCAGAATGAAAGTCCCCTTCTGGAAGATGCTGTGCCAAATAAATTCCTGTCCCCATCACATCAGTAATACACTCCAAAAAGCACAGCAACCTAACAAACACGATGTACGTGTCCTAGGAGTTGGATGCATTAGTACTGAAATAAGAGCTCAAGTCACAGGAGAACCCATGGCAGAGACGTAATTGAAATCACGTAAGTGCTTTATATACTGAAGATCTTTGTACAATTAAAGAAACTAAGCAGAAACATAAAAGTACATGTAATAAGGTCAAGCACAAAAACTGTACTAAGATACAAAAGCTGCAAGGAATAAGGAGGATAGGAAATGAAACCAAGAAAAAAAGAAAAGTACTGGACATCCTCACCACTTCATCTTGTCTCCCTAAGCTTCAATTACAATAAATTGCAGGTGTTATTTAACAGTGAAGTGCCTCTGTTTCAGGACGGGATGTCAGAAAGGCAGTGTAGCCTTGGTTCTACTTTTTAAAAGTCAGTTCTACTTAAAAAAAAGCCATCTACACAAGGAAGTCTCTGCCCGTCTCTAACTATTCTACCTATAAGAAAACTCAAGCATTAAGAATTACCATGGTATGCTCAAAACCAGGTGGATGCAAACTAAAGTCTTTCCCAGACATTCTGGCATACAGGTGAGGTTTCTCTCCCAGCATCACATCCTGTAAGGATCAACACTGGTACTGCTAGTACTGAACTTCTGCAACCTGCTCACACCATCTGCAGAACCTCCTCATCCTCTTGCCCCAAGAAATGCTTTCTGTGAATTTCAGTCCACTCACGTAAAAGCATGTTGAGTCACTACCCCTTCAGCATCCTCAATAGAATTTCCCTTCCTATTAGCAGAAAATGAAGGAAAAATGAAAACCATATTCCATAATTATATATGTGGAGGAAGGTAAATTTAGCCTCACTTCTGACTGTGTTCTACAAGCGAAGTTGTCTAAATCAGACTACCAAAAAACATCAGAGAAATCAGAAGGCTCCTCTAGGACTACCACACACTACTTCAGCAGCAGTTCACCCGTAGCTGAGAACATCTGTACAAAAACTTTGTGACTTTACAAAAGCTTTCACACACACAAATTCTCATAACCTCTCTTACACATGTGGATAAGCAGGAAAAACATGCACTTCAGAACCACTGCCTGTGCAACTTGCATGAAACTCAGTATATTGCTGCTGTCCCTTAGCAACTCCTCAAGGGGGACAGAGGACCAAGTAAGAGGATTCTGTACTGGTGCAAGTCCAGTGCAGGCATTCAGAGAAAGACCCCATCTACTCTTCAAGGTAACCCTAGAAACACAAACGGGAGGCACAGAAGCCTGGCCTGCCCGTGTCCCTTCTGGCAGGCAGAGTACGAGCAGGCTGCACAAGCGTGCCTGGTGATGTGCTAAGCCACTTAGCCGAGCATCAGATCACGGCATGGACGCCCAGGCATGTGGAGGCCCATGTGTTCGGGTGCCTGCCTACTACATATGGCTGCTGGTTCCCTGGCAGCACAAACAGAACGTGCTCAAAGAGTCACTCCAAAGCTCTCCACACACTTTGCAGACATACTCAAATCATCTGACCCTTCTTCATTCTGGTCTTCCCTGCCATGCTATTTCACAAAAGCAGCCTGGAGCTACAAGAAATCCCAGCAACAGACAGCAAAACCATCACCTTCTGAAGCGTGGTTCTGACTGCTGCCTTCTCTTTCCCCGTCTCCTTTAGACATACTTCCCAGAAAGAAGCATGTTGCCTATAACTAAAAAGAAACACCCTCATCTCCTCACGAACAAAGCTCTGAGCGTCAGAAGGCAGAGTTGTTCTTCACTAACCAACAATGTTACCAGTCTGACCCCCACAGCAGAGGTTAACTTTAAGGCAGCAGCTAAAGCAGGAAAAGTGGACAGACACTTTGTACACAGGACACAAAACAGCAGCAGCATTACTTTCAAGATCAACATTTTCTGCATCCAATCTCATCCATAACCAAAAGAACAAGTAAAAGCCCTTTTGAGTAATACAACAATATCACAACGAATAATACAGGTATTAATTGACTCCTCTGCTGTTCAGTGCTTGACACACTAAGCTAACAAGATGAATATTTAAGCACTTTAAAACTTGCACTACAGGGACATAACTGAAGGTGGAAAGTATGAATGCAGTAAGACAATCCAGTTAAAAATCTCTATTATCCACCATCCTCACAGAGGAATTCTAGACCATGCAATCAAAACTGGAGACAAAAATTCCTTTTCAGAAACACCTGATTATCTAGTAATTATGATGTGGTAATGTTATGAGTATAATACAGTGTCTACAGGACATTCATGCCAACTATTACACAAGGCCTTGCTAAGAACATGACGTTCCTTTTAACACACGCCAACCATAGCAACCCTATAGAAAACACTACTGTTGATCTAGACTAGTGATAATTTACTTGTTCTACTGGCTACTGGTAATCTTCTTGGTTTTAAACCACAAAAAATATACCTCATCCCCTGGTAACTTGCTCATTTCCTTATACTTTGAGGAGTTAAAAAAAGTAAAAGCTTATTCTAATGCTGTAAAGATGTTAGAGAAATAAGGGTGTGGCAAGAACCCAGGAAAAAGAAAACTGTTTATCAGTCTGTATCTAAGCCAAACACTTCCCGGTCATAATAAACGTCTGAAGTAGAAGAAACATCCAGAACTCTACTGCCAATCACTTTCGCCACTTCACTCTATTCTCATACTTTGAGACTAAACTCCATCAACATTTCAGTTTACTAAAAAAGCTTATTACTGTAAGAATGTATTGTTCAGGGAGAGGCTCAAGTAAGTTTATCAAGTAAACTGTTGTTACACATACTTTTTTCTTATGACTGGAGGAAGAAAAAGTGGAGAAGGTATTATGCCAAGAATATGCTGTCTCTTTAATGCCTCCCTGTGGAAATCCAAAATGAGTAAGAGTAAACTGTAAAAATAAAGATTACTTAGATTTTCACAGACAGAATTTGTTTGCTAAAACAAATACAGAAAGTCTATAACAAGTCCCACCAACGGATAAATAAACAAAAATTCCAGCAAAACCATGCAGTCTTTGAATCATAAATGAAACAAAAAAACTTGCCAAATCTGAAGAAGCGCACAAAGGCCAAAAACCTGCTTTCCATGCCTTTGCCTTCTGAACCACATCAAGCCAAACCACTTCTTCACAGGACAGGCCATGCTCCTTCACTGCACAGTGTTTGACATTTATGACACCAAACTAAAATATTTTCCTTCTACCTTGAAATAAACACTTGAAACGGCCAAAAACTCACCAAAACCTGAAGGGCATTACTTTTTTTTCTTCTGCTCTAGGCCAAAGGCCATCTCTTTTCCTCTATGTGTTACTAGTGAGGTAAGCAACCTCCACAGTCCAGAATCAGGACTCCACACCTCAGGACAGTGTCGTCATCACAAGACTAACATCTAGCTTTGCATGGAGTGAGGACACAGTCCAGTTCTCCAGTGAAACTTCCTCACTTTGCAGAAATAATACAAGTTTCAGAGACAAAAGCAAAACAGAAAGATCACAAAAGCACTCAAACACGTACAAGCACAAACGAGAAGGAACTTGATGTTACGGTGCAACAGTGTGGGAACTCTCCCTAACACCAATCAAACTGTGACTGAAACAATACTGGCAACTTGGAAGGGTTTCACACCATACTAATCAGGTTTTTACTCTACTTTTGACTTGACAGATACTCTTACCACTAGAATCATTACAGAATTTCCACTTTTTTCCCTTTACTTGTGATAGCTATTCAATCTCAGATGTCCAAGACAATAAGTCTCAGAGTCTTACACTTGGAAAAGAAAGACGCGAGCTTACAAGAAAGATGGACAAAGACTTCTTATCAGGGCATGTAGTGACAGGATGAGAGGCAATGGTTTGAAACTGCAAGAGGGTAGATTTAGATTGCACATAGCAATGAAACACTTGGACTTAATGATCTCAGAGGTCTTTTCCATACTTAATGGTTCTGTTTCTTCAAGATCCTTCGATGCCCTGTCTCAGCCAAGTTACTTTTTCATGGGAATATACTTGCAAAGCACTGTAGTTTCCAAGTACCTGAGACCTCACACCAACCTCCTGAGGGGTCTTTTTAAGCTCCTACGGTACACAGAGAAATGCTGTCCCTTATCCTACCCTATAACGAAAAGTCAAATGTGAAGCGTCAGCTTGACTGTTACCATGCTGCTCATCTATTTGCATGAAACTGTACTTACATAAAGTGTTTTGTAATCCTGCATGTAATTGTATGCACCTAATGTGAACAACAGCACAACCACACCGTCTCAAGGAACGGAGTGTCCTTACAACTACAGGCAACATAAAAAACAAATGGACTGCACCTGTTGCCTACTCTACCTGAAGCTCATGCATCTCAGTAGCGCTGAGATTCTGTTACTCACTGCCACACAGCTCCTCACGTGAAGCATCCCGCCTGGCCGGTGGGATCCAGCACCGTCCCCGCGCCGGGCGGGCGCGGAGCGGGGCCCGCGGTGCCGCTCCCCGCCCCGGGACACGCGTGCTCTCCGCCGGTGCCCCCGCTCCCTGTCCGCCCGCTGCGCACCCCGGCGTTGCCCCCTCGCACAGACGTGGCCGCAGCCCGCGGCCGGCAGGCACGTCGGAGCGGAGCCCCGCGGGGGACCGGGTCCGGCCCCACCGCCACC